>CM076574.1:381430276-381794930 GCA_034641835.2 Pinus albicaulis
CCCATTTCTTTTGAAAGTCGTCCAATCAAAGGAAAGTATTTACAGAAACCTATTTATGAGAAGGAAATGTTAGCAATACTGCATGCACTAAAGAAATGGCGAACTTACCTAATGGGAAGACACTTCAAGGTAAAAACTGATCATGATAGTCTTAAACACTTTTTTGGAACAAAGACTATCTTCAGAAGAGCAGCAAAAATGGGTCACAAAGATGTTGGGTTATGACTTTGAAATAATCTACAAAAAAGGAAAGCTTAATGTTGTTGCAGATGCACTCTCAAGAAAGAATGAAGAGGTGGAAGCATTGTTGTGTGCCATTTCTATTATCCAACCAGATTGGATAACCGAAGCAAGAGATGAATGGAAGAAGGACAAAGATGTATGGACACTCATTCAAAAGTTGCAGCAAGATCCTAGTACATCCGATACATTTAGTTGGAAAAATGATTCCTTATGGTACAAAGATCGCTTATATCTTTGTAAGAATTCCCAACTAAAACAAAATATTCTTCCGGAATTGCACACTTCTCCTTTAGGAGGACACTCAGGATTTTTAAAAACTTACCACAGGGTGAAGAAAGAATTTTTTTGGGATGGCCTTAAATCTGATATTCGAAAGTTTGTGGCGGAATGTTTGGTTTGCCAGCAGAATAAAGTGGAAACAATTAAGACCCCAGGACTTCTACAACCTTTATCCATTCTAGGTCAACGTTGGGAGGAGATTTCAATGGATTTTATCACAGGTTTACCTAAGTCCGAAGGAAAGAGTGTCATCATGGTGGTAGTTGATAGACTTACTAAGTATGCACACTTTTGTGCATTATCTCATCCATTTAAAGCAAGTACAGTTGCTACTACATTTATGGACAGAATTCAAAAGCTACATGGAAGCCTAAGGGTTATTGTGAGTGACAGAGATCCCATTTTTACTGGAAATTTTTGGACGGAGTTATTTTCTTGTTTGGGTACTCAATTAGCTCATAGCTCATCTTATCATCCTCAATCTGATGGTCAAACTCAGATAGTAAATAAATGTTTGGAAGGATATCTTCGTTGTTTTGTATCTGATAAACAAACACAATGGGTCAAGTGGTTACCTCTTGCTGAATGGTGGTATAACACTTCCTTCCATACTGCAGCAAAAATGACCCCATTTATGGCATTTATGGATATCATCCACCATCCATCACATCATCTTTAAGGGAAAATTCGAAGGTTCAAGCAGTGGAAGATCACATCGAGCATCAGCAAGAAGTTCTCCAACTCTTAAAGGATAACCTGAATTTGGCACAAAATCGAATGAAACAATAAGCAGATCAACATCGCAGCGAGAGAAGTTTTGATGTAGGAGATTGGGTATTTTTACGGCTACAACCATATAAACAAATGTCCCTCAAGCAAGCTAAGAAGGATAATAAATTATCGCCAAAGTACTATGGTCCTTACAAGGTGTTGCAAAAGATTGGTACTATGGCATACAAATTGGAGCTTCCTACTTCTTCGCAAGTACATCCAATTTTCCATGTTTCATGCTTAAAGAAGGTTATCGGTGAAAATCTTCCAGTTCAAACAATATTACCAGAACTTGATGAGGAAGGAAAAATCATATTGGAACCTGAAGCGGTCACGGAAATAAGAACTCAACAACTACGGAATCGATCAATTTCAGAGTATCTCATCAAGTGGAAGAACTTACCCACTGAAGATTCTACATGGGAGGATGAGAATTTTATACAGAAGCACCCAGAGCTACTCAAGCGTTGAGGACAACACTTTTTTGAAGGAGAGGGGCATGTTAGGTCCCTATATTACTAGTATAGTCCCTTATTGCTGTTAGTGTAACCCCCTTTATTACATTGTACCAGAATCTTCATTTTATTATTATTGAAGTCTCTTACTAAATTATTGTTAGGCTCATGATTATATCACTAGGATTACATTATACTCCCATGGACTCAAGATGGGAATATAGTTTTAAATTACCATCAAGATTGTCTAGTTGCATGCATGAGGTTGCCCTCAAGGGTTTATCTAAGGCGTTGATATCTATTTTCTTCTATTTTTGGAGCTGGTTACACAACAGATTCATTGCAATGCATAATTCTAAAATGCCGATGCGACTGACCCACCTCTGATCACATCTGGACCGTTGATCTTGTTAGCCACCTATAAATTTTTTTGACAAGAAAACAGGTGGCTAAATTTTTTTTGAGCCTTCAAGAAATACATTTCCTCTGAAAACATATCATTCTTGAAGCCTCCTGTGTCTTTTTCCCTTTGAAAAATCTCCACTGCTATTTCCATCAAAAATCCCTGTTGTTTTGAGAAGAAGATGTTGGGAAAAATACTAAGACGGGGGGGTGAATCAGTATTTAGTGCAGACTGAAAAATTTTTACTTTTTCTTTCTCTAAAACCCATATGCTACTTTATTGAACCCAAGTCGCTTATACACGCGGATATCCTTAATAAAACATGCCTATGACCACAGATCTTATTATTCATTTAATTTTTTACTTAGATCTTTGCATCATTCATTCATCAGATGTTTAGTTAGCAGTAAGCATGTGCAGTAATAACAAAATAAACCATCACACATAAGCAACACACATGAACACCAGGATTTAAGGTGGAAACCCAATTTAGAGAAACCACCTACCGCCGTTTCTCTATCTTCAATATTTATTAGAAGAAAGATCTTAACCATGTCATCATGCATCAGTAATGTAGCACGCTAAGCACCCAATTGCTAGAAGGGCTAACCTTCTCTTGTTTACCAAATTCTCCGGTGAGCGTATAACCCCGCTTCTTTCGCTTACTTCTCAAATTTCTCTGGAGAGCATGGAATTTCTTAGTTTTCATAATGTCTTCTCCTTCGAAGGGAGCATACCAAGCCTCGCTTACCGCCTACCACTCGAAGGGAGCTACAACCCTCACTCAAGGCTCATCCAAATATCATCATGCACGACGCTTCATCAATTTTCACATTAGATCCATCAGTTTCCATACAACATACCTTGTAGGCCACTTTTCATCATATTTTCAGACTGGACCCACTCCACACAATTTAACCCCGTCATACATTAAACTGAAACTTATAACCCCTTCAATTCATTCATTGAATCATCAACCAATCAACCAACAACTTGATCTTTAATCAGCATAATTAGCAGCATAATCATCATTCAAACAACCCAGTTCTGTATGAATACATCATTGACAGATAGCAGTAAAACAGTATAGCAGATCAGACATTTCATTCCACATACTTTAGTAAAACCCTAGATTCCATACGCACTTTTTCTTCACTGAACCTGCGTATATACGCGCTTTCACAGAGACAAACCTGCGTATACTTCTGCACATATTTCAGAACTGATCTCACATTCCATACGCGCTTTTGCTAAAGCCAACCCGCGTATATACGCACTTTCTCTGCCACGAACCTGCGTATAGATCTTCAAACTTTGTAGGGTTGCGCAATTCTTCAAAACATATAAATAGCTCATATCTTACCCTTCACTTCAGAAAATATTCGCCTCATCTCAGATCTAAACATTCCATAAACAGATCTAGAAAATACATAGTCATTTCAGATCTAGAGATTTCTCTTCATCATTTTCTTCATAGGTGCATCATTAATTTAGATCAATCAATAAAATGTTACCCATTCCATGTAGATATACTTCAGAGTGAATTATTCATTAAAGCCCAGACTTATGCACACCTTACACTATGATCTTCTTCTCCTTAAATAGATTTAGCCTTTTTCAATACCATGAGCCAAAACCACACAACTTCCGATGGCATTCCTGGACGGGATCAAATAGATAATCCAGTGCTCAATACTGTGGGCCAATACCATGGTAATGTCCCCCGGTTTTATAAATTTAGAGTGCAAATAGGCATACGCTACTTGGTACGTACTTTTCCGCGTACATACGCGACTTCTCCTTAATAAAACCGCGTATTCCTTGTGACATACCTTGTTCAACATTATTCTGGCACTTCCTGAATTTCTTTCTTCTGCTACTTCTGAACGGATCTGTAGATACATCAGATTTAGATCATTTCCATCAAGGACAATTTCATCAAGCAGGTTCCATCAACTTTATCAAGTAGGTTGCCATCAAGGACAACACTCTGCATCATATTGCCAACAATCTCCCCCTTTGGACTTGATGGCAACCATGATGGTGTTTGATCATCGCAACAGAGAGATACATTGATTATAATCATTATGCAAGCACCATGATATTCTCCCCCTATTCAAACACCATGATAAACACCATGATACTACTCTCCCCCTTTGACATCAAGGGCAAAGGGCAGATCAAAACCAAAACAAGGTTTTTCTTCTTATGTAGAAAGAAGAGCTCAGTAGATCTGATGTGCACTGAAGTTACCATGCTCCCGCTGAGTTCATGCTGAATCTTCAAACATATTTTTCAATGAAGTACATGACTCTATAACCAAGGACTCATACTTACATCAAAGATCCAACCAAGTGGATTTACATATATGACTCATGTACCCAACCTAGTGGGTTTACACAATTTGACTCAACTACCCAACCAAGTGGGTTTACAAATTTGACCGAGCCCTTTACATGACTGAATATTACAATTTACATCATAGGTCATAGCCTTTTCATCAAATTACACATATGACTTTTTATAACCAATATAAAAAATACCTCAAGAGAGATCATAATTCAGAATCATTATAATGCCAACAATGCATTACATTTAGCAAGGCTAATGCTCCCCCTGAAACTATGCATCCAATGCATCCTTTCCATATGACCAAAACTCCTCCTTAGCTTGTGCAACCTGAACACTTTCAACGGCCAATCATCAAGGCATATTTACCCAATATCAGAGAATGAAACATAAATATAAGAGCTGAAACATCATCAGAGATACCAAACAGCATCAGAGACACCAAATAGTACTGCAGCTATGCTGAAAAATGCTGACCCAGAAAAATTTTGTCAGCAAACACCCATACATGTTTTTTTGTGTATAAACTCGCGTGTATACGCGACTGTAATTCAGGAAATCCGCGTATCCAATTTAATCTTCTGAAATTAAGTATATCTGATCTTCTGTATGGCAGAGACTACTCCCAGCTTCTGTCTGAGATATTCGAATGCTTTCTTGGAATATATATGAGAGAATATAGATAGGAAAATGTAGCTATGTTTTCAAGATTCATCCAACATCAGTAACCAAACCTTCAGGCTCTTTGTAGCATCAACATATTCTTCAAGAGGAATTATCATACCAGAACAATCTTCTTTAATAGACAATATGTATCAAGCAATCATCCATGTGATCTGTTACCACCAAGATCTTCATGATTTATTTATTTCATAATCATGATGTAACATGTGTAGGAATTATGTATAAAAGGTCTCAACCGTGATAAAAATCATCAACAACAAATTCTGCATAATCTAACCTTATCTCTGAATCATAAGACTTCCATCTCATCCATGTGTGAAAACGAAAGATACTCTTCAGCAAAAAAGCAATCAGGGCTCATCCATAATATCATCATAAGAAACCATGTATCATGTCATCATCATTTGAGCATGAATAGAACTAAGGAATAAGCTGATACAATGCCAAAAATGCAATCATTAGTAGTTAGACCGATGCTCCCCCTGAACCTGTGCTCCTGTTCTTGAACCATCTCATTGTTTTCCATAACAGAAAATCATACGCTTCTATCTCCAACGAAACTCGCATGTATATGCGGCTTTAGTTCATGAAACCCACATATAGAAAGTGAAATACAGAAAAATTTCACTCCTTCATCTCCCCCTGAACTTATGCCACCTGTACCTGTCTTCTTCACATTAGATGTACTCTTCGGGAAGAAGAGAACTGCAATTACTAAACCAACCATGGGAATCACCATACATTGCTTCTCAGATGATGTACATTAATCCCTAATGTATGTCACATCATTCCTACAAATTATTGTGAGAAGGTTTTAGAAGCTTGATGTGACTCCAGAGGGATTATCCCCTACGTTTTCGACCGGTCCTCCTTCTTTTCTAGTTTTCTGAAATTTCTATCAAGGTACGTAAATTGTCCAATTTCTCGTAATCCATTCATCCCGCATTCTTTTCTACATGTCCATACTTGTTAAGCAAGCATAACACTTTATGAATTAATTAAGCATAGGGATCATAATGTGTTTTTCATTCTTTCTTCTATTTGGAATTGGGCGTTTTATGTATCAGCATTTGCCGCATGAAAACAATATCCCTTAAAGAAACCTGAGTACCTTTTTGTGTAGAATCTGTTTGTTTGTGACTGAAACAATCTGCTTCTGCAATTGGCTGCAACATGCCCATAATTATGACATTTAAATCATTCAACATTATTGATCAAATGAGGGAATGATTTCTTTTGAGAGTTCATGATTGTCGGTTGACCTTTTGTTTCTTTCAACACTTCAAGTTCTGCATTGATGTCCTTTGAATCTTTAGCACTTTCTTGTGAACTAGATTCTCCTTTAACAATTTCATGAAAACCCAGACCAAATTTAATAGAAGGAGACCTTTGACTACTAAGAATATTGTCCAAAATATTAGTACTATCTTGAAACCTCAAGAGTTTATCCTTTTCCTCTAATTTACCTTTCAAAATATTTACCTCAAACTCCAATCTTTGGCATTGCTTCTTCATGCTTTCTTCAACCCTTATTCCTTCTTCTACTTGATCATTCATTTTTAAAATCTCTCCTTTCAACCCATTTTCTTGTTCTTCAAATGTTTGTAGAAGTTCTTCATTCTTCTTATTTGATGCTTTGAGATCTGCTTTTAGAGAGATGATTTCTGCTTCAAGTCTTCTATTTTGATAGGTTGCTTTAACCTTCAGTCTTTGATGTATTTCTATTTGTTCCTTCATTGTTTCTATCTGTCCATTCATTCTAGAGATCATCTCTTTGTAGATAGATTCTCTCTCATTAAATGATCTTTGTTGATCTTCAATTTTAATCTCGAGAGCTTCTTCTAGATCCATAACATTACTTTCACTATTTTCACCATTGCATGCATAAGAAGGTGAATCACAAGGACAACAATCAATACCTGTTTCATCTTCTTCATTTCGCCGTACAGTTTCGAGATATCTCCTTTGAGTAGCCTTCTTCTTTTGCTTCCTTCCTATCAGGATTCGTATCTCCTTCAAGCGATCAAGCTTCTGCGGTAGGACCCCAAGCCCGAAACCAATTGTTTATAACACCAAAATCAGCCACCGATATTTAGTGCACTCGAAAACTTTTACTTTTTCTTTCTCTAAAACCCATATGCTACTTTACTAAACCCAACTCGTGTATACACATGGATATCCTTAATAAAACATGCGTATGTCCAGAGATATTATTATGCATTTAATTCTTTACTTAGATCATTGCATCATTCATTCATCAGATGTTTAGTTAGCAGTAAGCATGTGCAGTAATAACAGAATAAACCATCACACATAACCAACACACATGAACACCAGTATTTAAGGTGGAAACCCAATTCGGGAGAAAACCACCGCCGTCGTCGTCTATGTCTTCAATATTTATTATAAAGAAAACTTCTTACAACCATGTACTGGCGCAGACTCATACCAGCATGCAGGCACCCACCTGCAGAAGGCTACAACCTTCTCTCATTTACCAAATTTCCGAAGGAGCTGATAACCCCCCCGCTTCCCGCTTACCACCAAGGAGCGACACCTCGCTTTCAAGCACAAATTCTCCTCCCCGAAGGGAGCTACTACCCCCTCGCTCGCTTACCAACTACCACCGGAAGGGAGCTACAACCCCCTGACTGAAGGCTACAACCCTCAGCACCACCATGGACCACGTTTCATCAATTTTCACACTGGATCCAACAGCTTCCATACAACATATCTTGTAGGCCACTTTTCATCAGATTTTTAGACTGGACCCACTCCACACATTTAAGCTCAACATTCATCAAACTGAAACTTATAACCCCATCAATTCATTCATTGAATCATCAACCAATCAACCACCGACTTGATCTTCAATTAACATAACCATCAGCATAATCATCATTCAAACAACCTGCATCTATAAGGAATACATTATCGATGCATAATAGTAAACCAAATATAATCAGCATCGTATGATTTCATTCCACATACTTCAAGAAACCCTAGATTCCATACAGTTTCACAGTTTACTTCATCAACTCCGTATACGTGCTTCTTCATAGAGACAAACTGCGTATACTCGCACATTCTAACCAACTCAGACTGAAACGTTGCCATGGAGCTAACCTTGCGTATGCACGCGCCTTTATGAAGCGAACTCCGTATATATCTCAAACAATGTAGGGCTGAAGGAATTTTCCGTAACATATAAATAGGTTTCATCTTACCCTTCACTCTAGAAAATATTCCATTTCCTCTATCTCAGATCTAAACATTCCATAAACAAACATCTAGAAAACACATAGTCATTTCAGATCTAGAGATCCCTCTTCATCATTTTCTTCATAGGTGCATTATTAATTCAGATCAATCAATAAAATGTTACCCTTCCATGCAGATATACTTCAAAGTGAAGTATTCATTAAAACCCAGACTTATGCACACACTTGCACTATGATCTTCTTCTCCTTATATAGATTTAGCCTTTGTCAATACCATGAGCCAAAACCACACAACTTCCAATGGTATTCCTGGACGGGATCAAATATATAATCCAGCGCTCAATACTGTGGGCCAATACCATGGTAATGTCCCTTGGTTTTAGAAATTTAGAGCGCAAATAGGCATATGCTACTTGGTACATACTTTTCCGCGTACATACGCGACTTCTCCTTAATAAAATCGCGTATGCCTTGTGACATACCTTGTTCAACATTATTCTGGCACTTTCTGAATTTCTTTCTTCTGCTACTTCTGAACGGATCTATAGATACATCATATTTACATCATTTCCATCAAGGACAACTTCATCAAGCAGGTTTCCATCAACTTTATCAAGTAGGTTTCCATCAAGGACAACACTCTGCATCATATTGCCAACAATCTCCCCCTTTGGACTTGATGGCAACCATGATGGTGTTTGATCATCGCAACAGATAGATACATTGATTATAATCATTATGCAAGCACCATGATATTCTCCCCCTATTCAAAACACCATGATAAACAAGTCAAACACCATGATACTACTCTCCCCCTTTGACATCAAGGGCAAAGGTTTTTATTCCTATGTAGAAAGAAGAGCTCTGTAGATCTGATGTGCATTAAAGTTACCATGCTCCCCCTGAGTTCATGCTGAATCTTCAAACATATTTTTCAATCAAGTACATGACTCTATAACCAAGGACTCATACTTACATCAAAGATCCAACCAAGTGGATTTACATATATGACTCATGTACCCAACCAAGTGGGTTTACAAATTTGACCGAGCCCTTTACATGACTGAATATTACAATTTACATCATAGGTCATAGCCTTTTCATCAAATTACACATATGACTTTTTATAACCAATATAAAAAATACCTCAAGAGAGATCATAATTCAGAATCATTATAATGCCAACAATGCATTACATTTAGCAAGGCTAATGCTCCCCCTGAAACTATGCATCCAATGCATCCTTTCCATATGACCAAAACTCCTCCTTAGCTTGTGCAACCTGAACACTTTCAACGGCCAATCATCAAGGCATATTTACCCAATATCAGAGAATGAAACATAAATATAAGAGCTGAAACATCATCAGAGATACCAAACAGCATCAGAGACACCAAATAGTACTGCAGCTATGCTGAAAAATGCTGACCCAGAAAAATTTTGTCAGCAAACACCCATACATGTTTTTTTGTGTATAAACTCGCGTGTATACGCGACTGTAATTCAGGAAATCCGCGTATCCAATTTAATCTTCTGAAATTAAGTATATCTGATCTTCTGTATGGCAGAGACTACTCCCAGCTTCTGTCTGAGATATTCGAATGCTTTCTTGGAATATATATGAGAGAATATAGATAGGAAAATGTAGCTATGTTTTCAAGAGTCATCCAACATCAGTAACCAAACCTTCAGGCTCTTTGTAGCATCAACATATTCTTCAAGAGGAATTATCATACCAGAACAATCTTCTTTAATAGACAATATGTATCAGCACTACCCATGTGGATTCATAGCCACCAAGACTTATGATTTATTTCATAATCATGATGTAACATGTGTAGGAATTATGTATAAAAGGTCTCAACCGTGATAAAAATCATCAACAACAAATTCTGCATAATCTAACCTTATCTCTGAATCATAAGACTTCCATCTCATCCATGTGTGAAAACGAAAGATACTCTTCAGCAAAAAAGCAATCAGGGCTCATCCATAATATCATCATAAGAAACCATGTATCATGTCATCATCATTTGAGCATGAATAGAACTAAGGAATAAGCTGATACAATGCCAAAAATGCAATCATTAGTAGTTAGACCGATGCTCCCCCTGAACCTGTGCTCCTGTTCTTGAACCATCTCATTGTTTTCCATAACAGAAAATCATACGCTTCTATCTCCAACGAAACTCGCATGTATATGCGGCTTTAGTTCATGAAACCCACATATAGAAAGTGAAATACAGAAAAATTTCACTCCTTCATCTCCCCCTGAACTTATGCCACCTGTACCTGTCTTCTTCACATTAGATGTACTTTCAGAAATAAACATAACCAGAATTACCAAACCAACCATGGGAATCACCATACATTGCTTCCCTTGTGATGATACATTACTAATCCCTATAATGTATGTCACATCATTCCTACAGTCATTATGAGAAGTAAGCTTTAGAAGCGGATGACTGCAGTAGGATTATTATCCCCTACGTTTTTGACCGGTCCTCCTTTTTCTAGTTTTTCTTGAAATTTCTTATTGCGTGCTGCAAATTGTCCAATTTCTCAGATCTATTCATCCTGCATTCTTTTTCTACATGTCCATACTTGTTACAAGCATAACATCTTGCGTGACCAGAAAATTAAGCATAGATCACAATGTTTTTCTATTCTTTCTTCTCTATTGCAATCAGTCAGTTTTATGACCATACTTACGTACGAAAACAAATATTCCTTTAGTAAACTCCAATTACCTTTTGTGAACTGCTTGTGTGCACTAAACAATCGTTCCAACTGTTTCAACATGCCCATAATTATGAAATTTTAAATCATTCAACATTATTGATCAAATGAGGTTCACTTTGAGAGTTCATCATTGCTTCGCTGACCTTGTTTTTCCAACACTTCGGGTCTCCGCATTGATGTCCTTCTTCTTGAATCTTTAGTACTTTCTCTTGTGAACTAGACCCTCCTTTTTTTAACAATTACGAAAACCTGCACTTTAAATTTAATAGAAGGAGACCTTTCGACTTCATAAGAACATTGTCCAAATATTATACTACCTAAAACCTCAAGATTTTATCCTTTTCTTCTAATTTACGTTTGAGAATGTTTGCCTCAACCTCCAAGCCTTGGCATCGCTTCTTCATGCTTTCTTCTTTCCTTCTTCCGTCTTCTACTTCATCATTCAGATTTAGAATCTCTTCTTTCAACCCATTTTCTTGTTCTTCAAAATTTTGTAAGAGTTATTCATTCTTCTTATTCGATGCTTTATATCCGCTTTAGAGATGATTACTTTCAAGTCTTCTATTTTGATAGGTTGTTTAACTCTTCACTTTTGATGTATTTCTATTTGTTCCTTCATTGTTTTATCTCATTCATCTATTCTAGAGATTATCTCTTTGTATACAAAGATAGATAATCATCATTAAATGATCTTTGTTAGATCTTCAATTTTAATCCTTTAGAGCTTCTTCTAGATCCATAATATTACTTTCACTATTTTCACTTCCACTCTGCACACGCACAGAATCATAAGGACAACAACTGGTTGCTCTGTTTCATCTTTCTTTATTTCGCTCAAGATATGATATCTCTAGATATCTCCTTGAGTAGCTCTTTCTTTGCCTCTTCCCATCGTGATTCGTATCTCTCAAGCGACCGTCACAGCATAACTATCCAACCAATCATGGGAAAAATAATGAGAGGGGGTAACCGCATTTAGCATCAAACTTTTTAATTTTTCCAAACCCACTGTCACTTTACTGAACCCAAGTCGCGTATACACGCAGATATCCTTAATAAAACATGCGTATGACCAGAGATCTTATTATGCATTTAATTCTTTACTTAGATCTTTGCATCATTCATTCATCAGATGTTTAGTTAGCAGTAAGCATGTGCAGTAATAACAGAATAAACCATCACACATAAGCAACACACATGAACACCAAGATTTAAGGTGGAAACCCAATTCGGGAGAAAACCAACGTTGCCGTCGTCTTTGTCTTCAATATTTATTATAAAGAAAACATCTTACAACCATGTACTGGCACAGACTCATACCAGCACGTAGGCACCCACCTGCAGAAGGCTACAACCTTCTCTTGTTTACTAGCCTCTCCTGGAAGGGAGGGTTGTCAAATGCTTCTCGTTATCAAATTTTCCCGCCGCCCCTGTCTGCTACCCCCGCCTGCCACTGCTTTCCCCCGCTGCTCCTACCGTTGCTTTCCTCTATCAGCCTACCACTGGAAGGGAGCTACATCCCCCTCACTAAAGGCTTCGGCCCTCAGCACCACCATGGACCACGTTTCATCAATTTTCATACTGGATCCATCAGCTTCCATACAACATACCTTGTAGGCCACTTTTCATCAGATTTTCAGACTGGACCCACTCCACACATTTAAGCTCAACATACATCAAACTGAAACTTATAGCCCCATCAATTCATTCATTGAATCATCAACCAATCAACCAACAACTTGATCTTCAATTAACATAATCATTAGCATATTCAATATTCAACCAACCCAGATCTGTATGAATACATTATTGACAGGTAATCGTAAACCAGCAGAACAGATCAGACATTTCATTCCACATACTTCAGCAAAACCCTAGATTCCATACGCGCTTTTACTTCACTGAACCTGCGTATATACGCGCTTTCATAGAGACAAACCTACGTATACTTCTGCACATATTCCAGAACCAACCTCATATTCCATACGCGCTTTTTCTGAAGCCAACCTGCATATGCACGCGCCTTTTATGAAGCGAACCTACGTATAGATCTTCAAAATTTGTAGGGCTACGCAATTCTTCAGAACAGATAAATAGCTCAGATCTTACCCTTAACTTCAGAAAATATTCGCCTCATCTTAGATCTAAACATTCCATAAAAAGATCTAGAAAACACATAGTCATTTCAGATCTAGAGATCCCTCTTCATCATTTTCTTCATAGGTGCATTATTAATTCAGATCAATCAATAAATTGTTACCCTTCCATGTAGATATACTTCAAAGTGAAGTATTCATTAAAACCCAGACTTATGCACACACTTGTACTATGATCTTCTTCTCCTTATATAGATTTAGCCTTTGTCAATACCATGAGCCAAAACCACACAACTTCCGATGGTATTCCTGGACGGAATCAAATATATAATCCAGCGCTCAATACTGTGGGCCAATACCATGGTAATGTCCCTTGGTTTTAGAAATTTAGAGCACAAATAGGCATACGCTACTTGGTACGTACTTTTCCACGTACATACGCGACTTCTCCTTAATAAAACCGCATATGCCTTGTGACATACCCTGTTCAACATTATTCTGGAACTTTCTGAATTTATTTCTTCTGATACTTCTGAACGGATCTGTAGATACATCAGATTTACATCATTTCCATCAAGGACAACTTCATCAAGTAGTTTGCCATCAACTTTATCAAGTAGGTTGTCATCAACGACAACACTCTGCATCATATTGCCAACAGAAGAATGCTTCAAAAAGGCCTCCATTTCACCTTATTTCACTCCCCCAAAGCCTCTGTTTTCATCACCTTTTTTCCCTTTCAAATTTCCTTCATTAACCCTCTAAATCTCCCCAGAACCCTGTTTAAATCTCATGGCACCCTTTGTATGGTTTAAATACACCCTCTTTCCTCTATCGGAACCCCCATTTGGCCTAAAAGGCACTAAAACTAGCCTAAAATACTCTATTCTACATTATAACAGTGTTTAGCCCCCGAGGGCTTACACTCTATAGCCCCAGTCCTCCATATAACCCCAGCCTGCAACCGGGCACTTAAACTCCCAAAAAAACCTTTAAAAAGGCCTAAAATACCTTTCTCCGCTCTATGAAAGAACTTAAGCCCCTTTCAGCCAGCCTCTAGCCCCTTTCATCACATAGAACTTGGCACCAAAACCAGGTGCAAAAGCCCCGGGCGCTAATCGCAATCGGAGGTTTTGTTGCGAGCGTTTCCCTTTGGTAACTTAAAATTCTCCGATGCGAGGTCTTTTGTTCTATAGACCGCGAGCGCGTTCTGAGTTGTTGATCTCCACAGATCTTACGGTCAGTGCCAATCATGCATCGTGCCCATCACCCCCCTCTAAATTACCCTCCAATTATATTTAGACCGTTGATCTATCATTCTGATCCAACTGCTATCGCATAATCGCACCGTCACAAGGCCCAATCCCATTGCATTTGACCTCTACTGATTGGCAAGCCCCGATCGGATCTTAACCGTCCATTCATTTGGATCCAATGGCCAAGATTGTCTCTACGAATCATATGACATCCTACCCCTTTGAAACACTATCACGCCAGCTTTGGATCCTGACCGTCCAATGTATAGATCCGACGGCCACAATTCAACCTGATGTTTTAAACCCTGCCTGTGCATCTCTCCCCATCGGGTTTTATCCGCACCGTCCAATCAAGATCTTCAGATCCGATGGTCAATAATGAGTTTCACAAATTTTTAGCGCCCTAGGTTTAACGCTTAGAAAAAATGTGAAATGGGTGGTTTTGCTTTGCCACGCGTCGAGCAGTGTATGGAATCGCGTTTTTTTTATGAAAATATCTTACCACCTCCGACCCCGCACAAAAACCATTTCATTTTTCCGCATACCACCCTTCACATTGAGTTTTCATGTTAAATCTCCACCGTTGATCAAACTGATCTGATGGCCTGGATTTTTTTTCGCCTCCGCCCTTGCTCCAATCATTTATGCCCCAAGTATTTCCCAAATGTTTCCCCACTGTCAGATCCTCTAATCCGACAGCCCCGATTGAACCATTCCCCATTTCATTTACCTTCCACCTATCTTTCCAAATAACCTCCTTGCCTGATCCTCGTCGTCTGCCTTCTTCATCCGACAGCCATAATTCAATTTCACCCTCTGTCCACCATTCCTTCATCCCTCCACCAAACGAATTCATCAATGATTCCTGACCGTCGATCGTCGTGGTCAGATATAATCTGAAAGCCCAAAATCTTCCTTGCCCCAAACCTTCATCAGCTCCATTTTCACCATTTGGCAATGTTTTTTACCCGTTTTCACTTGCATCCACCAATTCCGCCACCATTCCATAGGCCTCTGCAGCAATATTCCACCACTCCCCTGGATTTCATAATGTATTTATTACATTGTGCAGGGTTTACAGAATGAGAAACTCATTATGTCTCCACAGTCACAGTCACTGTGGCTGAGAGCACAGAGATGACCATTACAGCAGCGGCAAAGTGTATCAGCAGAGACTGACCATTACAACAGTGGCAAAGTGTATCAGAAAAGACCAATCAAAGGATTAATGCTTATTATTGAAGATTAATGCTTATAATCTGATGTTTAAAGGAAGAAGACGCAGATAATATCATGAAGATGATTAAGAGGCCTGATAAGGTCTAAGCACATGAAACAAGCCATATCTGTGTTATAATATCAGCAGTACAATTTTCTCAGAAAGGACACCTTCCGACAGCGTTCTTCATGCCTCCTCGAGCCCATTGAAGTTATTTCACTAACAGAAGCTTCTTAACTGTCAAAACAGCAGTTATGGAAGCATGGAAGATCAAAATACCTTCAGTCGCCTTACTTATTTCAGAAGACAGAACAGAGTACCATATAGTCAGAAGAAGTATTTCAAAGAACATATTTGAAGAGATTGTTAGCATGACAGAGACTTCCGAAGCAACCTAAAGAGTACACATAGAAATGCAAAGTCATTAAGAAAAGTGGGCATGAATACCTCCTCCACTCTGTCTTAATGAGTCAATTAAATGTACATCTACTACTGTTGTTCATTCTCCTATAAGAACTCTTGAAGAACATATGTTGTTGTTGTTAGTTGATAGGGATTTCATTCAACTGTTAGAACAGTTATTGGGGGAAGTAGCTTAGTAGTTTTTAATTTAGTAGGCTAGGAGGAGAAGTTTGGACTGTAATCAGCCATTGAGCTCAAAGTATGTGACTGGTTTTGCACATCAATTGAACAAGCAAATTTCACATGATCCTGGTCTATATTACGGGTGATGTTTCCTTACTTATTTCATGTTTAATCATATTGTCAATTTATTCTCTAATAAGAATCAGTAAATTAGGCTTAGGATATACCCCTGCATGGTACCCTAATGCTCACTGCTCTTCTTGTCTTTGATGTTTTCTGCTGATAGTGAATCTAAGAAAAAATTCATGTAATTTAACTAGTTAAAGATGTTGGTCTAGCCCATGCTTACTGATGTGTGAATTCGGGGTTTGTTGCTTAGATTTTCTTGTTGGGATTAAGCCGGAAGAATTGGGATACCGAGGATTTAGAGTTATCCCTGTCCACTGGGGTCCTTTTCCAACAGATTATCCTTTCTAAGATCTCTTAAGCTAGTGTCAAATCATTGAAGTTTAAAAGCCCTTCTCTAATCTTAAGCCTGGTTCTATGTTAAATCTTAAGTGTTTTTCCTTGAGAGTATGCTGAAATCAGGCCTAGAGTTAAATGACCTCTGACCTAATCTTAAGCTGCCCTTTGTGCCTTTCCATTTCACTCCTTAATGTTCCATTCCACCATCTATCTCAAAGATCCTTTAGTATAGATGACTTGCCCTATGGAAGCCTTAGTTAGTTGTTATGCAAGTAATCCCCTTTCATAACTCCATAGCCCAATGGAATGACACTTTCTTGACCTATCTTATTTTGCCAAAACATCCTGCTACTTTTCTCTTTCACTTCCATAACCTTCTTAGTTAATGATATCCAACCCAACAACCAAATCATTTAAAAAACCCTTGTGTTTCATACCTAGCCTAATATCTCATTTTGAGCTTCAAAGATATATCATTCTTTGCTTTTATAGAGAGGTCCCTCTCTGGATCTAGGGGGGCTAGATCCTAGGATCCCAAAGTGGTTTTGATGTTGTCTTGTCTTTTGTTCTTGCCAATCTGGCCAAAACACAGGAACCCCAATAGATCTCATCAGTGATCCGACGACCCACATCCGATCGCAATCGTTTGATCACATCGCAACTTCGCAACACTCCCAACTTTGTCCCCACTCCCATGACAACTTCTGATGAAATTGACTCCCACCGATTTCATCTCCACCGTCGATCCGCCCTTCCGATCAGACGGCTCACAAGCCATCGCACCATTGCAATCGGCATTTCCCGCAACACAACTCCTGCTCCCCTTCCCCACTTATTTGCGATTGCGATTGTCCCTGGTCCCACTAAATCTTTCTCCCATTGCATCGCAAGTCTTTATCGCATCGCTCCATTATAAGATGTTCACTCCCATTCCCAATTGTGATTACGATTCCTCCCTTTGGTCCCACCTTAAATCCCTTCCGCCTTTTCAATGAAATTTTTTTTTTTTTTCCCTTCGTAAAAGCGCAAAACTCATTTTAAAAGGTATTTCTCCATTACACCATCAGATATCGCTTTCCCTTGCTTATTTCCGCCGCTCTATTGTATTACTCCATCGCATCGCAAGTTATCAATACGATGTGCCCACTCCTCTTCCACTGTGATTCCCGCTTTGCGATTGTGATTTCCCCACAAGACCTATTTCCCTCTATACACTATCACATCACAAGTTTCCAATCGCATTTCCTCCGCTATGTGATACACCCCCTCCCCTCTTCCGATTGCGATTTGCAACCGCGATTTGTGATCGCGGTTTGGGCTCACCATCCTTTCCTTTGCTCTTTTTCACTCAAAAGGGGCTTTTTCTTCATTAAATGTCAAATTTCATTTTTATTGGTTCCAAAGGGAATTTCTCGGCATAAGAGGGATTTACAACAAAGAAAAAGAAGCAGTCAAGTCCGAGAGCTAAATACAAACACAAAGGTCATTACACCACGACAACAACAATAAAAAAGGAGAAATGGTTCCAAATTTGTCTTTCTTCTCCTCTGTTTGAGCAACTGCAAATCCTCCAAATGGTAAAAATGTATTGTTTCTCCTTCTTTTTAGGGGCATATTGCTGGTCTTTTCCTATATTCAAATTTCAGTTTCTGGGCTGGTGAAACAAATCCTTCTTCTGTGGGCCTACTCCCCTCAATTTCTGTCTATTTAATGTAATTTCTAAACCATTTGTAAAAGAGAAATAAACTGAGGAATAAGTTGGAAATCACTGAGGATGCTCTGCGCTCCATTTGTAACAGTTTGGCAGGGAATTAATAAAGAAAAGCAGCTCTGATTTGTGGGATCCCTATGGTATGGATTTTAGCATTGTTATTTCCTTTGTGTTCATCTGTTAATTGTAATGATAGCCATTCATTCATTCATATCTCTGGTTGAATGCTTTCAAGATAGATAGTTATAATCCATTGTATAATGCTCTACCTTGGGAAATCATTCAATATTTAATGTTTTCTGCTGTTTGAAAAGGATCCATCTCCTATGCCCTTTTCAGATTCTCACCAGTCTTACACATTCCATCATTATTTAAACTAAATTTTTAAAATCGCTGCCTACCTTGCCCCATGAAATACCCTGTATCTCTGATTTAATTCCCCAGTTTCAAACTGCCCAACCCCATCTGATCCATACATCCCCGAATATTTATAAAAATAACATTTCCAAATTATTATACCTAGCCTAAAATCAGTTTACAATTATACTTCATTAAATATTTTTTGGAGAGAGCCCTCTCTTGACATTGTAGGGCTAGCTACAAGGCTGAGCGTGGTTTGAGGTTACCCTGATTTTCCTTCTTTTAGCCTAAGGTTCAAATTAGGTGATAACATTCCTGGCGACTCCACTGGGGAATATTCAAAACAAAAGACTAATCACCCCAGTAATATCTTTCATACAAATTCTTGGACTCTGGATGATGAGGTTCAGAGTTTGCTAGGCTGAAAATAAAACATTGTAAAGTAGAAATTTGACCACACTGGCTTCAAGGAGATACACAAGGGCCAACCCTGATCCAAATCCTCCCCTTGTGTTTGAAAATCCTAATCTCATCCCAATAACAATCAGAAGACAAGAAGGTTCAGTAAGCCCTAGACCTATTTTCAAATCCCATACCTGGCCTAGTGAGTGGTTGTTTGTAGAAGACCTTTCTTTTGATGAGTGTTTTGAGCTTTCTTTGTTCAAAAATAAATCTGAAACTGCACTTGATGACACAGTTTTAGATCCAGAATTTCTTGTGGATCTTGAAGTTCAAATGGAAAACACGTCAATTGATGATTATATTTTAACTTCCCCTCAGACATCTATCATTGTAACCAATATCCCTGAGCCTTCAGAGTTATCAGAAACAGCATTTCCTCCCCTTAATTCATTAGCATTCCCATCAGTTTCAGAATTCAGTTCTCAGCTTTCGACTCCTCCATAAACACCTCCCTTGAATCCTAGTATCACAAACACTGTTGTAACTCCACCTCGAGTCATGGCTACCCGGTATGCACCCCTGGTTTTACCTCAAAATATGAATGATATGCCTGCTGATTACCAAAGTAAAATACCTATCTTTGATTCCACTCAAAGCATCACAACCCAGCAACATGTTGATAAGATGAATGACTTCTTTGACCTTCATGAGGTAGAGGCAGAAAATGTAACCACAAGATTGTTTGTCCAAAGTTTTGGAGGTGAAGTTAGAAAATGGTTCAGAGCTTTACCAGCAAGCTCTATCCATACTTTGTAGGAGTTACATAGACAATTATTAGACCGGTGGGAGGTAAAGAAAAACCCACTCCAAATCTTTTCTGAATATGAAAATATTAAAAGAAATGTAGGTGAAAGTGTACAAGATTATTGTGTGATATTTAATGTTGTGTATAACGCTATTTCGGCCAACCTAAAACCTCCTATGGGATTAGCTTTGCTCAAATTTCCAAATGGTTTCGATGTTGATATGGCATATCAGCTACGAGAATGAGATCCTACCACACTTGAAGATATGCAGAAAATTTTTTTGAGCGTAGAAGAAAATTTGCTGGCCAGAAGAGCGTAGACAAGAGCCGAAAAGAGGGTAACTATGAAAGAAGAAGCATCTCCTTCAGACAGAAATATGGATACTTTGATCCGAACAGTGGAGAATATGGTTAATCGGCTAACTATTTTAGATAGACCTGAAGCACAAATCAAGAATCCAAATTTCAGAGGACAGCAACAACCACAATTCCGAATTAAGCAAAGGGAACATAAAATGCAAGACAAAGCAACGCAACAGCAGCAGATCAGAACTCCGTTGCAGCAAAATTATGTTCAGGGAATAGAAATAGATGATGATCATGATCCTGTAGTTGAAGCCAACCATTTTTTCACTGCCGATGGTGCGCCCATATTTCTCACAGAAGATGAATAATATACAGTGGTTACAGAAATTCAAAAAGATGAATATTTCATATTGGCCAATGATGTAGCAATAGAGGAAGAGTCCAATGATTACCAAAGAGGATACATGAACGCTCTGTCAGTGTAGCAGAAGCAGTATTCTTTGAGGAGCAGATATGTGCCAATCAATCCCATTCAGAAAAGGAAAGAGCCTCAATCAAAAAATGACTCCTCAAATACTCAAAGGAAAGGGAAAGAGCCTGCTGATCCTTCTCCCAGCAAGTCATCCTTAGCAATTAACGTAGCAAATGAAAAAAACAATCATAGCGTATCAAAAGAACAAGTAGAGAAGAAAGATCCTCCCATCAAAGAGGTGGAAAAAGTTCCTTATTTTAATTTGGAAAATGAAATTTCTAAGCTGAAGGTGTCCATGCCCTTGACCGAGTTGGTTAAAAATAGTACTTATAAACATCAGGTGTCTAGAATTTTGCAAATAGACTCTGTATCAGATATGGTAAATGTTGAAGATGATTATCCTGAACTCTTTTTTGGTCCAGCCATAGAAGGTCAGTCAGAAGAAAGTGAAGTCCCTCCCTTTCACCTGAGTCTTAGATTGCATGAGTTCATTTTACATAATGCCATGTTGGACTCCAGAGCCTCACATAACTTGATGCCTAAGGCCATTATGGAGAATTTGGGACTTGATATTACCCGCAAATACCATGATTTGTATTCCTTTGACTCGGGTAGGGTCCATTGCATTGGTCTTATCAAATACTTGGTAGTATCTTTAGACCAAATCCCAGCCAAGAATGTTTTGATGGATGTAGTTGTTGTCGATGTTCCACCACAGTTTGGAATGCTTTTGTCTGGGTCATGGGGTGCAAAACTGAGAGGAACCATACGGCTTGACTTCTCTTATGCCACCATTCCCGTGTTCGGTTAGTTGAGAAAACTATACAGGGAAAATAAAATGAAATACATGATCACTATCAAAGAGAAGCCAGTTAATCATCCAATTAATGCAGTCCACATAGATTTAAATTCATTTGTATTGTATTCAAATGATGGTTTGAATGATGAAAATGTTCAGTTGGTAGAAGTAGATGAGGTACCTGAAATTTCTGAAAATTTTAGGGAAGTCCTTAGACAGGAAAAAGACAAAGCAGCAATCATTTCTAGGCTTTCTGCCTACCAGCAGCAAAAGGACAGTGAACAGCAGAAAAATGCAGAAATCAATCAGGATAAAGTAGAGAAAGAAGCAAAATTTCAGCATCTAGAAGAAGAAGAAGAAGGCCTTTGGAGCATGGACTTTGACGGGGCTGTTGGTAAGGAAGGTGCTAGTATAGGAATATGGATTCGAAGCCCTGTTGTCCAGCTTGAAAAATTTCCTAGTAATGTTAGATTATGTGCTTACAAGTTGGATTTTGACTACTCCAACAATGAAGCAGAGTATGGGGCTTTGATTGCAGGTTTGAAATTTTTGAAGAAGTTAAATGCAAAGAGGATTTCTATCTATGGAGATTCAGAGTTGATAATCAAACAGGTAAAGGGAGAGTATCAAGAAAAGCATCCACGATTGAGAGCCTACAGAAATGCAGTCCTAGAAATACACTTTGACAGCAGTACCCCGAATGCAAAATCTTATTGCATATTCTCTTGCCACTACTGCAAGCAATTTGAAGATTCCAATGAATTCTAGCAACAAATTTGAAATTTATGTCAAACATCAGCCTGTTGTTCCCGATAATTTAAGGTATTGGCAAGTGTTTTGGGATGACAATGAAATCAATGATTTTTTGCAGAGTGAAGGAAAATTCAAGGACACTTCCATAGAGGGTGATTATGAGGTCGATGATCAAGAAATCGAAGCAAATCAGATGGATGTATTGCAGTTGAAAGACAATGTAATTCCTAGAGGTCTCATACCTTTAGAGGAGCTTTTTGATGAAGATGATGTTGCAAAGAAACCGAGCTTGGTGCCTAATAATAAAGGAGTTGAAGATGTGAATCTTGGAACAGCTGACAAGCCTAAGCTTGTGAAGTTATCAAAAGCATTATCCCCTGAGGTAAAGGAAAATTATGTTAAATTACTTTCTGAATTTTCTGATGTGTTTGTGTGGGATTATTCAGATTTGAAGGTACATGACAAAAATATAATTTAGCATACAATTCCCATTAAGCCGGATCAGAAGCCATTTAGACAGAAGCTGAGAAGGATCAACCCAAAGCTGCTTCCATCTATTGAAAAAGAGGTAAACATATTGTATAAAGCTGGTATCATTGTCCCAATTAGATTTTCTGATTGGATTTCGAATTTGGTCCTGGTGCGCAAAAAGACAGGAGAGATAAGGTTGTGTATAGATTTCTAGAATATGAATAAAGCATCCTTAAAGGATAACTATCCACTTCCGAAAATGGACCATATTCTACAAAGAGTAGTTGGAGCATCAAGGATGTCACTACTCGATGGTTACTCAGGCTATAATCAGATCTTGGTGCATGAAAAAGACCAAGACAAGACTACTTTCACAACATCTTGGGGAACTTTCCAGTATGCCAAAATGCTATTTGGACTGAAGAAAATTGGAGCCATTTTCCAGCGAGCAATGGATATTGCTTTTGCTAATGAAAAGGATGTTTTTTTGGTTGTTTATTTGGATGATCTGACAGTGTTTTCTAGTTCTGATGATGAACATTTGCACCACTTGAGGGTTGTATTTCAGCGATGCAGAAAGTTTGGGATTTCTCTCAATCCAAAGAAAAGTCTGTTTTCTATGGATGAAGGCAAGTTGTTGGGGCATATCATCTCTAAAGATGGTATCTGCATCGATCCTTCAATTTGGAGGTGATTCAGCACATAGACCTCCCACGTAACAAAAAGGAGATTCGGGCATTTAATGGTAAGATGAACTTTTTGCGCAGATTTATACCCAATTTGGCTGAACATTTAAGAGAAATGACTAACATGTTGAAAAATAATATCACTTTCAAATGGAGTGAGGAGGCTATCAAGTCATTTAATTTGGTAAATTTTGCTCTGTCCAATGCCCCAGTCTTGATTAGTCCTAATTACACTCAAGATTTCATTATATTTTCATTTGCATCAGAGCATACTATGGCTGCGGTATTAATGCAAAAGAGAAATCAGATTGAACAGACAATTTCCTTTTTCAGTAGGACTATTTGAGATGCTACCTTGCGGTATAATATTATTTAGAAACAAGCATTGGCTCTTATAAAAGCATTGAATAATTTTAGAGTATACATTCTACATTCACATACTATAGCATATGTTCCTAATGCAGCAGTGAAGGATGTCCTGATGCAAACTGATCCAGAGGGAAGAAGAGGTAAGTGGATAGCAGCAATGTTGGAATATGAATTGGAGATTAAACCCACAAAGTTAATCAAAGGACAAGATTTAGCAAAACTAATGGCACAATCAAACCTGTGTGCCCTGGACATAAACCTCATAGCAGCAATGTCAGAGGATGAGGATGATAGTTCGCTTGTTCCGGTTTCAGACATTTTTCTACGTTCCCCATGGTATTCAAACATATTTTATGTTCTTCAGCATCTTTCACCACCTCTCGGGATGTCTAGAAGCAAAGGTAGATCACTAAAACTCAAGTCTACTAAGTTATGTATTTTAAACAATGCTCTTTATTGGAAAGATCCAGGAGGTATTCTGCTTAATTGTTTGGTTGAAGATGAGGCTTAACAGGTGATGCATGACTTTCACAAAGGTGATTTTGGAGGTCATTTGTTTTGGAAAACAACAGCTAACAAAGTGTTGAGAGCAGGATATTATTGGCCCACTTTATTTTCATATTTGTATAAAACAGTGATGAGATGCCATGAGTGTCAAGTTTTCCAAGGAAAAAGGAAACTTCTTCCTCTTCCTTTGAAACCAGTTTCGATAAATGTTCCCTTCCAGCAGTGGGGACTTGATTTCATAGGGGAAATCCATCCTGCATCATCGGCACAACATAGATGGATCTTGACAGGTACCGATTACTTCACCAAATGGATCGAGGCCATTCCATCAAGGCAGGCCACTGATACGGTAATCATTCAATTTTTAGAATCAAATATCTTGTCTCATTTTGGTTGCCCTCACAAAATCATAACAGATAACGCAGCAGCGTTTAGATCTAAGAATATGATGGAATTCTGCGACAAATACAATATTGTGTTGGGCCATTCGACAGCATACTACCCACAAGGCAACGGCCTGGCAGAATCATCAAATAAATCTATGATAAACATAATCAAGAAAATTCTGGAAGAAAATATGAGGAACTGGCATCGAAATCTCATCAACGCATTATGGGCAGATAGAGTCAACAACAAGAAATCCATAGGTATGTCACTGTTTGAATTGGTTTATGGTACTGATGTTGTTTTTCCCACGTCACTTGTAGTTCCAGTCATGAGACTATTACAAGAGGTCGGCAGTGACGAGGACGATAATCAGCGAAGGATCAATCAAATGATCCACCTTCAGCAAACAAGGGAGGAATTTTCTCAGAACGTTATTCTTTTGCAAGAAAAGATAAAGAAAATCTATGACCGTAAAGCCAAAGTAGAAAAATTTCAGTTGGAATATGTGGTGTTGAGATGGGATGCACGAAATGAGGACAAAGGGAAGCATCGTAAGTTCGACAACCTGTGGAAAGGACCATACAAGATTTCAGCATACAGGGGACAGAATGCTTTCTTTCTCACAGATATGAGTGGCCAAGATTGTCCTGGAGGGCCAGTAAATGGTAGGCTTTTGAAGCACTACCACTGTTGAAAATAATGGATCGAAAGATATGTCATAATAATTGTATATACCATGTCATTGTTGTTCAGATTTCAAGTACACGGTCATTGAAGTTTGGGGCCCGAGGTGAAGGCTATAAAACTTGAATGATATGTGTGAGGTTTTTTATTTAAGTTTCTAGTCATAGTTTGAGTCAGAGTCAGTCTGCATTGTGTCAGTTTTCAGTGTTTTGACCATATTTTCCCAATGGATAAGGCTACTTGGTCTACAGTGTTCTTGGCACCTCCAAGGAAGTACCATCCCCATTGGAGCCAATGTTAGTGTCAATTTTGTCATACTGCCATCAGTGATCAAACTTACTCTTTTGTATTTTCATATTAGGAGTCCCATACCATAAATATTCATCATTCCATTAGGTCATGGATTCATTGATGGTAGTGGTCTATCATCAGTTTTCCCTCATATGAAACTTGTTGATTCCCCTCTCTATGGTCTTTAATCATGATATACTTTCACTTTGTAATTCACGTTAGTAGGTCATAGGGTTGGTCTCATTAGGTTATAGGGTCTCATCATGGTCAAATTAATGAGTCAAGTGTCAATAAATATCAGCAAGGTCATGAGGAGGTCAAATAAACTCAAAGGCACAGTATTTGGAAAGATCAAAGAGTTGTTCTATCAAAGCTTGATGTAATTTTCGCCTCAAAACCATGTTTTGAGGTGACAACATGATACTTTGCTTTTATTATTATTCCTTATGTAATTTTATGTCTTCATATGTAATAAGTAGAACTTCAGAAGCTGCTATCTCCACAAAGCCACCACCATGCTTTTCAAAGGTATTTTCCACAATATTTTCAATGTAAAATCATGTTCTAAGTATGTTCATCAGAAGGAGCCCAGAAAGAGCTTTCCAATGGTATATTATACTCTCCAAACTGACTTCTGGATTAGAAAATATGCCTAAGTGAACCAAAGTCCCCAAAAGCCTAACCTTACCCCTTTTCTCATTTGTCCCTTAGACTTTTTAACTTTACCTTTTCATATAATTTTGAAGTTTTTCATTGTAATCCCCTTTCCCCCGATCCCATTGCATAATCTCATTGAAAAAGTCCCTTTGACCCCATAAACCTCCGATGCGATTAAGCCATCTCCGATCTCTCCGATCTGATCGCAATCGCATCATCGCAATCCCTTCCCCTGATTCACTTAAATACATTTGAAATTACATCGACCACTTCCAATCACATCTGGGATTGCTGATTCATCAGTAATCTGATGTCTAATTCATCGCAATCATTTGATTGCATCAAGAACTTCGCAGTCAGTCAGCTTCCCAACTTTGTCTCGCCCCATGACCATCTCCGATGCATTAATTTCCGCCATTGTATCTCTCTACCATCGATCTGCTTTGATTTATGGTTTCACAAGCTATCATACCATTGTAATTGAATTTCTGCAGCATTCCCACCTCTCTATTTCCATTCATTGCGATCCTCGTCCCACTAAATCTTTCTCCCATCGCATCGCAAGTTTGTATCGCATCGCTCCATTATAAGATGTTCGCTCCCATTCCCGATTGTGATTGTGATTCCTCCCTTGGGTCCCACCTTAAATCCATTTCACCTTTTCAATGAAAAATGTTTTTTTTTCCCTTCGTAAAAGAGAAAAACTCATTTTAAAAGGGATTTCTCCATTAAACCATCAGATATCTCTTTCCCTTGCTTATTGTCGCCGCTCTATTGTATTACTCCATCGCATCACAAGTTATCAATACGATGTGCCCACTCCTCTTCCACTGCAATTCCCACTTTACAATTGTGATTCCCCCACAAGACCTATTTCCCTCTATACACTATCGCATCGCAAGTTTCCAATCAGATTTCCTCCGCTATGTGATACACCCCCTCCCCTCTTCCGATTGCGATTTGCGATTGCGGTTTGGGCTCACCATCCTTTCCTTTGCTCTTTTTCACTCACAAGGGGATTTTTCTTCATTAAATAGAAAATTTCATTTTTATTGGTTCCAAAGGGAATTTCTCGGCATAAGAGGGATTTACAACAAAGAAAAAGAAACAGTCAAGGCTGAGAGCTAAATACAAACACAGAGGTCATTACACCACGACAGCAACAATAAAAAAGGAGAAATGGTTCCAAATTTGTCTTTCTTCTCCTCTGTTTGAGCGACTGCAAATCCTCTAGATGGTCAAAATGTATTTTTTCTCCTTCTTTTCAGGGGCATATTTTTGGTCTTTTCCTATATTCAGATTTTGGTTTCTAGGCTGGTGAAATAGCTCCTTCTTCTGTGGACCTACTCCCCTCAATTTCTGTCTATTTAATGTAATTTCTAAACCATTTGTAAAAGAGAAATAAAGTGAGGAATAAGTTGGAAATCACTGAGGATGCTCTGTGCTCCATTTGTAACAGTTTGGCAGGGAATTAATAAAGAAATGTAGCTCTGATTTGTGGGATCCCTGTGGTATGGATTTTAGCATTGTTTTTTCCTTTGTGTTCATCTGTTAACTGTTATGTTTTCCATTCATTCATTCATATCTCTGGTTGAATGCTTTCAAGATAGATAGGTAGAATCCATTGTATAATGCTCTTCCTTGGGAAATCATTCAATATTTGAAGTTTTTTTTGCTGTTTGAAAAGGATCCATCTCCTATTCCCTTTTCAGCTTCTCACCAGTCTTACACATTCCATCATTATTTAAACTAAATTTCTAAAATCCCCGCCTACCTTGACCCATGAAATACCCTGTATCTCTGATTTAATTCCCTAGTTTCAAACTGCCCAACCCCATCTGATCCATACAGCCCCGAAGATTTATAAAAATAACATTTCCAAACTATTATACCTAGCCTAAAATCAGTTTACAGTTATACTTCATTAAATATTTTTCTGAGAGAGCCCTCTCTTGACCTTGTAGGGCTAGCTACAAGGCTGAGTGTGGTTTGAGGTTACCCTGATTTTCCTTCTTTTAGCCTAAGGTTCAAATTAGGTGATAACACCCACTTCACCAAATTTCACTTATACTCTGAAGCTAACATATAAACCTACCTCTTGAACTTTTTTGGGAATTTATCTTGGCTTCATTACCTTTCATCTCACCCTCCAAACCTACCCTATCCCTATTATCTATTTTTCCAGATTATGACTACACATACCCACTGCATCTTAAACACATAGGGTTCATCCTTATGATAGGTATTATGGAGAGTGAGAATAAAATCCACAAAGGAGGGCACCACATCATATTTGAGCCCCCCACCTTGCAAGAATTCAATGCCTCACATTTTTCCAAAATATGCTTTGAGAAGACTGGATGCTTGAGATTCTATGAGAAAATCATGGAAGAAGGTTGTCATCTTCAATTGACAAGCTTATTTTCCACTTGTTTCAGTGTGGGAAAGGAAATTATTGTAGGTTTGGACTTCAACTTATCGGCAGATGTGATTTCTTCAGCAACAAGTATACCTAGTCATGGAAAAAAGTGGTTTAAGGGCATGGACATAGACCTTGAAGATTACAAATTGTTCCTCAAACCTCATGCTAGAGAGAACCCTGAGTACATTTTCCATTTCAAGCACCTCCTTGAAAAATATTCTCCTTTAATGAGGTTAATTATGATATATTTCACATGTGAAGGGATATTCTCTAGGTTGTGCATGTATCATATCATATTATTGATGCACTTTACCTCTACTAAACCACTTTACTTGCCAAATTACTTGTACAGAAGTTTTATTATAATGACTGAAAAGGTTCAGAGAAAAAAACAAAGATCAATACCCAAGTATTTTCCACCAAGGTCTAGTCAAACTCATTATTTTGCATGCCATCAACATGACTTGGGAAACCTTCATGGAGAAAGTAGCAGCAGCACCCACTACTAATCCTCATGTCCTTCATAGCATAACATCACCATCAGTATCCGTACAGCTAATGGAGGTTGGCTCATGCAGCAAGCAAGCTCAAATTTCAAAGGCTCTTAGGGTTTTTGAGGTCACTCACACCTATGAGAAGGTAAAGAGATAGGTTTTTTCTCCAAAATCCATAAAAAGTGTATCTACACTTGATATTATAGCTGAGCAAAGAGAAATGGAGGAACAACCACTCATGCATCAAATTGAATCACCATTGCACCAACATGATGAATGGGTGCCCCTAGATGTTGACATGGTAGAAAAAGTTGAGGATAAATCATTTGAGGAGATAATAAAGGAGAAGGATGAGGAAATAACATAGTTGAGAAATATTTTCTCAATTGCAAATTCTCAAATTACATTCCTACAGCAAGAAAATCTTCAGTTAAAGGTAAAACTTCTCCTCCAAGACAAACCTAAAGTACATGTTGATGCAAACAAGGACAAAGGAAAAGAGATTGCAGATGATGATTAGCTGGAGGATGCATATTTTGAAACAAAAATAAGAATACCAAGGCCAATGGGCCTCAAAAAGGTGCTTCAGAGAGAAATAGAATCAGTGGCTCCTAAACCACATTGGCAGACCTTTGATGAGTTGATTCTTGATGAGATCAATAAATATAGAGAGTATTGGCTTGATAGGGTCAATGGGAACCTTTAGAATTTTTTGAATAAATCCAAGAATAAAAATAACCTCTAGAGGCATACGACCAATCATTATTTCTCTCGGAAAAAAAAAATTCAGAAATCAGGCTCAAACAGGTGAAAAAGAAACTTAAAGAGGATCAAATGAAGCTTAAGGATAAATACAACTTAGAAATCCTTGGTGAGGTATCCATGTCTATTTATCCTACCCTCCACAGGTCTCATAGAAGAAATTTTGGACAATTTTGAGAACTTTTTTCATTTTTGATGATTTTTGTACTAAACTGGAAATTCAGCCTCCACATATGCGTAGCGCCAAGGTGTTACGTTTTTTCCTAGGGCACCTAAATGATGAATGGATTACATGGTTGGATGAATTTTGATGATTAAATCATATATTAGGAACCATTTTTGCATGACAAGCTCTAGTTTTGCAGAAAAATCCAAAAACCCACCAGTTTTCTATGCTTCTACTAGTATTTTTTACTAGGCGCTACGCATCTAGAGTAAGGTTGGGAGAATCAACTTTTGGAGGCCTTCCAATGGGTGGTTTTTCAAAATTCAAGATTTTATGGAAACTAAACACACCAAGCTAGTTAAAATATCTTTCATATTTGGATTTGGAGGCCTTAAAGTCCCTCAAATTCAGTTGCAAAGTGGCATTACGCATCTGTAAAATGGCGCTACGCATCTGCATAGGACTCCTCACAACACTTGTCAAGCCCAGAAAATGTTCTATATTCGATGTTTTTCTATCCTTTGAGATGGAATTGGATTAATTGAGTTTTTTTTTGCCTCTTATCATGAGGAAACATGTAACTTAATGTGGGGGACACACACTCCTAGTCTTTAGCTGAATTTGAGGGAATGGTTTCTAACCTCCCTAGATTCTAGAAAGTGACTCATCTCATGTAATTATGATGCATTTTGGATGGTATTTCGACTCTATGATGTGTCATTGTTCATATTTTCTATAAGTATACCCACTTAAGTCTTTTTTGGAGTTGGATAGTTGTCTTTTGCAGTGGAGCTATTATATAAGCCTTTTGGAATGAAATCAAAGACAATGTTGCAGAATTTGTGTTGAGAATCATATGGTATGCCTTGGAGCATTTATTCTTTCTCTGCATGTTTATCTTATCATTTTTAATGATATGTTTGCCTCTTTCATATACATGCTTCTATGTGTTTATCTTATTATTCTATAAGTAGAAATCATGCCTTTTCATGCTTTGTCTTAACAATATTTACATTCTATGTCTATGTCCTTATAAATGAATGAATTCACCTCAGTTCTCATTTAGATTTTCTACCATTTCATCCTATACACAATTACAAACTAAACATGATTTCAAGCTACCTACCTGGCCTCATCCATATTATCTACAAATCGACCTTGAATTCAGACCTTAAACCCTAGACCTAGTCTCCTAACTATCATTTCCTATCCAACACACAAACATCAAACAAAAACCCTATTTACTGAGATTACATACATAGAATAATATCATTAAATATTTAGTCATTTAATTGACTGCAAAGTTACATTAAGACAACACTCTCTGGTCCTGGTAGGGCTAGCTACCTAACATAAATCTTGGTATGTGGTTACCTTCCTTTAATCCCACTCTCATCCTTGGGAAGTTGGGGGGAGTGATAACACAACCTACACTTGAACCCCCTCAAGTGTGTCTTCTGCATTAATGCAAGCAGACTATTAGGATTCATTGTATCCCAACAAGGGATCAGATTTGACCCCCTCAAGGTCCAGACAATAAAAGAAGTACCACCACCCAAAAATCTCAAGCAACTTCAAATCATGTAGGGGAAATCCAACTTCTTACGATGTTATGTCCTCGACTATGCCACTTGCATGCAATGTTTCCTACACCTACTATGTTGAGACATTCTTTTCAAATGGGACAATCGGGCTCAAAATTCATTTGAGGCACTAAAAGACACATTGTATTCAACCCCTTTGATCATCCCACCCAATTATGACAAATACTACACCTTCTATCTGTCGGCATCAGACACAACCGTAGCTGGGGTGTTAGTCTAAGATGGACCAGATAATAAATAGCACATAATTTATTACTCTAGCAAGAACCTATACGACCTTGCATTAAAATATGAACCAGAAGAAATTGCCCTATCCCTAGTACATGTAGTACAAAAACTCCAGCATTACATCATCCTAAGGACTACAACAGTAATAGCAACTACCAACCCCATTTGATATATGCTAATCCATCGTACGGTTAACCATAAGTACGCTCGATGGGTAGTCATACTACATGAATTTGACCTGCATTTTAGCTCCCCCAAGAGAAAAAATAATTAGTCTTAGCTGAGACCATCACTGACCTTCAAAGTCTGACTCAAGGGTCCCCAGTTAACAACTCACTACCAGATGAACATTTGTTCTTAGTGACGACTAAGGACCCTTGGTATGGCAACATCCTCCTATTCTTGGAAACCTAAAAGTTCAAACCACAGCTCACCTGTTATGCTTGAATGCGCATATGCCATCAGGCCCCCCGGTACCTTATCATGGGGGACATCATTTATCAAAGAGGCATTGACACTATTTTATGTCGATGCCTCACACACGAACAAAATAAGAAAGCCCTAAATGATTGCCATAGCGAGGCTTGTGGTAGCCACCTCTCAGGGATGTCCACTGCCCAAAAATTCTTGTGGACTAGTTATTTTTGGCCCACCCTATTCCACAATTGCATTCAATCAGTCAAAAGGTGCGATCGATGTGAAGGCTTCACCCACAAGGAAAGATCACCCTCTTCTCATCTACACCCGGTCATTGTATCGAGTCCCTTTTGTAAATAGGGAATAAACTTTATGACTTGCAAACCTGCGTCGTCTAGAAACCACAAATACATTATTATATTCATCGACTATTTTTCCAAGTGGGTAGAAGCCATGCCTCTGTATGACAACACGACAGATACCGCAGCTCGATTTCTCTTCAACCATGTCATCGCATGATTCGGTGTGCCTAAGTAGTTATTCTTCGACCATGCAACGCATTTTGAAAATGAAATATTCCAGGAGATGCCCCATCATCTAGGATTCACACATGATTTTTTGTCACCATAATACCCCCAGTCCAATGGTCAAGTTGAAGTTGTTAACAAAGTACTCAAAACGATGCTATAGCATATGGTCAACAATCATAAAACTAACTGGCACCATATGGTATTTTCAGCCTTATGGGAACATCACACAGTGGTTAAATCTTCAATAATATTCACACCTTTCCAATTGGTATACAGAGTGGAGGTTGTGATTCCCATTGAACGTGAAATCCCCAACTTACACGCGACCATCGAACTCCTCGAAGATACCCAGCCTTTAGAGAAATGGTTGGTACAAATAGAGCTCTTCAACAAAATTAGATGAGAATATCTCTAACATAATGAGGCTCACAAGAAAAGGGTAAAAGCATAATTCGACTGCAACATCCCCCTTGCTCATTTTCAGAGGGGGAGCTAATCCTCTACTACAATATTGTAAAAGAAGCCTTAGGACCCAGGAAGATTGAAAAATTATGGAAGGGTCCTTACATCATAAAAAAATTCCTCCTCAAAGGAACATACATCATGTCTGAGCCCGACAGTATATTCCTTACTAACCCCGTCAATGAGCTCTACCTCAAAAAATTCCACCCATAAGGGCAGGAAGTCTCAGCCTTAGAGATAAGATGAATGTAACATAATTTTATTAAGATGATCACAATCATCAAGGACTTGTTCTAAAAAATGTTCTTGTGTCACAGATAGATCGTCCGCCCATCCACTATTTTGGATTCGTTGATGGAGCCTCGTGATGGTCATAAAATATAGCAGCAACTGACTGCGCCATATACTCTCCTCACCAGTCATCGTTCCTCGCTAATAGAGTATGTATCAGATCAGCTACCAATAATCAAGTAAAATATGATGTAGTCATCGAGTTGTTGAGCAATGCCTCCAACTAGAGAATTCACCATCTACATGTCTTTCTTGATTCCCAGCTAGTGGTGTCACAGTTAAACCAAGATTTTGAAGTACAATATTCACACCTATTTAGGAAATACTTGCATGCACGATGGTTGAGTTGTCATTTGATCACATTACATTTACACATATAACAAGAAATCAAAACCAGACAGTCGATCACATAACTAACCATATCCTAGACTGGAATGCATCTCGTATAAACCATCATCCATAAAAAGAAAGGACATAAAGAATAAATATCCATCATAGGAACATAACATCCATTATAAACACATATAAACATAAGCCAAATAATAAACATAGATACATAATAAGAGCCACAAAAATATACATCTCGCATATATACATCAAAAAATATATGAGTCCAAATATACAGAACAGGTCCCTGACAATCATATCAATCAAAAATATACATGTCATAAAAATAGTGAAGCATCCTCATAATTGGTGCTTTCCCTAACCATACAAAAATATCTAAGGTTGAGCCTCGCCTAGTGGGTCCACCGGACCCATGATAGCACCCGGTGCCAGTATAGGTGCAACAGCCACAACCGTAAGTGCCACCCTGCGTAAATTCAAGCAATGTACCCTCTCTCAGGCCATCACCGTCTTCAACGAGACATTATCCAGGTCATCAAAAAAACCCCTGGTCAGCATATCTTGGGTCAACTTCTCTAACCAACTCCACTAGCCAGCTAGACTTGCAGCACGAGCGTCAACAGTGTTAGATCCCTATATTAGTAGTATAGTCCCCTATTGTTGTTAGTGTAACCCCCTTATTTTTATTATTGTACCCTTGTAACCCCCATATTGTTATTATTGTGCCCTTAAATTATTATTGTTAGGTCGGCTAGGATTACATTATGGCCCCACTAGGATTACATTGTGGCCCCATGGACTCCTATACATAGAAAGGAGGTTTTGTAATTTGAATCATCCAAGAATTGTTCATTCATGTAATGTATTGGAGGTTGCCCCTCGAAGTGGCTTATTTATAAGGCATTGATATCTCTTTTCTTCTCTTTTTGGAGCTGGTTTCACAACATTTGGTACCAGAGCTTGGAGATTCTAGGGTTTCGTTGCTCCAAACAGGTCATCGTGGAATTTTCACTATAACGTTTTTTATACGAAGGTTCAGAACCTGAAATTTTTAGAGTGCAAAGCCAAAATCCTAAGGAACATCATCACAAAATTTCAGAGCTTGGTTCGCAATATTTTCAGAGATATGATCTGTGCAAGTTAGGTCATTTTGCAGGCTCCTGAATTTAACCTAAAAAGGTCATCATGGTATTTTCATAATAAATTTTTTTCTACAAAGGTTCAAAAGCTGAAATTTTTAGAGTGGAAGTTGCAATCCTAAGGAACATTGTCGCAAAATTTCAGATATTGGTTCGTAATAGTTTTGGAGATATGATTTGTGGAAGTTAGGGCTTTTTGAGACTTTTGAATTTCATCTCAAAGAGGTGATCGTGGGAAAATCTTCATAGATCTCTCTCTAAGCATCGGATTGGAATTCTGTAAAAAGTGGCCACAAGTACACAGACTGCAGTTTTCATTCTATCAATTTCAAAGCCAAAGGAGGAAACAGTGACACGTGGCAAGTCGTACAAGTTCGCTCTACTGAACTAGTCCAAAATTGGGTCATGGTGGGATATTGGACATAATTTTTCCTTGAAGAATCCAAATCAGATCAGACATGTGGAATTTGAAATAAGCTTCAGAGGGCTACTACAGGGCTGAATTTCAGATATTTAGGATCTGCAATTATAAAAATAATTCAATTTCAATATCGAGCTCCTCAAAAGCAAGTAAAAGGTGTGTATTTTTTTCCGAACTGCATAAGTCTTGTTTGAAGAATCAAGTTGAATTGATTCCAAGGGAATATTGTAGAATAGATATCAGTATTGGATTATAAAATGGCCCCTAAAAATAATTCAACACCCATTAAGCCTTTATAAAGCTCTACTATGACTCATGAAGACGAAGAATGACAACATGACATATCAAAATTACAAGAGCAAGTGCAACAAATTTCGCTCTCGCAAAGAGCAACAAAAAATAACATGGAATTTTTGAAGAAAGGCGTGGAAACTAATATGGATGGTTTGAAGAAAGGTGTGGAATCTAATATGGATGGTTTGAATAATGGCATGGAATCTAAGATAGATGGCATGGAATCTAAGATAGATGGCATGGAAGCTGGCATGGAATCTAAGATGGATGGCATGGAAGCTAAAATGGAAAACATGAAGAATGATCTAAAAGCAGACATGGAAGGTTTGACAAAGTTGATACAAGAAATGTTTCCTAATGGTGAAAATATAGTAGAGGAAACTCATGATGAGAACAAAATAAATGTTAATCGTGATTTCATAAACTCTAATGTTGGAGGGAAGAACCACCATATTCTAAAAATGGATATGAGGAAGTTTGATGGAAAGGATCCTGTAACATGGATACTACAAATGGAGCAATATTTTGATCTCCATAATGTGCAAAACACACAAAAGGTACGCATTGCAACTTTACATTTAGAACAAAATACATTTGTATGGTATCGATGGCTTTGCTCCCGTGAAAAAATTGTCACTTGGTCAATTTTTACGGAGGAAATGATAGCACATTATGAGGATACAAAGAGCAACACCTTCTTTAGCCAATTGATAAATCTCAAACAAAAGGGTTTAGTGGGGCAGCACATTGAGGACTTCCAAAAATTGAATATAAGGGTAACTGATATTCCAGAGGAACACATGATTGATCTCTTCATAGGCACTTTAAAGGATAACATCCAACATGAAGTTCACGTTTTGGAACCTGATTCATTGGAGAAGGCATTCAGGTTGGCAAGAAAAATTGAATGTAAAATTATGGCGACAAGGAAGCCTACCACTCACTTCTATAAAGAGGGAAGTGTTGTTACTCCTAGATTTCCACAACCTACAAGGTTGACACCACAACAATTGGAAGAAAAAAGAGAAAAAGGGCTTTGCTACAGTTGTGATAGCAAATACACTAAAGGTCATAAGTGTGCTCAGAAGAAATTATTTTACATAGATTGTGAAGAAGAAGAAGAAAATGAACAAGAAGAGGATATACACCAGGAACCACCCCTAGAAGAGGAAGAAATGAATCCGACCATATCGTGTAATGCACTGGCAGGAATTACCACTCAAACTCTCAAGATAGAAGGACATATAAAGAAGAAAAGGGTAATAGTGTTGATTGATTCAGGTAGCACCCATAATTTTATTCATTATAAGGTAGCCAAGGAATTAAATTGTTTCCTATACCCAGCACCAGAATGTCAAGTGATGGTTGCAAATGGAGGAACTATAAATTGCTCGGGAAAATGCCATAATATCAAGCTAACCATGGGGGAATATGTATTGACTAGTCCAATGCTTTCCATTCCTATGGGAGGTGCTGATGTTGTACTAGGAGTACAAAGGTTACAATCTTTGGGGACGGTAGCTTTTAATTTTCAAGAACTTTTCTTGAAATTTTTTTCAGAAGGAAAGGAAGTCGAATTATGGGGTATTTCAGGGAAGCCGGGAAAGATAATATGCTCTAATGTCATGACAAATATTCTAAAGAAAGAACAACGAGGCATAATTGCACAATTATGCTCACTAGAAGTTCCAACATCAAAATCATCTATTTCTGCAGACCTCCAAAAATTCTTGGACAATTATTCCAAGGTTTTTGAAACTCCAAAAGGACTCCCACCTATTCATGATCATGATCATGTTATTCATTTGATTCCAGGAAGTGTTCCTCCAAACATCAGGCCTTATAGATATCCTTATGTCCAAAAGAGTGAAATTGAACGTATGATTTCAGAAATGTTAGAGGCAGGTATAATTCAACCTAGTCAAAGTTCTTTCTCTGCTCCTGTAGTATTGGTACACAAGAAGGATGGATCATGGCGAATGTGTCCGGATTATAGGGAGCTCAATAAGCTCACCATTAAAGATAAATTTCCCATTCCTGTGATTGATGAATTATTTGATGAATTACATGGAGCAATTTATTTTACCAAGTTGGATCTTCGTTCAGGATATCATCAAATTAGAATGAAGACTGAAGATATTCCAAAAACAGCATTTCGAACTCATGAGGGTCATTATGAATTTTTGGTCATGCCTTTTGGCCTTTACCAATGCACCTTCTACATTTCAAGGGTTGATGAATTCCATTTTCAAACCCTTCCTTAGAAAATTTGTGCTAGTATTTTTTGATGATATACTAATCTACAACAGGTCTTGGAAGGATCATGTTCAACATGTTGATAGGGTGCTCAAACTATTGCAGGAGAAACAATTATATGCAAAACATCCAAATGTTTCTTTGGAGTACAAGAGGTGGAATATCTGGGTCATATTGTATCTCACGAGGGTGTTAAGGTAGACCCTAACAAAATTAAAGCCATTAAGGAATGGAAAGTCCCCACAACCATAAAGCAGTTGCGAGGATTTCTCGGGTTAACATGGTATTATCGAAATTTTGTTAAGAATTATGGGAGAATAGCAGCACCTCTAACAACATTATTGAAGAAAGATGCATTTTCATGGACTCCTGAAGCAACTTAGGACTTTGAACATATTAAAGAGGCAATGTGCCTAGCACTAGTCTTAGCTATGCCAGACTTCATAAAAACATTTATTGTGGAATGTGATGCCTTAGGAAATGGAATTGGTGCTATTTTAATGCAAGAAGGAAGACCCATTTCTTTTGAAAGTCGTCCAATCAAAGGAAAGTATTTACAGAAACCTATTTATGAGAAGGAAATGTTAGCAATACTGCATGCACTAAAGAAATGGAGAACTTACCTAATGGGAATACATTTCAAGGTAAAAATTGATCATGATAGTCTTAAACACTTTTTGGAACAAATATTATCTTCATAAGAGAAGCAAAAATGGGTCACAAAGATGTTGGGTTATGACTTTGAAATAATATACAAAAAAGGGAATCTAAATGTTGTTGCATATGTACTCTCAAGAAAGAATGAAGAGGTGGAAGCATTGCTTTGTGCCATTTCTATTATCCAACCAGATTGGATAACTGAAGCAAGAGATGAATGGAAGAAGGACGAAGACGTGTGGACACTCATTCAAAAGTTGCAGCAAGATCCTAGTACATCTGATACATTTAGTTGGAAAAATGATTCCTTATGGTACAAAGATCGCTTATATATTTGTAAGAATTCTCAACTAAAACAAAAGATTCTTTTGGAATTGCACACTTCTCCTTTAGGAGGACACTCAGGATTTTTAAAAACTTACCACAGGGTGAAGAAAGAATTTTTTTGGGATGGCCTTAAATCTGATATTCAAAAGTTTGTGGCGGAATGTTTGGTTTGCCAGCAGAATAAAGTTGAGACAATTAAGACTCCGAGACTTCTACAACCTTTATCCATTCCAAGTCAACGTTGGGAGGAGATTTCAATGGATTTTATCACAGGTTTACCTAAGTCCGAAGGAAAGAGTGTCATCATGGTGGTAGTTGATAGACTTACCAAGCATGCACACTTTTGTGCATTATCTCATCCATTTAAAGCAAGTACAATTGCTACTACATTTATGGACAGAATTCAAAAGCTACATGGAAGCCCAAGGGTTATTGTGAGCGACAGAGATCCCATTTTTACTGGAAATTTTTGGACCGAGTTATTTTCTTGTTTGGGTACTCAATTAGCTCATAGCTCATCTTATCATCCTCAATCTGATGGTCAAACTGAGATCGTAAATAAATGTTTGGAAGGATATCTTCGTTGTTTTGTATCTGATAAACAAACACAATGGGTCAAGTGGTTACCTCTTGCTGGATGGTGGTATAACACTTCCTTCCATACTGCAGCAAAAATGACCCCATTTATGGCACTTTATGGATATCATCCACCATCCATCACATCATCTTTAAGGGAAAATTCGAAGGTTCAAGCAGTGGAAGATCACATCAAGCATCAACAAGAAGTTCTCCAACTCTTAAAGGATAACCTAAATTTGGTACAAAATTGAATGAAACAACAGGCAGATCAACATTGCAGCGAAAGAAGTTTTGATGTAGGAGATCGGGTATTTTTACGGCTACAATCATACAAAAAAATGTCCCTCAAGCAAGAAAAGAAGGATAATAAAATATCACGAAAATACTATGGTCCTTACAAAGGGTTACAAAATATTGGTACTATGGCATACAAATTAGAGCTTCCTTCATCATCCCGAGTGCAGCTAGTTTTCCATGCTTCATGCTTAAAGAAGGTTATAGGTGAAAATCTTCCAGTTTAAACAATATTGCCAGAACTTGATGAGGAAGGAAAAATCATATTGGAACCTGAAGCGGTCACAGAAATAAGAACTCGACAGCTACGGAATCGATCAATTTCAAAGTATCCCATCAAGTGGAAGAACTTAACCACTGAAGATTCTACATGGGAGGATGAGAATTTTATACAGAAGCACCCAGAGCTACTCAAGAGTTAAGGATAACACTTTTTTGAAGGAGAGGGGCATGTTAGGTCCCTATATTACTAGTATAGTCCCCTATTGTTGTTAGTGTAACCCCCTTATTGTTATTATTGTACCCTTGTAACCCCCATTTTGTTATTGTGCCCTTAAATTATTATTGTTAGGTCGGCTAGGATTACATTGTGGCCCACTAGGAGTACATTATGGCCCCATGGACTCCTATATATAGAAAGGAGGTTTTGTAAATTGAATCATCCAAGAATTGCTCATTCATGTAATGTATTGGAGGTTGCCCCCTCGAAGTGGCTCATTTCTAAGGCGTGAATATCTCTTTTCTTCTCTCTTTGGAGCTGGTTACACAACAAATGCCTCCGCCGTCAAAGCACTCTAAGGTCGGTAACTACCAATTGCTCCTTGATTTCGCTACCTCAGCTCCGCTGTCAAAGATGGGAAAGAAGAGAAGCTACCCCACCTAAGCTACAAATATGCATCTCTACCGAGGGACCTCCCGCACCACCCTCTCCTCCCAACCGGCCTTGATCAACTCCAAGCGAGACTCTCCTCGAGGATGGTGACCCACCCAAACAAGCAAGAGACCGCCCCCGCTCGAACCCACATTTGCAAGAGAAACCAAAAATAGTATCAGTGTCACCATCTAAGACATATAAATCTATACACAAAAAAAATCCTCAAAATGTAGAAAACATCAAAAGTCATACCTATTAGACACCATATATAACCTACAGGAAGACCCATATTTGGATCCCCTTGGAAGTCCATCTCTGAATACAGGTAGTGAAGAAACATCTACAGGTTTGACTTGAACCACGCCTCAACCATCACATCCTAGTAGCAACATGCCTCTCCTCCTCCACCATGGGGCATAACACGTGCCCACCAACGCATCCTAGGATCCCTTAGAGGACCTAGGGGCACTTCCACAAAAGGTTGAAGCATCACAACCCTCTCGTACATGATGCTGCAAAGGATGCTCGCATAAGCAAAGGCCTTAATGGCCCCCCTCTGGGCCTTGCCTAGATGTGTAACTATTCCCTGGTAAACATAGCGAGCCTATTCGAAGAAGTGACCAGCCCGAAGATGGTGAAAAACCACAAATATGTGGATCCGACACTCGATAAGGCAATGTCGACCCAGATAGGCAAACTATCATCTCCAAGGCAGCTCTCTCATCCAAGTCCGTCATAGAGCTCAAACAGACACATCCCTAGGTGATTGCATCCGGATCACAATGCTCCTCGTCCCAACAATATATTTTCACTCCCCCAGCTAGGAGTGGATAAGGAAGAGCCTCCCCTTGAGGAAGTAGACCAGTCACAAAATAGACGTCGGTCTCCGGCTAGATCACAATGTCTCTGTGATGCAAGACCATAATGCGTCATCTCCTTTTTCTAGCATCAGACCAGTTATCGCAATAACCCATCTTGGGATCTCAGTAGGTTTTTCTCCAAGAACTTTAGTAAATCGTACTAAGCCAGGACCCCCCAAGCATCAGAGTCTTGGGCCACAGCTACACGGAGATTAGGCTAGTATCTCTCTCGCCACAACATCCTGTCACTAAAGAAAAGACCAAAAAATCAGTCGTGTGTGTGAAAATTTTAGGCATGATTACCGCGTGTCTATATCAGATACAGACGCGTGGTCCATCACTCATAATTTATCCCCGACTTCGAAGGCCTCGCACAAAATTTACCATCCACGCAAGGACCGCGTGCATCATCCTTGATCGCCCACGCAGCCTAACCCAAAAATGGGTATAAATTCCGTAAAAATCCATATTTGTACAGACCCCCCATTCAAGAAAATGACAAAAATGAAAATCAGGACGTTTAAGGTCCTACCTAACACTAATGGCATGAATCTCGAGTACTCAGGTTGACCGCAACGACAAGAAAAGCTCGAGAACAAGGGCTCATCTCTGACCTCATACCCTCAAAAGACACAAATGAATTGAAATGAGTGATAATGGCCCATATATCACCCTTTTCTCATTATTCGACAAACCATAACTGGATCTCAAAGTATCCGATCACAAAACCTCGAGAAACACAGTGATCAACGCTTCATCATGTTCAAACTTGGCCCCATAAATCCACGCCTCAAAAAAAGTCATTTTCAGGTACAATAGGTATGCCCTCTCTTATTGCTTTGCATTCAAATTATTTCAAATATGTTTTTATGAAAAATGTGCTTTTACTTGGGGTATTGGTTGCAGGTATTACAAACATGCCAAATCACCATATGTCCCAGCCAACAAAGGTACACGAGCAGGTATCATTCTACCCCCAGCATGATAGGCTCCCCAAGAAGATTTGCATATCCTGACATCATTTCTTCAAAGAAATAAACCATAGGTTTCATTCACCCAACCATGTTTATCATCACCTCACCTTGTACATGATAAACAGCCTTGCAGTTCAGTAGACCCTTACCCTCCATGGCGTCCATCACTCATGTAGACCATACACCAAAGGTCTAGAGCCATGGATATAAAACCCCAAGCTCGGGAAGCACTTCATGTTCATTCATCCATCATACGTCAAGTCAAGTTTTACCCATGTCATGTTAAAACCCCTTTCCCGGGCTACCATTCTCACAAGTAGATCAGAAAAACGCACCACCGTGTCTCACATTTGGCTTATCACACCCCCATTAGCATAGCCCATTTGTGACATTTTTCATCTGCTTCATCACCCCTGCACCGAGACCAACCAATGGGGCCCCCACCCTCAACAAAACACACTCCTCACACCATAGTGAAGGATTATTTCATGTTTATAGGGGCACCCATCTCCATGCTTGTACATCCAAACCCATTTTATATTCTTTTGAAAAGTGTACAAATATTTTTTAGGAGAGCACTCCCACCCACCCATTTACATTTCTCACCTAGAAGCTATCCCTAAATCACCCTTGGTCGGAGCTACGCATTCTTTTACCACACCTAACCATGATAATCATACAACCATACACCCACCCTAGATGTCCTACCAACTCTAGGGATTTCCTCATCATAAATTGTTATGACTGCCGCCACTCGCATTTACAGCTCCAACCTCGGGCCACCTAACTACCATCATCAGTTATAACCATTTATCGTCATCATGCCTATTTAACCCATCACACCATGCCCTGCTACATCAAAAAACCTAGTCCCTTACATCATTTCTCATTTTGATCGGTTGATTCTTCCTTCTTGTCGACTTCAACAACCATTTTCCAAGAAGGAGGTAGTACCTTGGATGACTCCTCAACTCAATAGGAGCATCCCCGGATGGCACTATGGGAATGATCATTTCCCATTGATGTCATTGATCCAATTGAAATTCGACTTCAAGATAATATTTCATGTCAATTGGTATCATACTTCATAATTATTTCACTAGGTAAGAATTCGTCGAAGACCCATGAATTGATAAGAATCTCTTTCAGCAATGCTTACACAGGAAGGTCCCCAATAGTCAAAAACTATAATATTCCAACTTTAGCACATAGATAAAGGGAATATTAAATTTTGTTGTTTACACATAGGAGGTAAATAAATGGGTAAGGAGGCCCATACATTGCAGAAGAATGAATAAATCCCTCATAATATGAAAAGGGATATTCAGAAGAGCTAGATTTCATACCCTCAAGTATGAAAGAGGACATTTGCATGAGGACAAGGTCAAGTTTTACCAAGTCAATAGCGCTTGGATAAGAGGTGGAGACCACTTGGAGAGACAACGCAGTGTGAATGGGAGGAAGTTTCCTTGGTGGAGGAAATCCTAAGGAGTGGGACCCACAGGGAGATAGTTCTCACTTGTTTAAAAGGAGGGAAAGGCAGCCATTGTTTCTCATGTCATGTATTATTGATTTTACGGTATGTTTAGACTCTTGTGCAATCTCCTGCTGTTTAGCAGAGTTGCAGTGTTGTTTAGCACAAGGATATCCTGTTTAGGAATCCTTCTCCTTTCAAGAGAGGCCTCTTGAAGGATCCTGTACTACATTCTCCACATTCATGCTCAAGGCCAAGCCACCTACTTTAGCTATAGCATTATTTCTTCTCAAGTATGTAATGTTCCTAAATTAGCTAAGCTAATTGGAAAACTAGAATTTTGTTTTATTTTTCATGTTTATGAATAATAGACTTGTGGAGGACACCTTAGATCTAAAAATAAATACATTCTCAATGTGAACATGATTAAATATGAGCTGGTTGCATAAAAACCACTTGTGTGTGAACAGGGCTAAGCTATTTGACTGGGTCAACAGGACCAAATCACAAGACATTCCAGATGCATTGAACCTCCTAAGTGATCTGCGCAGTTCTAGAAGGAGATTCTAAATGTGAAAGGGGATAAACCAATGAAGTGGTTTAGGGTTTTTCCAAGACTCCAATATTATAAAAGAAGGAGGAGAGCCACAAGCAAGGGTTGTTGATGATTTGAGGTTGCTTTGGAAAATCGAGTTCTCTTGGCTGTTTAGCCAAAGGGAAGAGGGTTTCCTGTTTAGGAACCCTCTCTCCTTCCATGGAGTAGCTCTTTGGAGGAGGATGTTCAGCTTTTTCCACTATCCGGCATTTGGCCAAGCTTCTACTTCCAACTGCAATGTAGATCCTGTTGAGGTTTTGATTGCTTTTGTAAGCTGCAGCAAGTGGAGAATATATCTTTCCAGACCTAGGGAGTTCTAGCACCCCTTGTCACTGGGAAACTCATTTATCCCATTGATAAGTTGGTTTTAGACTCATTAGGCTTCAAATCCATATCTTGGCATCAGGCCAAAGTGTACTTTTAGTGGACTGCGCATTTTCTCTTCCCTGAGATGCGTAATTCTTGAGGATCAGTGTTGCAGGTGTTTGTAGTTCTCCTGGAGGAGAGATCTCTAGTGGAAAGGATCCCTCCTTTCACTGTGGCAATCCATGGATTGGCCAACCAATCCATGTACCCTTTAGATCTGATTTATTTGCTGATGTATTTACTGCAGAATTTCTGAATACTATTATAGAACTGTGTCTTAGATCTCAGATCTACTCACTATGTTCCATCATTTGTTGAGATCCCAAAGGGGAGTGTAATAAAGAGCCTTTTTGGCTTCCAGATCTGTAAGAGATCTCTATTTTCATGCAAGGATCTGTTGCAGATCTAATTTATAATAAAATGAAGCTTCAGCCTCCTGAAATTTACGCTGAAGAGTTTTCTGTAGAAATTATATACAATATGCATGTATATATCTGGACTCTCCTGATCTCACACTATTTAACTTCATGCAAAATACAGAATCCTTCCACTATAATTCTTGCGGAAATTTAATCAACAATTCCAAAACACATGAAGCAATAAAAACACACATAACACAATTGTTTACTGAGAAAGCCTGAAGCTGAAAACCCCAACTATATATTATGTACCATGGAGATCATATGACAATCTCATACAAAGCATACAAAGCTTATCACAAGCTCTCAGTACAGTACAATTTTCATACACTATACAGGCCTAATCTTGCAAATCCATGCACCGATCTTTGCCACCTGCTAGCCTGCCTCCACTGCACAATCCAAGCTTATTAAAAATACCAATTCAATGTAATCCCACTCTCATTGACTGCGTTATTATCATTGGCAACTCCAATGTATATATAGATGCAATTCATGCATCACTAGTAGTCACAATAGATAGTCCATCTTGCCCTTTCACCTATCTCTCCACTGGTCTCCACTGAAACTGCCATGCACTTTAGTTAACTGATGTATTCTTCAGTTGATTAATGAGTTATTATTTAATGAATTAATTCACACCACTCTCACTAGTGTATCAATCAGTTAGACTAGATACAACTAGCTCAACTGAGTCTAACGGAGTTAAACTGAACACAACTCCACCAACTACCTCAATCAACTCCACCAAACTCTGTCACATGAGTTCTAACTGAATTCTCCATGCAATAGCTCCACTTAACCCTCAAGAATAGTGTAATTCCTTCTTTCAGCTCCTGTGCCACATCTGTGCTCTTAACTGAAGTGCTCCAAGAGAATAAGATAATGTTTATATTCCAAATATTATTAAGAGCTAATAATATTCGACATATCTATTTTTAAACTGGTAGTCTAAAAATAGACTCCACCCAATATGTCTAAAAATATAAGTCCATCTATTTTTCCAACTTAACCAACCATCCACAAATAGCATCCCGCAACTCATAGAATATGATCGACATGTCTAAAAATAGACATAGTCTAAAAATAGACTTTGCGACAAAAATCACCTGTGTGACCCCCACCTAGTTTAGGTGATCACTTTCCAACTAGGATCAAGAATGATGTTTCAGGATGCCTCCTTCACTATTTCTTGTTGCAATCTTCAACACTCCCTCTCAACAAGAAAGGATTGTCTTTGCATGCGACATGCAACTCCATGCATTCGCCCTGCAACCTTCACAAGCGCCATGCAACTCCATGCATCTACTCTGCAACTCCTCTAAAACTGAATAGGCTCCAAAAAACTCAATCAATCTGATGCATCTATCATCAAAGTCTTCAACTTCTGCTGGTACCAACTGCACATGTCTTCAGGAACCACTGCGCTGTTGAACTCTTTCACCCATGCACTCTGCACTTGCTGTCAACTCTGATCCGCACTCCAGTATCCGACACTATCACTTTGAACTGCCTGCATCAATCCAACTGATCATGCTCCTGCTAATCTGTGGGCACCTCATAGCTAGGTTCAATTCATGAGATCCACACCATCTCCATGAATCCTGCCCAGAAATATCCTCTTGGGATTACTCATGCATGTCGCCCCACCTCTCACCTGGTGGTATAGCTGCATGCACTCCCTCTGCCCATATGGCATGAAATTTCTCTGCATGAGTGGTTTCTTCCACTCCATGATCCTCATATTGTGGCTGCTCCACATCCCGAGGTTCACTCTTACCTGCATGCAAAACTTGCTCCCTCTCAAGCTTCAATTGCATGTCTTTCTTTCACTTCCCAACAGTAGGAAGCTTCGTAGACATCCCATCTAATTTAATTCTGTAGAGATTCTTGGCTCGAATCCCAACCTTCTTGACTTGTCCTTCCTCATCCACACTAACTCCTACACTCTGAATCTCATCCCTGCAGTGGACAAACTTTTTCAAGTATACCAGAATAGTGTCATTCTTCTCCATTTTTATTTTCCTGAGTTTATCCTTGAGCGCCAACTTCCTCTGGTCACTCTTTCTTTGGAAAAAATATGTCAAAGCTTTCCACATCTAGAATGGAGAAGCTTTACCATGAATTGTAGACAGTATGTGATCCTTCACACCTTCCAACAAAATCCTTCAACACCTTGCTACCTTCTTTTTCCATGCGTCAAGTGCAGCAGCATCGCTAGAACCCAGTTTTGGAATTTCTGCATCTGTGAATTCCTTCAACCCATTGTCATCCAGCACCGCCTCCATCCTATTCTTCCATGAAATATAATTCAAGCTGCCCTCAAGGGCATACTCCAATCGCAATCCGTTGAAAGACATCTCAACTTTGACACCAAGAAAACATTGTAGCAATTTCGAATTCCACCAGCACAAAACTCAACCGCTTCAATGCTTTTGCAATTTCTCCAATGGTCAATATCACTCTGATACCATGTAGAAATTATATACAATATTCATCTATATATCCGGACTCTCCTGATCTCACACTATTTAACTTCATGCAAAATACAGAATCCTTCCACTATAATTCTTGCGGAAATTTAATCAACAATTGCAAAACACATGAAGCAATAAAAACACACATAACACAGTTGTTTACCGGGAAAGCCTGAAGCTGAAAACCCCAACTATATATTATGTACCATGGAGATCATATGCCAATCTCATACAAAGCATACAAAGCTTATCACAAGCTCTCAGTACAGTACAATTGTCATACACTATACAGGCCTAGTCTTGCAAATCCATGCACCGATCTTTGCCACCTGCTAGCCTACCTCCACTGCACAATCCAAGCTGATTAAAAATACTAATTCAATGTAATCCCAATCTCATTGACTGCCTTATTATCATTGGCAACTCCAATGTATATATAGATGCAATTCATGCATCACTAGTAGTCACAATAGATAGTCCATCTTGCCCTTTCACCTATCTCTCCACTGGTCTCCACTGAAACTGCCATGCACTATAGTTAACTGATGTATTATTTAGTTGATTAATGAGTTATTATTTAGTGAATTAATTCACACCACTCTCACTAGTGTATCAATCAGTTAGAATAGATACAACTAGCTCAACTGAGTCTAACGGAGTTAAACTGAACACAACTCCACCAACTACCTCAATCAACTCCACCAAACTCTGTCACATGAGTTCTAACTGAAGTCTCCATAAATATCTCCACTTAACCCTCAAGAATAGCGTAATTCCTTCTGTCAGATCCTGTGCCACATCTGTGCACTTAAATGAAGTGCTCCAAGAGAATAAGATAATGTTTATAGTCCAAATATTATTAAGAGCTAATAATATTCGACATATCTATTTTTAGACTAGCAGTCTAAAAATAGACTCCGCCCAATATGTCTAAAAATAGAAGTCCATCTATTTTTCCAACTTAACCAACCATCCACAAATAGCATCCCGCAACTCATAGAATATGATCGACATGTCTAAAAATAGAATTTGCGACAAAAATCACCTGTGTGACCCCCACCTAGTTTTGGTGATCACTTTTCCAACTAGGATCAGGAATGATGTTTTAGGATGCCTCCTTCACTGTTTCTTGTTGCAATATTCAACACTCCCTCTCAACAAGAAATGATTATCTTTGCATGTGACATGCAACTCCATGCATTCGCCCTGCAACCTTCACAAGCGCCATGCAACTCCATGCATCTGCTCTACAACTCCTCTAAAATTGAATAGGCTCAAAACAACTCAATCAATCTGATGCATCTATCATCAAATTCTTTGACTTCTGCTAGTACCAACTGCACATGTCTTTAGGAACCACTGCGATGTTGAACTCTTGCACCCATGCACTCTGCACTTGCTGTCAACTCTGATCCACGCTCCAGTATCCGACACTGTCACTTTTATCTGCCTACATAAATCCAACTGATCATGCTACTACTACTCTGTGGGCACCTCGTAGCCAGGTTCAATTCATGAGATCCACCATATCTCCATGAATCCTTCCCAGAAATCTCCTCTTGGGATTACTCATGCATGTCGCCCCACCTCTCACCTGGTGGTATAGCTGCATGCACTCCCTCTGCCCATCTGGCACAAAATTTCTCTGCATGAGTGGTTTCTTCCACTCCATGATCCTCATCTTGTGACTGCTCCACATCCCGAGGTTCACTCTTACCTGCATGCAAAACTTGCTCCCTCTCAAGCTTCAATTGCATGTCTTTCTTGCACTTCCCAACAGTAGGAAGCTTCGTAGACATCCCATCTACTTCAATTCTGTAGAGATTCTTGGCTTGAATCCCAACCTTCTTGACTTTTCCTTCCTCATCCACACTAACTCCTACACTCCAAAGCTCATCCCTGCAGTGGACAAACTTTTTCAAGTATACCGGAATAGTGTCATTCTTCTCCATTTTTATTTTCCTGAGTTTATCCTTGAGCGCCAACTTCCTCTGGTCACTCTTGCTTTGGAACAAATCTGTCAAATATTTACACATCAAGAATGGAGAATCTTTACCATGAAATCTGGACACTATGTGATCCTTCACACCTTCCAACAGAATCCTTCGACACCTTGCTACCTTCTTTTGCCATGCGTCAAGTGTGGCAACATTGCTAGAACCCGGTTTTGGAATTTCTGCATCTATGAATTCCTTCAACCCATTGTCATCCAGCACCGCCTCCATCCTATCCTTCCATGAAATATAATTCAATATTCCCTCAAGGGCATACTCCAATCGAAATCCGTTGAAAGACATCTCAACTTTGACACCAAGAAAACACTGTAGCAATTTCGAATTCCACCAGCACAAAACTCAACCGCTTCAATGCTTTTGCAATTGCTCTAATGGTCAATATCGCTCTGATACCATGTAGAAATTATATACAATATTCATGTATATATCCAGACTCTCCTGATCTCACACTATTTAACTTCATGCAAAATACATAATCCTTCCACTATAATTCTTGCGGAAATTTAATCAACAATTGCAAAACACATGAAGCAATAAAAACACACATAACACAGTTGTTTACCGGGAAATCCTGAAGCTGAAAAACCCAACTATATATTATGTACCATGGAGATCATATGAAAATCTCATACAAAGCATACAAATCTTATCACAAGCTCTCAGTACAATACAATTTCCATACACTATACAGGCCTAATCTTGCAAATCCATGCACCGATCTTTGCCACCTGCTAGCCTGCCTCCACTGCACAATCCAAGCTGATTACAAATACCAATTCAATGTAATACCACTCTCATTTACTGCATTATTATCATTGGAAACTCCAATGTATATATAGATGAAATTCATGCATCACTAGTAGTCACAATAGATAGTCCATCTTTCCCTTTCACCGATCTCTCCACGGGTCTCCACTGAAACTGCCATGCACTGTAGTTAACTGATGCATTCTTCAGTTGATTAATGAGTTATTATTTAGTGAATTAATTCACACCACACTCACTAGTGTATCAATCAGTTATAATAGATACAACTAGCTCAACTAAGTCTAACGGAGTTAAACTGAACACAACTCCACCAACTACCTCAATCAACTCCACCAAACTCTGTCACATGAGTTCTAACTGAATTCTCCTTGCAATAGCTCCACTTAACCCTCAAGAATAGCGTAATTCCTTCTGTCAGATCCTGTGCCACATCTGTGCACTTAACTGAAGTGCTCCAAGAGAATAAGATAATGTTTATAGTCCAAATATTATTAAGAGCTAATAATATTCGACATATCTATTTTTAGACTGGAAGTCTAAAAATAGACTCCCCCCAATATGTCTAAAAATAGAAGTCCATCTATTTTTCCAACTTAACCAACCATCCAAAAATAGCATCCCACAACTCATAGAATATGATCAACATGTCTAAAAATAGACATAGTCTAAAAATAGACTTTGCGACAAAAATCACCTGTGTGGCCCCCACCTAATTTTGGTGATCACTTTTCCAACTAGGATCAGGAATGATGTTTTAGGATGCCTCCTTCACTATTTCTTGTTGCAATCTTCAACATTTTCTAGGTAATCTCCTATGTTGCAGCACCTCAATCTTGAGGGTTATTTCATGTAAATCTCTGTTTTTCTTACATATTTTTCTTAAGCCATGAACCCAAGCTGATTTTCTGATGATTGTGTCATATTTCAACTAATAGCTTTAGAAAATCATGTTTACTGAGCTTCAGTAAATTTTGCATATTCAAAGTCATGGGGTTTGGGTGTTTTTCTTGACTAGTCGGGAAGGAGGAACTATTTAACATAGAAAAACTCTTTTCTTTTTTTTAATTTGACATGGGAGTCCCTCATAACCCTAGCTATCAGATCCAACCACTTTCCCTCCTTATTTTTACGCAAATCTCTGATTATACTCGTTTTAGGGCCCAAATCTTCACTTTTCCCCATCCCTTGGTTCATAAAACGCTGTATAAATATTTTTTGTAGTTAAAGACATGTGTTTATGCCTATTTCACCTGTTTTAAAGCTTATTCATTAGTGTAATATTGTTATAAAGTTTCCATATTGTTGCAGTCCCTCATTTGGGTATTTTTTAAGGCAAGCTAGGTGTGGGAGAGTTGTTTAACCCACCTAGTCAGATTTGTTTCTAATATCCTCTTGGAATTGGGTTTTAGATTATCAGATATAAGGGATCCAAGAGTTGATATTAGTTGTTGAAGCACCCATCACTGAGAAATGCATTTTGCAAGCTTGGCTTGCTGAGCATCCCCTCTTGGAAATATTAGCTCTCGACATAGTTCTATAGACAGAGTTTGCTAGTGGGACAGCTAGCCTCTAGGTCTCATCCTTTCTTGTAAAGGTGACATACCCAATAAATTCCCCTACAGTCAATCTTTGGAATAGTTCAGTTGTTGATTGTTAATGTTTTTGAAAAAGGGAATATGATTTGTTGGATTCATGAGCAGTTTCAGATCTGGAACATTACAGTGGTATCAGAGCATGATATATGGCTTAGCCTGTGAGATCAAGCTATCAGAAGAAGAAAGAAGAAAACCAGAGACCAGAAAGCTGAAGGAGATGAGTTTTACTTCATCATATTTCAGATCCAGGAAGAGCCTCTTCAAAGAGGTTAGACAGAAGAAAAGAAGGAGGAAGAAAATGAAACTCCTAGAGGGTTTCAAGAAGCAGAAAGTTGCAGTGAGACCTACAGAAGGTTTCAAGAAGGAGAGGAAGATCCATGCACTCTCACAAAGAAGGAGAGCTATACAAAGAAAAACCAGAGCATGGCTCCACCACTTGAAATAATTATGGGTGAGAAGATCTCCCTGCTCCCTTTTCAGATCATGAAGGGTATTGAAGAAGATCTCGAGGAGATTGAAAAGGTGGAGACTTGTACCAGCACTATCACAACCTTGGAGGAGCAGCCTTCATGTTCAGAAATGGAGGAATGCCACATAGCTGCAGAAGAATTTTTGCTTCTATTCACTAAGGTATGATTAAAGATCCATTTATGCTCATTTCAACACATCATATGAGGAGCTCTACATCTTTGCATGTTGTTGATTTAGAGCAACAGAGTTGCATTGCGCTGTACAAAGGTGGTGATAAAGGGAAGCTTGCATTTCAAGATCCCATGGAGTGCAGGAATCTGATTTGGGATGATGGTATCCCTCATGGGAGGTGTACCAAGATGGAGGACGGAGAGCAAGAGGCTAGAAACCCACTTGCAGATTTTTGATACCAGGCAGCAGGAGGCTTGGCTGTGTTGGCTGCTCTTGGAAGATTTTGATCATCACACTCTTTCTAAGGGTATGTGGCAAGATACTTGCATCATGGAGCAGCAAAGAGTATGAGCACATTGTGTTGGCATAACATTTTTCATGTCAAGCACCATGTTGTCACTACATGGATGGGATGATGGAAGTATGAGAAAGCAACAAAGGATTTTGTTACTTGGGGTGTTCTTGAGAGAGAAAGGGCAGATTTGCTCTCACAGTTTTCATGATGTTGTAAGAGTAGAAGATGGCACTATCATAGTGCAAAGGGGTTACTCCTTGATCTTAGATGTTCAAGAAGGACTTTCTTCATGGGAAGGACTTCTCATATGTAGCAGCATTATGGGAGATGCCTTTGACATTTTGCATGTCAAAGATTGGAGCTATGAGTTGATGGGAGCCTACTTGCATAGGCCAACAATTTTGTCACTTTGGAGCTAGGATTTATTGATGGAGTATTCCCAGGATCACTTCTCATTCAATGCACTTGGTGAGAAAAGAGGAGGTGAAGAAGATGAAGTGGTAGATGGAGACATCTATTACTGTGGTGTGCTTTTCTTGACTTGGGTTTCCAAGCAGGAGGAGGAGGACTTTCATGCAGCACTTGGTTCATTTCCCTTCATGGGAGTGTGCCAAACTATTATTCAGGATTCATTCATGAGTCCATGTATCTTCTTCTTTCCAACATATGGTGAGAGCTTTTGCTTGCATTCTCTTACCATCTCTTGGCAGTGCATTGCTCCACAAGAGGGCAAGCTATTTTTTGAGCTCCATGAACTTCATTGGGAAAAATTGCATGATGGAAATAGCCATCTATTATGTGGCCTTGGGAAAAGATGTTTTCCTTACATGTGGATTATTTATTCATATGATTAACCATGTCACGAGAGGCAATTTGTCATATACTCTTCTTAAGTAGCAGTTGAGAAGACTGCACTGTGAGGATTTGGGGGACTGTTGGTAATCTCTTGTATCACATAGAACCTTCAGTATTTCGCTCATTTTGATGATGATCATGTTTTCTTTGCTGATATTTCCATTATGTCTTTTGAGAGCATGATTGAGAAAGAGACACATGATATGAGTGTGTCCTTTTGGGAAGGAGATTCCCACATTTTCTGCAGCACATGTTCTAATGGGAACATGGGGGAAATTGTGGCCAACATGGCCAAGCACTTGTTTCTTTTGGAGGTGAGCCATGTGTGTGATGGAGTACCTCATGGTGATACTCTTCTATCCATCACATATGAGACATTTTGGGCTGACTGGTTTTACAACATTGGAGAGAGGATTTTTGCAGATCTAATCCTCATGATGCCACTTGAAAGAAATGTCCTTGCAGCCTAAGATCAGTTTGCACTCCACACTTATCTTAAGTGGAGAGGAGAACAGTGTGGGGTAGGCCATCTTGTCTACCATGTGCAGATTTTCAGCCCACCTATTTTGTAGGAGCTCAAGGTGGAGGAACATTTTCATAGAGTTTCCATGTCATGAGGTGACTCATTTTTGGTGGATGATTGCTTGAGGATGGATAACTCACATGGGGGATGTTATTTCCCAATACACTTCAGATTCCATACCTCAAGGGAGCCTCTAGGCAACACCTTATTGCCTTCTTGAGTATTTGATTGTTTCATGTTGATAGCTATTCATCTAACTTGCATGCTTGGGAGGGGCAATATGGAGATTCATTGTTGAAACAACATCTCATTATTTGGAGGAGTTCATCATATGGGGATGCTACAATAGGAGGAGGAAACATCTTTCAGATCTATATTTGTTGTTGCTTGAGGACAAGCAACATTTGGGAGGGGAGGACTGTAATGTTCCTAAATTAGCTAAGCTAATTGGAACATTATAATTTTGTTTTATTTTTCATGTTTATGAATAATAGACTAATGGAGGACATGCAACACTCCTTAGATATAAAAATAAATACATGCTCAATGTGAACAGAATTAAATATGAGCTGGTTGCATAAAAACCACTTGTGTGTGAACAGGGCTAAGCTATTTGACTGGGTCAACAAGACCAAATCACAAGACAGTCCAGGTGCATTGAACCTCCTAAGTGATCTGCGCAGTTCTAGAAGAAGCTTCTAAATATGAAAGGGGCTAAACCAATGAAGTGGTTTAGGGTTTTTCCAAGACTCCGATATTATAAAAGAAGGAGGAGAGCCACAAGCAAGGGTTGTTGATGATTTGAGGTTGCTTGCGCAACTCGAGTTCTCTTGGCTATTTAGCCAAAGGGAAGAGGGTTTCCTGTTTAGGAACCCTCTCTCCTTCCATGGAGTAGCTCTTTGGAGGAGGATGTTCAGATGTGTCCACTATCCGGAATTTGGCCAAGCTTCTAATTCCAATTGCAATGCAGATCCTTTTGAGGGTTTGATTGCTTTTGTAAGCTGCAGTAAGTGGAGAATAGATCTTTCCGGATCTAGGGAGTTCTAGCACCCCTTGTCACTGGGAAACTCATATATCCCATTGATAAGCTGGTTTTAGACTCATTGGGCTTCAGATCCATATCTTGGCATCAAGCCAAAGTGTACTTTCAGTGGACTGCGCAGTTTCTCTTCCCTAAGCTGCGTAATTCTTGAGGAGCAGTGTTGCAGGTGTTTGGAGTTCTCCTGGAGGAGAGATCTCTAGTGGAAAGGATCCCTCCTTTCACTATGGTGATCCATGGATTGGAAAATCAATCCATGCACCCTTCAGATATGATTTATTTGCTGATGTATTTACTGCATAATTTCTGAATACTACTGCAGAACTGTGTCTTAGATCTCAGATCTACTCACTATGGTCCATCATTTGCTGAGATCCCTAAGGGGAGTGTAATAAAGAGCCTATTTGGCTTCCAGATATATAAGAGATATCTAATTTCATGTAAGTATATATTTCAGATCTGATTTATAATAAAATGAAGCTTCATCCTCCTGAAATTTACATTGAAAATTTTTCTGGGTAATCTCCTATGTTGCAGCACCTCAATGTTGAGGGTTATTTCATGTAAATCTCTGTTTTTCTTACATATTTTGCTTAAGACATGAACCCAAGCTTATTTTCTAATTATTGTGTCATATTTTGACTAATAGATTCAGAAAATCACGCTGCCTGAGCTTCAGTAAATTTTGCATATTCAAAGTCATGGGGATTGGGTGTTTTTCTTGACAAGTCGGGAAGGAGCAACTTTTTAACATAGAAAAACTTATTTTTTTGCTGAAATTAGACATGGGAGTCCTTCATAGCCCTAGCTATCAGATCCAACTGCTTTCCCTCCTTATTTTTACGCAGATATCTGATTATACTCTTTTTAGGGCCCAAATCTTCACTTTTCCCCATCCCTTAGTTCATAAAACGCTGTATAAATCATTGTTGTAGTTCAAGACATGTATTTCTGCCTATTTCACCTGTTTTAAAGCTTATTCATCAATTTAATACCGTTATATAGTTTCCATATTGTTGCAGTCCCTCATTTGGGTAGTTTTTAAGGTAAGCTAGGTGTGGGAGAGTTGTTTAACCCACCTAGTCAGATTTGTTTCTGATCTCCTCTTAGAATTGAGTTTTATATTACCATATATAAGGGATCCAAGAGTTTATATTAGTTGCTAAAGCACCCATCTCTAAGAAATGTGTTTTTCAAGCTTGGCTTGCTGAGCATCCCCTCTTGGAAATATTAGCTCTCGACATAGTTCTATAGACAGAGTCTGCTAGTGGGCCAACTAGCCTCTGGGTCTCATCCTTTCTTTTAAAGGTGACATACCTAGTAAATTCCCCTACAGTCAATCTCTGGAATATTTTAGTTGTTGATTGTTAATTTTTTTGAAAAATGGAATATGATTTGCCGGATTCATGAGGAGTTTCAGATCTGGAACATTACAAAGTATAACGTTGTGTTGTAGGGTGTTCCAGTGGAGGTCTCACAACACCATTTCCGGAGCTGTTTTTCAGATGAGGGAGCTTTCATTCCTTTGGAAGGTTAGTGAGGAAGGTTTCAGAGCTTACTTCAGATCTTGGCATTGGGCCAACTCATTCCCTTGCACCTACAGCACAGTATCCCTCAGATACTACGTTATTTCCAGTGATCATTTACAGTAGGGGATTTGCATATTGCTTGGAGCGTGAGATATTCAGTGATAGGATCAGCCTTTCACTTGAGAGATCCATTGAAGGATGATTATTCATTTGATTCAGCATCTTCATCGTTCTCCTTCCATTTCCAGTTCTTGAGTTACAGCTGCTACCCTGCAACTCCGACATTTCTACAGTTTTGCATATTTCTGCCAATCCTTCCAAGATTGACTTGAAATAGTATTCAAGAGCTTAGATCTTCTCTCCCATAATTTTAGCAGCCATATGTATGCAAATATATGTTGTTTTTTATTTCCTGTAGCAGTACTCTATTCATGACTACGCAGTTTTGATCCATAGGCATTCTGCTATGTAGCAGCATTTCACTTTTGACATATGTGTTCATGGGAGGCTTGTTTGCCTTGATCATTTGATGTGTATTGAGCTTATTTTCTGCTGATATAATAAAATGGCTTTATGGTTTCCATACATCTTGTTATGATGATTATTCACTGCTATTTCCAATTTGTGTTTACATATTTTTGGATCTCCAATTTAGGAATACTATAACATATTCCTAACATTGTAGTTTTTCCCTATTTTGGGATACTACAGTGGTATCAAAGCATATTTCTGGCATAGCCTGTGGATCTCATCCACTATGTTATTCAGAAGACAAGAAGAAGAAGAGATGAAGGGAAAGAAGACTCCATTCTTTAGAGGAAGAAAGGAGGAGAAACTTCCAAAGTTTTTGTCTCAAACTTTGCAGAGCATTCATGTAGATCTCAGGAAGATGAGGGAGGAGATGTGTAAAGAATCTCCAAGAGGGTTTGAATTTGAATAAAAATCTAAATTTTCTTATGAGGAGTGTGAGCATGCAGCCACGCCCTATGATGCACAACACAGTCACATGCCCAGCTTGGCCATGAGGGAGAGAGAAGAAGAAGGAATGCCTAAGAGGGGAACTCTTAGTTGTTTCTTGCATGAGTATGAATCTCAAACTTAGAAGTTTAGAGATCATATCACTTTTCCAGAGTTTTTCAAGATCAAGGTGAGGAGAAGCAAGCAGCATAATGTGGGTAGATTTCTCCTATCTACCTTTGATGTTTCACCTACTTGTTCAGCCAGGAATTGGGTGGAGGAGCTAGACACCTTCTTGCAGCAGCATCATATTTTTGAAGATGAAGCCATCAGAGTAGCAGCGCTGCATTTTGGAGTAAGGGATATGCATGGTGGATATTTGAGTCCTTTTCTTTAAAGAATGCAAATGCATCTTCCTATGCAAAGTTCATTAAAAATTTGGTGGAAACATTTGGTAGGAAGAATCCTGAAACACATGTGGAGGAAACAAACAAAATTTAAAAAAGAAAAACATTTGCATGTGATGGAGAAAACCATAGATAAAAACCACTTCAGAAAACCATAGAGGAGGCTGATATCTTGCATGATACTTTTTTGGAGGCAAGACCTTCATCTTTTATTTTGGCACGGGGAAGCAAGAAGATCCCTTTTCTAAAAGAGGATCCAATCATTGGAGGGTTGCCCATTCATGTTGAGGAGGCTAAGGGCAACAGCATTGTCAGATCTGGAGTTGATCTAGAACCTCATGTAGAGGAAGGAGGAGCTCTTACTCCAACCAGAGGGATTCTTGTATCTTTACAAGGAAGTCCCCGGGATCTCATGTGTGGAGATCAAGGCACAACTCATTTTTTACATGTGTCATTGATGATGAGGTGTGGAACTATGGAGATATAAGGAGGGGATAGGGAGGATGACCAGCATCATGTGATGAGGAGCACACACCCCTGTCTAATTCATGAGGTTGATGCACCTTAGAGGGAGATTGGATTGCGCAGTGAGAACAGGGACAAGTTTTTCCATTCATATATGTAGTCTACTCGTGATGATGATGTCTCATTGCATGGAGACATTTCACCAAGGAAACCACCATATCAACAAATGATGAGGGGTGCTTCACATTTTGAGGCACCAATCATTGATTTCAAAGGAGTGGAGACCTTGGGAGGTCATTTTACAACACTGAGAGTCTTGGGTAGACTCAAGGAGGAGAGAGGCATTCTCTCAACATCATCTTTACCCACTCTCATTTCGAGTTCTGCGCTATGGAAGAAGCAGCGGGGGAAGGATAGAAGCCTTCCAACTTGCATCTTTGGCATGGGAGATGTCAAAGAGGAGGATGACCATGTGACAGATGTTCTTCATGAGAGATCATCAACGATGACACTATGGAGGATAGATCCATATTGTAACTCCTAGCTGTTGGTGGAGTATTCCAAGGATCTTTTCACTTACATGATATTGGATGACTAGTTGCAGGAGGAGGGATATTCAGTCAGAGATGGGGTCATCTATTATCATGGTAGGATATTCTTATCAGGAGCTTCCAAGCTCAAGGAGAAGTTGCTACAAGCATCTCATGGATATTTCCTTTTCAGCCACACTTGTTCTATTAGAGCATACCACACCATCATGGAGGGGTATCTTTGGAAGGGTTTTGAGGAGGAGATATATCAGCATATGAGGAGATGTTTGAAACATATGGAGATGGACGAGATACATAACTCTTTGGAGGAATTAGCACAGCCAACTCTTTTCTCTTTGAGGATGAGAGGAAACTCATCTATGATCCACTCCATTTGTATGAGAAAAACATATGGTAAGGGAATTGTTGATTTGCATAGTGATTTGTATATATGTATGCATCTCTTAACCATATATGTGCAGGAATTTGCTCAAAGGAGGAATATTCTTCCTTCTAGATTTTGTGGTCTACTTAAGGCCATTATAGATGATCATTCCCTAGGAGGATGTGGGGAGGATATTTCTTGTGGAGAACATACTCACCTTGCACAATACATCATTCACTTTCTCCAAACACATGAGGAGAATGGAGCAGCAAGTAGGTGGTTGAGAAACCGCACTCGTGGTCATTCTCTATTGCATTTGAGAGTCAAGCTGCGCTGGTTGGATTTGAGGGACCATTGTCCTTCTCTAGTACTTCATATGGCAGCAAGAATGATTCTCATAATGGTTCCCTTTATTTCTATTTTTATTGCTTTTCTTGGGAGCTTAACTGGGGGAGAGACACATTGGGTGGATGTGTCCTTTGGGGGAGAAATTCCCCACACTTTTTGCACTACATGCTCTAAGGGGAGCATGGGAGATGGTATGGCCACCATACCAACACATTTTTTTCGTTATGAGGTGAGACATATGATGGATGTGATTCCATATGATGATAATTTCCAACTCATCATATATGGGGATATTTGGGCCAGCATGATTCATAACGTTGGAGAGGAGATCTTTGAGGATATCATTTCCTTCTTGCCACTTGAGGGCAACATTATTGCATCCCAGGATCAACAGACACTCTACACTTATCTTAAGTGGAGAGGAGGATAGTGTGGGGTAGACTATTTTGTCTACCAAGATCAGATTTTCAGCCCACCTACATTGCCGGAGCTCAAGGTGGAGGAGCATTTTTCAAGAGTTGCAATGTTGGGAGGTAACTCACTTTGTATGGATGATTGCTTGGGGATGGGAGCTTCATTTGGGGATGGTAGATCCCAACTCATATCAGACCTCATGCCTCAAGAAGGCCCCTCAGTTTTATTTTTGCAGTTGCTTGAGGACAATCAACATTTGGGGGGGGAGGACTGTAATATTCCCACTTTAGCACATAGCTAAAGGGAATATTAAATTTTGTTGTTTACACATAGGAGGTAAATAAATGGGTAAGGAGGCCCATACATTGTATAAGAATAAATAAAATCCCTCATACTTTGAAAAGGGATATTTAGAAGAGCTGGATTTCATACCCTTAATTATGAAAGAGGACATTTGCATGAGGACAAGGTCAAGTTTGACCAAGTCAACAGTGCTGGGATAAGAGGTGGAGACCACTTGGAGAGACAACGCAATGTGAATTGGAGGAATTTTCCTTGGTGGAGGAAACCCTAAGGATTGGGACCCATGGGGAGAGAATTCTCACTTGTTTAAAAGGAGGGCAAGGCAGCCATTGTTTCTCATGTCATGTATTATTGATTTTATGGTCTGTTTATACTCTTGTGCAGTATCCTGCTGTTTAGCAGAGTTGCAGTGTTGTTTAGCACAAGGATCTCTTATTTAGGAATCCTTCTCCTTTCAAGAAATGCCTCTTGAAGGATCATGTACTACATTCTTCACATTCAGGCTCAAGGCCAAGCCACCTCCTTTAACTACAACATTATTTCTGCTCAAGTATAACGTTGTGTTGCAGGGTGTTGTAGTGGAGGTCCCACAACACCATTTCCAGAGCTATTTTTCAGAGGAGGGAGCTTCCATTCCTTTGGAAGGCTAGTGATGAAGGTTTCAAAGCTTATTTTAGATCTTGGCATTGGTCCAACTCATTCCTTTGCACCTATAGCGCAGTATCCCTCAGAGACTACGTTATTTCCAGTGATCATTTGTAGTAGGGGCTTTGCAGATTGTTTGGAGGGTGAGATATTCAGTGATAGGATCAGACTTTCACTTGAGAGATCCATTGGAGGAGGATTATTCATCTAATTTAGCATCTTCATCATTCTCCTTCCATTTCCAGTTCTTGAGCTGTAGCTTCTACCCTGCAACTCCAGCATTTCTGCAGTTTTTCATATTTCATCCAATCCTTCCACGATTGACTTGAAATAGTATTCGGGAGCTTAGATATTCTCTCCCATCATTGTAGCAGCCATATGTATGTATATATATGTTTTTTTTTATTTCCTGTAGCAGTACTCTATCCATGACTATGCAGTTTTGATCCATAGACATTCTGCTATGTCGCAGCGTTTCACTTTTGACATATGTGTTCATGGGAGGCTTGTTTTCCTTGATCATTTGATGTGTATTGAGCTTATTTGTTGCTGATATAATAAAATGGATTTATGGTTTCCATACATCTTGGTATGATGATTATTCACTGCTATTTCCAGTTTGTGTTTACATATTGTTGGATCTCCAATTTAGGAATACTATAACATATTCCTAACATTGTAGATTTTCCATATTTTGGGATATTACAAAAACCCATGCATGAAATGAGCACTCATTCTAAAGAAAAGTGCCATACCAAGATTATGCATGTGGGCACCACACTTAACCTTCTTTCAAATTAAAATTTCCCAGAGGGCATCAGCAACCGTCGCCATCAACCAACAGCAGGTCACTACAAAAAGTGGCATAAATAGATCCACTACCTGTCATATAAGCTTAACTAGTCAAAAAACCAAAGCATGGGACATGCCCTCCTTGTAGAAATATTTTATTCATCCTATCTCTTGAAATTTTCCAACAGAGCATGGTGTCTCTTTTACTCAAGGAAAGGGGTCTCTCAACTCAGTTCCAAAGCAATTTACTCTCTCTCTCTCTCTCTCAAAAGGATCACATAGAAAAGAAACCATAATGTATTTCAGTTATACATTTCTTCCTAGACCACATACATTAGGGGAAATTGTTAACACTGGAAAATCGTATGGGAAAAAGACATTAAAAATGTCAAGCAGAAGGTACAGATAAAGGTTTACAGAGAAGAAATACATTAGAAGGAGCCAAAATTTTAATTTTTCCTAAGGTTGAAAGAAAAATTTATGGACCGTGCACAGGCAACATAGGCTCTTTGCACACAGTGAAACTTTTTCTTCGATAGTCGCGCACAGCGTGACTATCCTTCGATAGTTACACAATCCTGGGGATGACAGAATTTCACCATCCAGGACCACTTGCCACACTTGGTTAAAAATATTCCCACTCAACCTAACCAAGTACAGTTGTCTTTGAGCCACCTTGAGGCCTTAATGCAGCACACAAAGGAATCATACTTCCACTCTTGTGTCACCATCCATATTGGGCCAAGAGAAGGAGGGAAATTTTGAAAATGGTCTATAAAAACCAACCTTAGGAGGAGAAGAATAGGAGACACATTTTTATGATGGCCAAATTTCTCCATAGAAAACCAGCTTGTGTTTTCTAGTAGTAGGAGGATTGGAAGGACTCGGTTGTTGGCCACCCAACATCTGTGTCCAAGAGAGAGGATTTCACCACATGTTTGTCGATCTACCATCCTTTGAGAGGGAAGAGAGGCTTGCTGAAAAATTGAAGGGAAGAGACCCGTTGGTCTTGGATATTGGAGCTTCGTACCTCGAAGGATCCACTACAAGAGATTTAAAATTCTATCTTCTACCACCACCAATACCTTATAAAGGGAGAAGCTCTCCATTTCTAAGTTATTAGTGTGTTTTCTCTATCGAGCGTGCATCTTGTGCAAGTTGTTTTGTTTTTGTTTTATTGTTTATGTAGCATACTGTGTTTCATTTCTAACTTATCTTATTACATGTTTAACTTTCTCCACTAACGTTTGACAAACCATTTTGGCATGTGGCTCTTATGTAGGTAAGCAGCCTCCCTACAAAGCAAAGTGTATTCCGTACACCCATGCACCGAATACATACTACACCACTGATCCTGATTTATGCAGGAATGTAATAAAAAATAGAAATAAACATAAATGTAGAGATGTAGCATAAAATACACTTCATTTCATTAATATCAAATAACATAAATAAGCTTATAAATAGAATAGAAATAAACTAGCTCGGGCGATGGTAGCTTATCTCTGAGAAGAGATGTGGCGGCTACATGCCTATGACCTGTGTTACAATGAGGCTCAAGGGAATTTTTATTATTGAGCAACATGGAAAAACCATAAACATCCAAAAACCTAACCCTAGGAGATGAAGTACCAAAATATGGGCCCTATTTGAGTAAATTGGTAAATCGGTTTCCCAGGGACATAACTTTGGCATACGATCTTCGTTTGACGTGCACAATACTCCGCTAGAAATATATATCTAAGGAATACAACTTTAAAGTGACCATCATTAATCTATGACCCATGTTGGTCCCCGTTTTCCTAAAAAAACGTCAGTTAGGGCCTCAAAATGGCTCCAGAAGTTCTGGACCCAAAAAACTACCAAAACTAGTAAATTGTGCTAGAATTAGGGAAACTGAAAAACTGAAAGAAAAAATGTTGGGCTTACAAGTGGAATAGGTGGGTAGCCGCCAATATCCACCCGGATCAGTCCTCCCCCCTTAGGAATCAATGGTCCCCATTGCATTGAGTTCGTACATGAGATGAGGAAACTTCTACTGAACTTGGTCCCTAGTGAGCCACTTGCCTTGGTGCAAGACTTGGTCAGATTTAACAACCCGATACAACTGGATCTTCTACTAGCGAGTGTTCTTGATCTGTGTGTCCATGATCTGATCAGTTGTGGCCTATTCATTGCAGTCATGGTTTAGTTTTGTTGGTCTGAGTTGTTCTGCAATATCTGATGTGTCTAGTAATGGTGGAAAGTATGGCCAAAGGTGTTCCACATTGAATATTGGGTGCAAGAAAAGGAATGGGGGAATTTTGAGCTTAAAATAATTGTCTCCCACATCCTTAATAATTGTGTAAGGCCCACATCAAAGTGGTTTGAGCTTCTGATGAGCTCCGGTTAGGCTTTCTTTCTGCAAATGCAACCAAAATTTGTCGCCCAACTGAAACTTGTGTGGCACCTGATGTTGATCATGTCACTGCTTGTACTTAGCATTGGATCTATCCAATATGTCATGGACCTATTGGAAAATTTGTTGAATGCGCTCAATGAATTTTTTCACCATGTCGGCTTCAGACTAGACATTAACAGAATCAAGCTGAGTAGCTACAAATGATATGGACACATCAATGGGACATAGTGGTTGGAATCCCAAGCCCACCTAAAAGGGGTTGTAGTCAGTTGAGCTATCGAGAGCTCGGTTATAGTTTTTCTGGACATAAGGGAGGATTTCATCCCATGTGCATGGATGCTTCGAGTTTTACATGCACAAAATGTGTACGATCATCCTGTTGACGACCTCTGTTTGGCCATTATTTTGGGGGTGGAAAGTTGTGGACTTAGTGAGCTTGGTGTCCAACATTGACCAAAGACTTTACCAAAATATATTGAGGAACCTATTGTCTCTATCTGAGATAATGGACTATAGGATCCCAAATTGTACCCACATTGTCTCAAAGAAGAATTTATCAGTGGCTTCTGCTGTGATATTCTTCTTGCATGCCACCATAATGTTCATCTTAGAGAATTTTTCGACGACCACAAAAACACAATCATTGCCATGTTTGGTAGAAGGAATGCCTAACATGTAATCCATAGATATGGATTCCCGTGGCCGAGTAGGGGTAGGAATCAGAGTATATAAGCCTTGCATATTGATGGTCGATTTGGAAATTTCGTAGGCAGTGCAAGATCTTATGTACTTATCAAAATCATGTCAAAGGGTCAACCAATAGAAATAATTTTGCAGTACTGCCACTATTTTCTTGACCCCGAAATGTCCAACAACCCGACTGTAGTGCACTTCCCAAATCATCTTGGCAGTCTCAATTGAAGGAACACAACGTTGTCCCAGGAGGCATAACAGTGCATCCTGGAGGTGAAATTTTGGAATTTTCTTACCCTCCAGGAGCATCTGGTGTGTGTTGCTGGCTTTTGGATCACTTTTGTTGAGGTGCGGCCAACCCGGAGTCTCGTGCCCACAAGATTCAAGCACAGTGGTTAATTCTACCATCAGCGGTGGACTGAGGCAGACTGTAACATTATCGGTGCTACCCTTATTGTACTTGATGTTCAAATGGAACTGTTGCAGGTATGTGGCCCATTTCTAATAGGAATTGTTATGAAATCCTTGTGTCTATATGAACTACAAGGTCAGTGATCTATGTGGATCACCGTTTCCTTCCCCAAAATAAAATGCTTCCATTGTCGGCAAGTCTGCACAATGGAATACATCTCTTTTTCATAGGTGGGATACTTTAGGACTGTGTCTGAAAATGTCTCACTGTATTCTGTGATATGCCACTGGATGCCCCTACTTAACAAGTATCTCCCCAATAACATAGTTAGAGGCATTTGTCTCGATCTCAAATTGTCATTGCAAGTCTAGTAATGTGAGCATTGGTGCAAAGCAAAGGTGATTCTTCAACTCTTTGAACACATTCTGTTGAGATTCAGGCCAAAAAAAAAATTATTTCGCTCCTCTTTTGGTGACTCAACTCAAAGGCCTAGTGATATGAGAGAACCCAAACATGAACCTGCAGTAGAAATTGGCAAGACCCAGAAAGTTGTGGAGCTCTGTTAGGTTGGTTGGGGTTGGCCAATCCAAAATTTCCTGGATCTTGGTTGCGTCCACATGAACCCCCCTCTCATCAATAATATACCCCAGACTTTGAACCTCGGTCATGCCAAAAGTGAATTTCTATAAATTGGCACACAACATGTGTTGTTGCAGTGTTTGGAGGACCTGACGAATGTGGTGGAGGTGATATTCCCAACTATGGCTAAATATAAAGATGTCATCCAAAATCACCACCACGAATGAGTTAGTGAATGGTCGCAATATGTCATCCATCAGCCTCATGAAGTTTTTGGGAGCATTCATCGACCCAAAAGGCATGAAAAACCTTTCAAAAAGGCCCTCCTTGGCTTTGAAGGCAATCTTCCACACATCGGAGGATTTGTTTGGTACCTTGTGATACCCGAACTTCAAGTCAATCTTGTTGAAATATTTTCCCCCATTGAGTTGTTCCAAAAGTTCATCAATCTGTGGGATCATATATCCATTCTAGACAGTGATCTTTTTCAATGCCCGATAGTAAATATAGAGTCTCCAAGTCCCATTTTTCTGTTACACCAACACAATCGGGCTCCCAAGGGGCATTGAAACCGTCCAGATGTGACCTTTATACATCATCTCCTGAATCTGCCTCTTGATTTCGTCATTCTCCAAAACAGAGAGCCAATAGATTGGTCCATTTGGTAGAAGTGAGCCTAGGGTCATATTGATTGAGTGATTGACCTAACAGTGCAAAGGCACTCTGACAGGTGAGGTGAAGATGTCCCCGTACACCTTCATGACCTTATCCATATGTTGTTGTCGTGCAGAGGAGCCTTGTCTAGATTTCATGTCCAAAGTATTCTTATTTCCCTAAGGGCGGATCATAAGGAAAAAAAATTCTAGTTTTGGAAATGGGATTACTGCATTGCTTCATAGAGATAAAAGAGATGGTGGTATGCCATGCTACCTCTGGTATCTTATGCAAATTATTACCCAAATTAACATTAAATACATGAGGTTGAGACTCATACACATCATGTCACTTCCACAAGTATGGTTGGCCTAATAATACATCACAAACTTCAATAGGAGAGACATCACATAATACCTCATCTGTGAACAGATTGATGTTGTAGGGAAGGAAACACTGATGGCTAACGCAGAGACCTCTTCCTTGGTGAAGCCACTCGATCATGTGTGGTTGTGGGTGTGTTGTGATCGACAAACCCAGCCACTTCATGAACTCTGCTAAAATGAGGTTCTTTTAGCTCCACCTATCGACAATGAACAGCAGCGGGGAACTCTTCACACACATCTGGAATGGAAGAGGAGATCCCCCTCCTCTAGATCTTCGGTTTCTTCCTTATGGATCTTGGTGGTGGAAATGGTGGCACTGGGATTTGCATCGTTAATCTGGTTCCCTTTTTCATTCCCCTTGTCAGGTTTTGACTCAAAGTCGAAATATGCATCTGATTCAGAAGCCTTCAACTTGGCCACCAGTGACTACTCAGACTGACACTCACTTGTGTTGTGAGTGGATCTCTTATGGAACTTGTTAGCTCCCTTTAGTTTCCCAAGGCTGAGAAAGTAAGCTAAAGGGGTAACCATAAACAAGCTTTAGACTCGGTATCTAGCCCTACCAAGTCAGAGAGGGCTCTCTCAAAATAAATCTCATAGCCAATGGAAATGACTGGACAATAATTATTTTAGGCTAGTTATAAGCTCAATAAAATTTGATTAGGTTTTTTTTATTTAAGTTTGTTGGATCAAGATCATAGATCTAGGAACTAGGTCAGGTTTTCGAATGACCAATTGCAAGGATGAAAATGAGGCAAAGTAGGTATGTTTAGTGACATATTTGGGTTATCATTCTGGTATAGGGTTGAAAAATGAAGGATCAAAATGAGCATATGAATATGAATTCATTCATCAAAAGAAATGGAACACTAACATGAATATCTCATCAAAAAAGAGCATAAAACTTATGAATTCTTCTTAAAAACTAATAATATGATCACATGAAATCATAAATATGGTTTTAAGGAGAAATTAACATTCAAATTGATGATAAAACAATGTATAAACATTTTCAATAAGCATACCATAAGAATCTCAAGATTATTGTTGTAATTGTCTTTGATATGGCTATAAAATGGTGTACAATAGCTCCACATTATGATTACCAAGTATCCAACCCTCATAATGAGTTGAGATTGAGTACATATAGAAAAATAAACAAGATTCCACCTCTATGGGTTTAAAAATGATCCAAAACAACTAATTAATGCACCTAATGGCTCATAACCTTAATTATAGGGGAGTTAGAAACAACTTCCGCTTTTTTAGCTAACAAGTTGAGTCTTTGTATCAAATCATTAAACACAAGATCCTTTAACAAATATTACCATAAATATGATCATTAACCATCAAAAAGCTCATGAGATAGATTTTACATTGACCAAATTCGACCTTTGACCTCCACATGTCCAGAAATTCTTCAAACCCAGAAGCGCAACGAAATCTCTTAGAAACGCAGCGAAATTTAGCATAAGCGTAGCGAATTTGGAAGGAGAGTTTGGATGACTTAGGTGCACTTATAAGCTTGGATGGAGGTTGTTAAAGGTATCTAAGGATGTAAAAAAATCCTCTAAAGCATAAAATCAGAAAAAAAACTCACCTCCAAGGCACCTCAAAACCCATTCTCCCACCACTACTCCAGAAGCACAAGGTGTGGTCCAAAATAGTGGCAGAGGTGTGAAAAATGATGGTTTTTTACCTTTTCCTACAAATTTGTGAGTTGGAATGAGAGGAAAAGTGGATTTATGTAGTATATTAGTCATATGACACTTTCACATACTTTTCATTCATCATTTGAAGCCTCTGAGAAAAATCGCAGCGTGGCCATGTTGTGTTTCTACGCACTAAAATTCCTTGAATTACCAAAAAAGAAATCTCAAAAATTGTTGAAATTTTCGCAAACTTCTCTCCTTTTGCATTTTTTAGTCATGGCTTAGACAAATAGAGATGCATCAGCCAAAATATCAAGTCTATCCTTCTTCTTTAGCTTTTTCTTCATGTTCTTAACCCTGATTTTGCAAATGATGTTTCTAGTGTAGTAGTGCCTTGCTATGTGCCTCTATATGGCAGTGTCTTTATTTGCCTTTTCCGAAAGTTTTTCCAAGAACACATTCACTCTATCAAGCAAATACTCCCTTTCCTTATAAATACGTGCAGCTATAGGGTCAGTGAAGTCCTTGTGTGATGGTGAAGGAGATGGATTCTTGTCTTTCTCTTTTGTCTTTGACAGTGCTCTTGTGGTAGGTCTTCTTGGTTGCCTCTGAATATCTTTGTCTTCAATCTTCTCTACATCTATCACTGCCTTACCTTTGTCTTAATGTAATTTTCTATATGATGGAGGATCTTGTGAGGTAATTTTTTGCATGAAGCTCATTTTCAAGTGCCTATTTTCCTGTTTCAAGAAGGCCACCGTAAACTTTTCCTTTGAGAGATCATCCTGTAGTCGCTTGATTTGTGCTTGTTGCTCCTTGATAATGTTTGCAGTTGATTTACCTCTATCGTCAATTATTTCTTCATTTTGAGGCATCTCTTCTTCATTATGTTGCAGGGGTGACTCATTTCCATGCCTAGGTGATTGCTCCATAGGTTCTCCCTAAACTTGTTCAACGGTAGCTTCCTTAAGCAATCTTCTAGCTTGTGACCTAGTCAAAGGTTTAGGTGTAGGAATTTCTTTATCTATCTCAGGGGAAAAATGGATCTCTTCCCCTTCTTGTAGGTTTGAGAAACCTCTACCCTAGGTTGTCTTTTGGTCACTGAAGGTATGCTAGATCGCTCAGCTCTTTGTGGCTCAGATGATGTAGGAGTGTTGATGCTTTTGGACTGAGGAGACATAGGAAAAAGAGTTGTTGCCTCCAAAAATTCCTCTCAAGACATATTAACCTATGTCAATTGATGAAGAACTATGACTTTTACCAAGGCATGATGGAATAAGCTAGCTGAATGGTCTATCCCTTTAGTCTGCATTTTCTCAGTCATCTTTGCAATACTTCTAAACAGGTAGTTAGGCAGATTTAGTGGTTTAATAGGGGTGAAGTTCATCAACAATATAATGTCGTACTGATACAACCTACTAAACCTACCTTCACAAGTGAAATATTTCATTGTCATCTTCACAAAAGGAGTGTATTTATCCAATCATTTTCTGTGAGGGAAAATATGAGAGGGAGCTTCCTTATATTGTGGTTTCAAGAAAGAGTTATAGTGCTCAATATCTAAATCCATCCCCTTGAACCAAATCTCTCATTGGTTAGGGATACCAGTGGCTAAAGCTATGATCTCTAATGATATCAATAAGTCCATCCCTGCTATGGTAGTCTTTTTCCTCTTAAAATTGGTGGCAAATAAACTAGTCATCTCATAATGGTGGCCCACTTGTTGAAATATCTCACAAAACCCTAGGAAACCTACTTGTTCAAATGACCACTTGATGAATTGTGAAGCATTTATCACTAGTACATTTGTTGGAAATTCTGACACTTGGTTCCGACACTTTTGACCAAATGTCGGAAATTTCCCCAATTTTTTTCAATCCCGCCCGAAATCGTCGCTATACCGACGTCTAGAGAAACGTGTCGCAATACCGACACTTAGATAAAGTGTTAAAATTGTGACGTTTTGAGGAAGATGTTGCAATTGCGACAATATGCCCCAAAGCGTCGTTATTGAGACGGCTGCCTCCAAACGTCGCAATTGTGACACAATGTCTAAGTGTCGCAATTGCGACGTTTGGAGGCAACCGTCTCAATAGCGACGCTTTGTTTGCGAGACAATGTCTAACTGTCGCAATTGTGACGTTTGGAGGCAGCCATCATAATAGTGACGCTCTGGCCGCCGTCGGTATAACGACACTTATATGCAATAAACGAAAGTTATATGCCTTTGCAAAAATGGTCGGCTTACAGAGCAGCACGAGTAGTTAATGGAGGCACCTTTGCGATTGTGCATAATTTGGAGAGAAAATAGTAATAATGAGAGAGGCTCCTTTAATTTCATCTTTGATTTGTGAAGGTATGGATTGTCCAGCCTGCAATTCTATGCTGTCGAGAAATACTCGCAATCCTCTGGAAACAAGATTGTTGTGAAGATGCCTGGCAAAGAAACGGACATCGGGTTCACGACTGTTGATGAACACATCGTAGTCCGGTGAAGAAGGCACCAAGGAGGGTATTCTCAGTGAATGAGGGATGTTAAAATATTAATTTCAACTACCCTATCCTCTGGCCGCTTTCTAAATCTGTTTGAATGGCTCTGTCAAACAGCCGCTTTCTAAAATTGATGAACAGTCAATTTTGGTTTTGAAATCACAGTCCCTACACACTTAAAAACAGAGTGCTGTATTGTTTTGGAAACAAAGAAATTTAATAGTAAACGCGGGAGATTTTAATTTAGAAGAACGTGGTCCCACAGACCACAGACCAAATCAGCCATCCACGTGGAAGCAGGCGATTCGATCGCGTTATTTTTTGGCCTACCTGCATTATGGAATTCCAGACCCGAAACATTATAGGGTGGAATTAATTTGATTTTCGCGTCATAGTTTTCCTCCGTACGCAAAGCCAAAAAACGGACCCGAATTTTTATATGGCGTATTCTATGAAGTTTTCACGTCACAAATTAGGGTGACATCAGCAGGCTATTTTGGAACGTGAATTTGTGATTGAAATCGGGTTTATTTTTTTTTGAAGTCCGGACGTATGATATAGTTTTATTAATATTTTGTTATAAGTTTTGTTTCACCGCCCGATAGTTATTTAAACCATTGGCTCATATATAACATATGCGCAAATATTTCACTTTGGGCATTTGTAATGTGGGCCCCGAATACTTTAAATAGGTACATATACATTAGACAGTTTAAAAGTTTTGAGGATTGCACCCCCTGTGCAATTGTTTGTTTATAAGATTATATGATACATGTGAGATAAAGGTTTATTATTTATCATATATAAATAAATTTTATCAATATTGTACATTTACACTTTTATGAGGTGATGTTATAAGTAAATTCATAAATATCTCTTTTTAATCCTCATTTTACTCCATGAATGTGTTTGGAAATGAAATTTCAATAGATTAATTTTCTCCTAACCTATGTATCATCAATATTGTACATTTACATTCTTAATTATGAGGTGATGTTATAGGTAAATCCATGAATATCTCCTTTAATCTTCATTTTACTCCATGAATATGTTTGGAAATGAAATTTCAATAGATTAATTTTCTTGCTATTATATGTTTTACGAAGATATGGTAAGGAATTCTGTCTTGTTCTTCTTAGAAATAATTATATATAATTTTTTTTTTTTCAAAATAGATTAAAAAAATTATATGAGAAAAATTATTAATTCATCAATATGTGTGTGTGTGTGTTGTGAGGAATAATTTCATAGTTCAACTTAATGGTTCATTACATAATCATGTGATCATCACCAATGATATATCTTAAAAAGCAACTGAAAAGCCATGTGTACAAAATCGATGTATACTCTAGAGAGTGGTTCTCATATCACTATGTAAATCACTAAATTGTTGTATGCTACTTCAACAAAATTATAAGATAAACTGTAATACACATCATATATGCACCATAACAATTGGTGCAGGGTAAAACCCACCTACCACACCTTTGTACTCGATCCAATTTTCTCTGTCAACTCTTCTAGCTGTGGGAGTTTCCTCCAAGGATCATAATACCCCCAAGGCCTGTTATCACCCTAGTAATTCTCAGGTTGTGGGATAGGGATTTTTGTAGTTAAGAACACCAAGGGTAACCAAGAACCGCTTTGGGAATTCAAGATATAGCCTTCTTGAACCCTAGAGAGGGATATCTCCATATGATTTAGCTTTGTTTTTGTAACAGATATTAGGCTAGCTATGATTGTGTATTTGGGTTTGATTTTAAAATATTGGTGGGAATAAAGAGATTTCAAGGTAAACCAGAAGGATCTACCAGAATATTGGGCAATGGAGTCAACTCTCTAGGCAAGCAGAACTAAGAAATAAGGCTCAGAGATGCAAATGTGCTAAGGGCAAGATAGGTGACCTTCTAAGACTATGTATAGGCTTGATTTGATGGATTGGATGGAATTTGAGCAAAAGGGCACTTAATAATCCTTAAGCTACAGATAAGAAGATTGAAGAAGGGGATCTAACTAGGAACCGTAGAACTTCCCATAAGGTCTTACGAACAAGCTATTACTGGCATACCATCTTTAAGGATGCAAAAAAATTCATGCAGGCCTGTGATCGCTGCCAAAGGGAAGGACGCCGTGGGCAGTCTGATGAAATTCCTTTGAACCCTCAACTAGTGATTGAACCATTTGAATGCTGGGCACTTGATTTTGTTGGCCCTATTAGTCCTCCCTCAAACCAAAAAACATACATCCTAGTTGCAACCGAATATGTCACTAAGTGGGTCGAAGCAGAGGCACTTTAAAAATCTATAGAGGACTCTGTAGTACAGTTTCTTTTCCAAATCTTTGTGTGCTATGGTCTCCCAAGGGACATAATCACAGATGGAGGATCACAATTTGTAGGTAATAAATTAGCTGAAACATTGCAAAACTACCACATTCAACACAAGATTACAACTCCATATCACCCACAGGCCAATTGCCAAGTAGAGAGCACGAACAAAGTAGAAAACATTAAAATGCCAACAAGTTTCGAAACAGGGAGCTTATTATCACTAATCCTATTTAAATTTTCCTTAGTTGATCATTATAGACTAGAAAAACATAATATTAATGAATGTAAACTTTAAAGAAATACACTGAAAATAAGGAAATAAATGAGACTTATATTTTCACCACGAGAATCCTTAGCTATGATGTCTCTGATCTCTTTCCAGTTTGCTGCTTTCACTAATTGACTCACCAACTTCAATATAACCAGAAAATAATTAGACTATAGTTGTCTTGAGAAATTTTATTCACGCTGAATACTTCGAACTGTGAAGTATTTATACAAAAAAATGTTTACAAAATATCTCAGGAATTGGGATAATGTTTTAATAAAAAATATGAAAGAAAACTTAAAAAGAGGGACAGTTGCAAAACAGTTTGCAAGTTGTTACCTTTTGACAAGCAAAAATAGAACTGATTATTCTAATTTGAACTGATTGTTGTTGTGCACTTTAACCTTGTATTTTTACCATTTGAGGTAACAGTAAAAAATGAATTTCCAAGTGAATTTCCCATTTTTTATCCATTAAATTCACAGCAGATCTGTGAATTCTTGCCACTTTTCTGCAGAGGGGATATTCATAGTCTTCAATTTTCTGTAACTTTCATCTGCCTCTATATACTTGGAAAAGTTAGGCTTGATAGTAAACATATGCCTGATCTCATTATCTAAAAAGAACATATTTTCAAAATATTGAAGAAGTATTTTTCCTGTTGGTGATCCTTGAGGCAGTTGTTGTCTGGCTTGCTCTTTTGCATGATTTCTAATTTTTAGATCATAATCTTTCTGAGGCATTAACTTGTCATTCAATGCGTGAATATTAGGCAAACATGCTTCTGACAATGTTTTGTATTTGGCTAAAAATCTTGAGATGGATAAATTCATGTCTTTACACCGGTCCTCTAGATTACTCATTATGTTTCTTTTGTTCAAGACCTTTTTGATTTGAAGAATGGTTTCTGTTCTATCAACAATTTTCAATTCTTCCAACTCTTCCCTAGTTTTACTGTTTAAAAAATCTATGATTTGGATTGCTTGGGCTGGTTTATTGTCAATTTCCCTCTTAGTCTTGTCAATGTCTGCACTAGCAACTTGAAGTAACTCCCTCTGTTCATAAATTATCCGAATTGAAGGCCATTGAGAATGAATGCCTTCAATAATTTTGGTCCATAAATGATTTTTTATATAGGCCACTTGATCTGTAATATTTACTTGTGCTTGCAGATTCTTTACCTATTCTTGTAGTCAATCAGCCCTTTGCTCATGTCCTCTAGAAGTAATCAAGGCATCATTTTTGGAATTTTATAATTTTTTAATAGTGCCTTTCAAACTAAGAATCTCTTTATCTTGGCCTTGTAGTGTAATCCTCTGTGAGGATGAAGAAGAAGAGGCAGAGATTAGAGAAGTAATTGGCACTGCAGTTGCCAGTACTCCTTTCGGTGCCAAGTGTTCTGCCAAAGTAGATGGTATAGCATTGTTTACAGTGGGGATCACTGTAGGAATGACCATTGGTTGTGATTTTCTTAGTTCTTCATTCTCTTTCATTAGAGCTTCTATTTGACTTTCCATTATTTTTATCTGATCTGTCATTTGATGTACAAGCTGCTTTAAATCATCATTCTCTGTTTTTTTCTATAGAATTTCTTTTGCTTGAGAGTTTTCACTCTGAGGCAACTTCAACTATTTTCTAAGAACAGCTATATCCTCATTTTTTAGTTTAATTAAGACTTTTTCCCCTTCAATGTTGGTTGGGTCACCCCCTGCTTCAATCACTATATCTTCTAGTGTTTTTATTCTTAAATTATTAGCATGCAGTGAGACTTTATCCAACTTCATTTGATTTTGGAGGTTGAGCACTGTTTTCTCAGGCCTAATTGATTTCATAGTTCTACTGACAATTTTGGAATATATAATTTCAGTATTGCTCCTATGAAATTCAATTTGATCTAATTCATGAATGGCATCTACATCCAGTTCAAGATCCGTTTTGGAATAATCTGCCACTGATTTTGGCTCAGCCACTGTAGGCTTCAAGAATGACATTACCAATTTATTGGATGAATAATCAAATGCTGAAAGAATCCTGTCTTTGTTTCCAGACTTTTCCTTAAGAAATATAGAATGAGCTTGATTCTTGAGCTCTTCATTCTTCTCTTTAATCTGTCTGAATCTGATCTGAATCTCTGACTCTGTATTGTCAGTTTCCTGAGAAGAAGGAGGAAAATCGACAGCAGCCTAGTTTTCCTTCTTGACTGTATCTTTTTGTTGTGTTCCAATTTTTACATTTTGAAGCTCTTTTAATGTTTGAGTGACTATTCTTGTTGCTTCATCATCTATATTAATATTTACAGCCTTATCCTTTTCTTCTTCTGTTGACTTGCTTCTTTTACTATAAGGAGTTCTGAATTTTATGTCCTCAATAGTCTCAGCTATGAAACTATCTCCTTCTCTGTCTCTTTTATGTACATTATCAGTATGTTTTCTTGTAGAAGCCACCTGTACTGTCTGTTCAATCTGTTTTCCTTTGCCACTGTCTACCTGTATTACCTGTACTACCTGTGAATCATCATCAGATAGGGTGTTTGGCTCCCATTCAATTTTATTTACATATCTTTCAATATGGGGCTTAGGATCATGCAAGTAAATAGGCAACTTACATTTTACCCTTGCTGCACTCAAAATACCTTGTGGGTCATACTTCCATGTAAAACTACATGGGAACTTATACTCTTTAAGTTTGACATTTATCTCATTGGCAGCTTCTCTGTTATTCACAATGAATGGGCCAATTTGATTTTTTCGCTTATATTGGGTCTTTTTCTTGAAAGCTATGAAGTTGATTTCATCTACATTCAATAGTTGTCTCGGATATTCTAAAGAAAATATTCTTGTAGTAACAAATCTGGGTAACTTATATGGGGCCAGGGATGAGCCATACACTCTGATTTCTATATGATTTTTATATAAATACCAATCTCCAGTTTTGCAGCTCTCTGATAACTGCAGAATTCTTCTTGTCTCATCATTGATCCTAGGGATCTCCTCTTTTTCCAAGAGATACATAGCAGGGGCTATAAATGAGTCATTGAAATCTATAAAACTATACTCTCTGTTCCATTTCCTTACTGATAGAACTTTTCCTTCTGCATCCACTTTCTGACATTCAATTGGAAACTTATATGTTTGATAATATAGGAAGAGGTGGAGTAGATAAGAGGAGTATCTGAAAAATCCTTCTTCTGATAATCTGGATAACTGATAATGCATACTTTCGGCAATAAATCTAGCAAAATTGAACTGAATGGATGGTGATTGACCAGGGCTTAGAGTTGACAGAAAACCTAGGATAGCCACATCAGTGAATTCATCACTGGTGTATCCTAGTATGAAGGAGAGCATTGAGACAATCTGTCTAGTTTCATCTGGGAAATCAACGGTGTCGAAAGGAGGATTTAACTTAGGAATATCAACTTGATTTGGACAAAAAAATTGGTATATTTTGAATCTAGTATTGAACTCCAAGTCAAGATATAGTTGGGTTAAATCTTCTATTGATAGGGAAGCAGAATTGGGGTCATGATTCATTTGCAGCATGGAATTTATCAACTCTTCAATGATGTAAAACAGGATATCTTTTTCTTTGTTTACAATACATCTTTGTTCTGGCATATAATAGGCTTGGCATAATCTGATAAAGTCAAGAACAGAATGAGTGAGAGGGACAATATATCTAGGCAGATTGGATTCCCAAATTGGAATATCTTTGTCACTCTTTTCCACTGATTTGCCATAGCACCAATTATAGACATCAAACAGGTTAAATTCTACATTAGGGTCTAGTATTCTATAGTCTAGATCAACTAAAGGGTTGTTCTCTGGAGAAATGACTGGAGGCTGGACTGGTCTGACCACTTCTGTAGAATCAGTCGTGAGTACAGGAGTTGGTTTGTCGATTTTGAAGGACATAGGCTGAGGAATCTCTGCAGAAGACTTCTTTTGAGATTTTGGGCCTCCATTCTTGGGGGTTACCTATTTCTTGGTCATTTTTAATAATGAACAAAGCAAGCTTAAACGGTTTTCTAAGTTCCTTTACGAGAAACAGGGGTTTCTTGGAAAATTTCTACTGAAAATGGGGTTTTTGAGCAGGGTTTTTAGGAAATTCAAGGAATTTAAAGCTTAGAACGTGTATTTAAAATCGATTTCAACAGCAAAACGGACTAGGGTATGGAAAAAACTGTGAGAAAGGGAAATTGGGGATTCCAGGGAAATTTTGACAGAGTTTCCCCTGAAAAATGGACACTTTTTTGCAGTAACTTTGGTAATTATTTGAAATCGACAGGAATTTTGAAATCTTAGAGGGAAACTTCGAAGAAAATTACCTGGAGAACCAGTGAAATTCGGTTGAAGACGTTCTAGAGGTGCTCAGTCTTCAATTTTTTGAAAATGGCTTCGCAGAGGACAATGTAGTACTTTGTAATGGAAATTCAGGGCAATGGGCGTCGAAAAATGGTACTGGTAGGTTGAAAATGGCTCTACAAAGTTTCTCAGGGTTCAAACGGCGTGATTTTGAGGAAAAACGGTTCTGCAATGTTTTTACAGGTTTAAAGCGAAAAGGTGAAAATTTGAATGAAAAATATAATTTTAATGTATTAAACGATGGTATAACCATAGTTAAATGACATTAAACTCGGGTTAAATGGGTGAGGTTTAGGGAATACCGCCAGTGGTATTCGTGAGGGTAAATGGTGGTAAGCGGAAACTAGCTTTTTGAACGCGATACAATGTGGTGGCGACACGTAAGCGCGGGTGGTTTGGAAAAACCACCCATTTCGCGCGGCTTTGCCAAAACATCAAACGATTACTTTATGAGCACGAAAATGTATTAGCGCCGTCGGATCTGGATTCAATGAGCGAACGGCCATGATCAAAAGGAAAGGTGCAGGGAAAAGGTAAGTTATCGGGTTCACTTTGGGTCATTGATCTTGGGAAACCGTCGCTATACCGACATTTAGAGAAAAGTGTCGCAATACCGACACTTAGAAAAGGTGTCACAATTGCGACACTATGCCCCAAAGTGTCGCTAGACGGCTGCCTCCAAACATCGCAATTGCCTCCAAACATCGCTATTATATGTTTTACGAAGATATGGTAAGGAAATCTCTCTTGTTCTTCTTAGAAATAATTATATATAATTTTTTATTTTTTTCAAAATAGATTAAAAAAATTATATGAGAAAAATTATTAATTCATCAATATGTGTGTGTTGTGAGGAATAATTTCATAGTTCAACTTAATGGTTCATTATATAATCATGTGAGCATCACCAATGATATATCCTAAAAAGCAACTAAAAAGCCATGTGTACAAAATCGATGTATAGTCTAGAGAGTGGTTCTCATATCACTATGTAAATTGTTGTATGCTACTTCAACAAAATTATAAGATAAACTGTAATACACATCATATATGCACCATAACAATTGCCATACAACTAATTTGTTTTAGGATACATGTGGCAATCTAGGGGTAAATTCTATATGATGTGTATATCAATCTATTAGGTGTTGGTAGGTTGTGAGTATCTAAGAAATGATAAGGAATATCCATACATCATGATCTTGTAATGTGATTATAAATTGTGTCTATAATTTCCATAAAATGTATAAATGATTTGTTTAAAAAAAATCAGCACAATCAACCCTAAACAATGCTCATGATGTGGAATGTCATTGGCGAAACCAAAATGATGGTCACATGTCCCATTTCTATGGTAATGGTGATCATATATATGTTGTAGCAACACTTGATGAGTAATTAAATAAATCTCAGAGTGTGACTCATTGTGCCATTTTTTTTAAAGAATGATTTGTTTTCCTAGTTTTTACTAATTTGTTAACATATTGTATTCATTTGGAAAGCTAATTAATGATGCTTTAAGTAATTAGGACCTAATGAGAGATCATCTTCACATATTCACTGAAATATATTTGGTAATTGTAGTCACTATATGGACCGCACATGCATGCTACTTAAGAAAAATTGAAATATAAGCTATAATACACATCTTATATCTGCCATAACAATTGTCATACAACTTATTTACTTCTAGATACATATGAAATACTTCAGGTAAATTCCATATTATGTGTATAACAATATAGTAGTTGTTGGTAAGTTATGAGGATCTAAAAAATGATAGGGTATCCACACATTAGTAGTTCCCTGGTGAATTCAGAACTATGATTTCACAATAATAAATTATCGGGCTCCCACAGGGCGATGAACTTGGTCGAATGTGACCCTTCTACAGCAGCTCCTAAATCTACCTCTTGCTTTCATCATTCTCCAGAACAAAGCACCGATAGATCGGTCTGTTAGGTAGCGGCACACCTGGGGTCAGATCAATCGGGTGCTTGACTTGACAGTGTAGAGGAACCCCTGTGGGTGAGGTGAAAATGTCCACGTACTCCTCCACAACCTTATCCATTTGTTGTTGTCGTGCAGAGGAGCCTTTTCTGGAGGTCGTGGCCATAGTCTTCTTCTTGCCCTGGGGGCGGATCATCAGGAAAATAAATTTCCTGGTTTGGGAAATGAGCTTACTGCATTGTTTTGCAGTAAACAAAGAGATAGTAGTAGGAGGTGGTACCTCTAGTATCCTGTACAACTTATTTCCCAAAGTAACAATAACAGCACGAGGCCGAGACTCATACACCGCATGATGCTTCCACAAGTATGGTTTTCCTAATAATACATCAGAAACATCAATAGGAACAACGTCGCATAATACCTCATCCGTGAAGGGCTTGATGATATAGGGAAGGCGACACTGCTGGCTGACGCGGAGATCTCGTCCTTGGTGAAGCCACCCGATGGTGTATGGATGTGGGTGAGATGTGGTCGGCAAGCCCAACCGCTTCATGGAATCTGCTGAAATGAGGTTCTTTTGGCTCTCATTGTCGACAATGAACTGTACTGGGGAGCCCTTTACCCACATTTGGGAGTGGAAGAGATGTTCCTCCTCCTCCGGATCTTCTGGTTCCTCCTTCTGGATCTTTGTAGTGGCAACAGTGGCATTGGGCTCCACATCAATAAATTGTTTCCCTTTGTCATTCCCCTTGTGAGGTTCTGATTCAGAGTCAAAGCATGCATATGACTCAGAAGCCCGCATCTCGGCCACCAGCGACTGCTTGGCCCGACACTCACTTGTGTTGCGAGTGGAGCTCTTATGGAACTCACACCACTTTTTTGTGTCCTTCTTTGGCTTTGCGGTGTTATTTTTTTCTTGTGGCTTCGACAGGTTGTCTTGAGTCACCGTGCCTTGGCTTTGTCCTTTGTTCTGTGGTTTGGGAGCACCTTTCCCTTGCTTTTGATTCGCAGATCCAAAGTCTCGCTTCTTCTGTTTGAATTTCTGCTCAATCTTGGCAGCATACCGGTATGCCGTACCAAGCGAGGAGATGTCGAGGAACTCCATTTCCTCCTGAATGTATCTGTGCAGAAAGCTGCGATACTTTAGCACCAGATGTTTCTCTGAATCTTTGATACCCAACTTTGTGCGCAGGGTATGGAACAGATTCGTCAGCTCATGCACATCTTGATCCCTTTGTTGTCGCAACGTGGTCCATTATATGTACTTGTCCTCATAGCTCCCCACGGGATAGTACTGTTCCTTGACGGCGTCTCAGAAAGAATTCCAAGTTGGTACGGCCGAGAACAGAGAGGGTTCTGTCTGGTCCTTGTTCTCACAGTAGGTTTCCCACCAGTCCTTAACATGGGGGGTAGCTTTGAGGAGTGCAAAAATAATCTTTTCCCGGTCTGAAAAGTCATGAACAGAGAAATATCCTTCTAATAGATTCAACCATCTATCTACGGCATCTGCATCTATTTGACCCTCAAATATGGGAATATCAAAATTTACTTGTACCTTAAAGGGAGTCGCAACTCCAGAGTGGCTACTGGATGCAGATGCGCCGCCGGTGGGCAGCCGTTGAAGGATCTGAGCAAAGCTATCCATCATCGCGTTCCTTTGTTTTTCGAGGGCCTCCTCGAGCAATATTTTGATAAGATCTCCTGCTCCCTCATCTTTCTTTTCGTCCCCCATGGGCGTCCGTCGAGGTTTGCGAGGCTGATCTTGCAAAGGTTCCACCAGATCAAGCCCTAGCTCCTTATACCCCGACCTCGTTGGGGACATGCAAAGAAGGATCGAGAAAAAGCAGACCGCTCTGATACCACTGATCCGGATTTATGCGGGAACGCAACAGAATAAACATATAACCATAAATACAGAGATGCAGCGGAAATAACACTTCATTTCATTAATATCAAAGAACTGAAATTTGCTTACAGACAGAATGGAAATAAAACTAGCTAGGGCACTGGTAGCTATCTCTAAGGAGAGATGTGGCGGCTACAGGCCTCTGAACTAAGTTACAATGAGGCTCGAGGGCCTATTTATTATTGAGAAACAATGGAGAACCCTAAACATCCAAAAACCTAACCCTAGGAGATGAAGCGCCAAAACTATGGGCCCTGTTTGGGTAAATTGGTGTTTCAACATCCCAGGGACGTAACTTTGGCATACTATCTCTGTTTGACGCACATGATACATCATTAGAAAGATATATCCAAGGACTACAACTTTCGCCACAAATATAATTTTGGAATGGAATGATACAGAATGATATTTGCTGGAGGCGCGATGCCCAAAAAACGTCGTTTAGGGCTTCAAAACGGCTCCGGAAGTTCAGGACCCGAAAAAATGCTAAAAATAGTAAGTTGTGTCGAAACTGAAAAACTGAAAGAGACAATGGTGGGGCCCCAAGTGGAATAGGCGGGTGGCCACCAGTATCCACCTGGATCATTGAGTGAGCCAAAAAAGTAACTTTCCTTGCTTTTTGAGTACAGCCTTGCAATTGCGAAGAGGACTAGTGTTGCAAAATTATTGGTAACTGGAAATTAAAGGGCATAAGAATGTTTTTGAAAAAATTTCAAACGTCAAAATTAAGTCTTCTATCCTTCCTAGCACCTCATGGAAAACGAGAATCCGCAAATTCTAGTCGTCAAATATGTGCAAAATGCCTTATGACGGGAAAAATGGAGGACTGGTCCTACGCTGCTACATGAGTTAGGGTTTCATGTGGCAACAGGGAACTTTGTATAGTTTTTCAAGGATAGGAAAGGAGAATATTGTCAGTTAATCATCACCATTTGAAAATTGTGTCCTAATTTGAAACAATAAGACTACCCAACTATTTCATTATTTATTTTTGATTGTGTAATACAAAAAAATATCCTAGATAACTTAAATAATGTAAGCACTTTTGCAAAAATTTAGTGGAGAGAACCTTCAATTACATTTACTTTGAAGTTCCACTTGCATTTTAAGCCATTTTAATTAGTATTTCATGGCTATCTAGTAAAAATTTCAACCTCTTGTAGAAATTTGTTTGTCACTTGTATTAGAAATGCAAAAATCAAATGTAAATAAAAATGATTTGAAATGCTAAAATTCAAATGCGCGCTACAAAAAAATGATTTTTTTAAAAACTAAATTAACGTCTAATATCACGCGCGCATTCACCCTCATCTCTTGCAGAATAGCATTCGCCCTCAGCATTCGCCCTTAGCTCTTGCAGAACAGCATTCACCCTCAATTCTTGCAAAATGGTAAGTTCTTACTGCAGGCCCTTCCTCCTGTAGTAGGGTTGACCCTATTTGGGTTTTTTTGGAGCCTCTGAGAATACAAAGGTTGTGATTGATTACGGGGCACTGCCTATATTTGTGGAACTTCTTACCGATGGGAATGATAATGTTCGAGAACAGGTAGCACGTTCATTTTAGAGGCATAAAATTATTCTTCCCAACTATCTTTATACGTCTGTAATTTTGGAATTTGATTTTAAAAACTACTACCCAAATTTGAGTTCAACTGGTGTTCGTGTAAGGTTGTTTGGGCTTTGGGAAATATTGCTGGAGACTCTGCATCATTTAGGGATCTTGCCCTCAGTCATGGAGCTCCGAGGCAGGTGCTTGCCCAGTTGAATGATACTGCCAGAATTTCAATGATACGAAATGCTACATGGGCTCTGTCAAATTTTTGCCGTGGTAAACCCCAATCACTATTCGAACAGGTAAGCAGAATACATTTTCCGCCTCTTCTTCTTAGTTCGCAAATACTGTGGATTTTTTTTTATAGATCTTGGTGCTTGGTATATTTGGACGTAATATGGACCTAGGCGCTTGTTCATTACAATGACTCCGTCATCAAGTTTTAGAAAATGCTCAGAAATTTGGGTTTCACAAGGGGATTACCCTTGCTTGCAATTATCGATTATCAATCACATTCAAAAAAAGTCTTTCGTAGCATTGCTGAGCTCTTTGTAGGTGAATTTCCAAGGCAATTTCACAATATCTGAACTAAATTTGTCTGTCCTTTTCAATACTTTGCGCTTGTAACAGAACCATACAAACAATCTAGTGGCCAATGCAACAACAACAACACCTCCTGTTGCAATGCCTGCAATTCACCCTCTCTGCACGCATGAATGACTATGGCACCCTCTTTTGTGAACAGGTACTGGAGCTGAAGGTACTGGTTTCCATTAGGATCGTGGAATTCAACATCCAAAATAGTATCAAATTCCATTGCAATAGTATTCCCCGGCGAGGGCAACAGTTCATTGAGACCTATTGGACTCATCACCCCCAAATAGCCTCCAGGGCTACCCAGAGTGTGATCATCTGGAGCAATAACAAATGCTCATCCATCCCCAATTGAAACAAGAACAGGACCCACATTGGTTACAGAAAAAGAGAAACATGTTTTGAAAGAAGAAGAAACTTTTGTATTAGGGTCCAGAAATCTAACTGGTCTATTGTACAATGCCTTACCTGCACTTCAAATTGGTACTCCCAACTCCATGCTAAGGCTCATTGTGCCATTCTTCAGATGAGCATCTTAACCTGAAGTTTGATTCCAAAAAACCCAAGTCCCCTGTTCTATGCCCAAGACCTCTGTTACAACGAGTAGAGTTCTGAGTGAAATACTTCACAATAGGAAGCAAAAGAAACATCGCAAAATTGCTCCACTTTAGACTGAAAATTTTCTGTGCGAAAATTCAACTATGGACAGTAAAAACATAATATCAAACACAACCAATCCACAATGGAATTTGAACATGAGGGTTTATAACCACAGAAACCCTCTCCAGGTTAAAATAATTCCAAAATGGCTTTAAGATTCTACTAATGAGCGCTTACAACACCATAGCAATTACTGTCACAATGAAATCTGTTGGAAGCAAATCCCTTGTACAGTTTCTACATTTCCACAGTGGAAGCAGGAATCTTGTTATCTCTCATGATTTGGTTCTGTGGTCAAATCCTTTGCTATGGCTGTCTTGTTCTGCTAAATGTGGATCTTTCTTAGCTTTGGCTTTGGTTCTCATTTAGGATCGTGGCTATCTGATCTTGCTGTGGCTTTGACTATACAAACTTGTTCAATAGGAAAATGTTGACTCTGCTATATATAGGAGCTTCAATGGGTGCTCTCAAACACTTTTTTGGGAAGCTTTGTTTTGAATCTGATTCAAGGCAGAACTATGTTGGCCTTGGTTTTTTAGTCCTTGGAACTTAGTTCTCTCATATTTGCCATCCTATCCCCAGTTTTCTACCGAGAAATACATAACTTCACGATATCAAAATTGACTATTTTTGGCCATTTATCTTTAGTAATGGTACATCCTTAATTTGGTGCATTCGTACTGTATCTGAAGAGCACTCTCAAGATTTTATTCAGTATTTTAGCATAACTACTACATTTAACTTCCATGCTCTAATATTTATATCGACCATAAGCATTCTTAAGGTAGTTCCACGTTTGTGAAGCAAAAGGAATGCATCTGACAGCTTCTTATCATAGTGGTACAATTCTGTTCGCAGTTTATCTTTTATAAACCTCCAATTTTCCAAACGTAGTAGAGACTACAGTTTGCATCTGAAATTTTGGACAAATCTATTTAGTATTCTATAGAAAATGCATTAAGAATAAAAAAATCCCACAATTTGTAAAAAGCCCACAATTTTGTAAAAAGACCACATTTTGTAAAAAGCTCACAATTTGTAAAATCCCCACTTTTATTTTCTTTTTGATTATATATTGAGCTCCCATTGAGTTCAACAAGTCTTGGGTTTTCTACACCATTGAGAGATATTTATTGTTTTCTTTATAGGATAATTTGCATCAATGGAAGAAAACATTGGAGCTGGAAAAAAAATTCAAAAGGGTGAAAGGGGTGATGGCAGAGTTTATTGCCCTTGTAAAAAATGTTGTATGAGAAATAATGTTAGAGTTTTAATAGCAACATCAACAGTGCATTGTAGGAAATATGGGCACATTGATGGTGGATCGAATGACTATCGTCCCGTGGTAATTAATTATCTATCTTCATTTTGATTATATCGTAAATTTTTTTATTATTTTAATATTTTTTATATGCGCACTAATGTTTAATTATTAATGTTTGTAATTTTCATAACGGCACAGTTGCTCTTCTCTCTGCTACATTGTTGCTGGTGAACTTAAAGGTTATGAATAATTTGTCGAACAGATGTATGACACAACTCCTAAGGTATGCAATATGTATATATGATCACATATATGTAAATGTTGATTATTTTCCCTTTTTTAGTTGTAATAAATGTGTAAAATAATAACTTATATATAAGTTATTATTTTACACATTTATTACAACTAAAAAAAGGGAAAATAATCAACATTTACATATATGTGATCATATATACATATTTCATACCTTAGGAGTTGTGTCATACATATGTTCGACAAATTATTCATAACCTTTAAGTTCACCAGCTCTCTGCTATTGTTGCTGGTGAACTTAAAGGTTATGAATAATTTGTCGAACAGATGTATGACACAACTCCTAAGATATGCAATATGTATATATGATCACATATATGTAAATGTTGATTATTTTCCATTTTTTTTAATTGTAATAAATGTGTAAAATAATAACTTATATATATATATATATATCATAGTTATCAAAACCGGCCAGTCAGGACAGCGGCCGGTTGGAACCGGTCTTGCAACCCGGTCAATAGCCTATTCTCACCTGTTTTGGCCGGTTAACCAAACCTAACCGGCCGGTTAAGTAAGGAACCGGCCAGTTTATGCATAAACCGGTCAGTTCCGTACTTAACCGGCCGGTTAGGTGCTCCTCCATGAGTTGCAAATTCCTCAGTGTCTCCTCCATGAGCTGCAAATTCCTCTATTATACTAGCAAAAAACTTGTCTAATAACTCATACTCAACACCTTATAGTAGCAACAATACACATGATGACTGATAAATACAAGGTTGGCTAGCATAAAATCCCTGGCAGCATGCAACTCATCAAGTGTACTTGATGACAATTTTTGTTCTCAAAACAATCAGCAGCAACCTTATTTCACACTCAGCTAGGAACTGTCAAACCCTCTCTCTCTGCTCACACATAGCAGCGGCATAAATACAAAACCTTTCACACAGCATACAAGAAATTTGATCATGGCATCAAGACTAATGCAAATTTTTTGACGCCACTCAAGGGACAACAACATACAACCTAATGAAAATGTGACTGGCAATAATAAATTGACCACTAGAAAATTCCCGCTTGGAAATGCACTAAACTGGCTACTGAGTTTTCTGGGTTTTAATGAATCTTTTTAGTGATAAATTTTGTCAAACACATTGTGAGGAGACTGCTGAAGTTGTAATGCTCTCTCAACTTGTTACAAATAGCACTAATAGTGGGTTTCATAAACCAATTCAATACCTCTAAGTGTTGTAGATGTTTTCTAGAAATTTATTGGCAAGCAAACATAGATAATGAAGAATACAAGATCTTCAAAATGCTAGTCTGATATATATATATATATATATATATATATATACTGAACCCAGAATTGTCTTTAAGGCTGATACAATGAATTGACAACAGATCTGAGCAGGGACAGATTGTATATTATAATATTAACTCAGCAATAAAACATAGTGAATAATATAAGAGAAACCTGATACATTACTTCAACAAGTTTGCTTATGTATTTTTCAATGATATGTATTGCATTTGGTGCCATTTTGATATATTCACCTTTGCATGGTATATAAATGAGAAAAATTTTCATATTTTGTCTCTATTGGCTTGGAATCATGGTTGCAAATCTTAAAAATAGTTTTTTTTTTCATTTTATTAAAAAATAATTATTTAATGTATTTTTTTTAAAACCGGTTCATTGAGATCTGACCGCTACCGGTTAGACCGGTTACGGTTCGAAACCCGGTTCATTAGCTCCACCGGTCCAGTCACCGGTTTCGGTTTTAATAACTATGATATATATATATATATATATATATATATATATATATATATATGATTAATAATCTTTACAAGACACTACTTTTTGTTTCTGTTGTAGATTGTTGGGTGAATATTTGTTACCATTGCCAAATACTTTACCTCGAACATATCGAGATCTACGTGCTATTATGAAACACTTTGGAATGGAATATAACACTATAGATGCATGTCCTAAAGATCATATTATATATTACGGAGAACGTGCATTGAAAATAGAATGTCTGAAATGTGGTACCAGTAGATATCGAACAGATCAACTAACCAAAAAGGTGCCTCAAAAGGTTCTTCGTCATATTCCCATAATTCCACGTTTGCAGCGAATGTTCAGGTGTAACAGCATAGCACAGTTTATGGATTACCATTCAAAGAATAGAAGTGGAGATGGTGTTCTTCGAATGCATGCAGATGGTTCTGCATTTAGAGAAATCGAGGAAAAATATGTAGATTTTAAAAATGAACCTCATAATGTCAGGCTTTCATTGGCAGCTGATGGTGTTAATCCATTCGGAGAGCTTAGATCTACTTACTCAGTGTGGCCTATTTTCGTTATCAACAATAACATTTCTCCTTGGATGTCAATAAAGAGGGAGCACATAATGTTGACTATGATTATTCCAGGTATTTGATACATTATTTCTTTGAATGTAACATTTTCATTTCTCTCGTTGTTTGCATAAATATATATTTTATTTACTTACTTACTTATATATACATATATCATGGGAGTAATTATTATGTACCGTAATTTTGAACAATTAGGTAAGTACCAGGTCAAAGATATGAATGTATATATTGAGCCTCTTATCGATGAGCTAATACAGTTATGGCGTGGCATCACTATGTATGACATCACTAAACCAATCAAGCAGAAGAGATTTCAATGTCATGGAATGCTTGTATGGAAAATTCACGATGCCCCAGGACTAACACATGTTTGTGGTATGTAATATTTCATTGCACTTTAATATAATACATAATTATCTAAATTAGATATACCATATTGCATGTTTTAAAAATGATCTCATAGTATATTAATTTTTATTGATCCATCTATTGCAGGTCTTCAAACAAAGGGTAGATTTGCATGTCCAGTTTGTGGCCCTAAGATGAAGTATCGTCTTTCGCCAGACTTAAGAAAGATGGTGTTTGATGAGTTTAGGCACTTCCTCCCTAGGAACCATAAGTATCGTCCTACTGAAAAACATCTTTTCAATGATAAAGAAGAAACTAGATTAAAACCACGAAGAATGACACCTCAGTTGTGGATGTTGGAATATAACAGAATTAATAATCGTCGAGCAGCTGGTACGTAATTTGTGTGTATATATATATATATATATATATATATATATATATAATTTTTTTATGTAATTTTCGGAATTTTTGTTTTAACTAATGAATTTATTTTATTGTATTTTATAATTAATATTGTTCTGATTTATTTTATTCTTTGATATCAAGGTCATCGTCGCCGTGAAGGTACTAATATTGTACTTCCACCTGGAATGAAATGTTATCCTTCTCAATTCGCGAGGTTGCCCTACTGTGAGGACCTAAACATAGCTCATTTGTTTGATACAATGCATGTCGGGAAAAATGTGACAAAAATGTTATGGTGAACCATAGATGGTGCACATGATAAAGATAAAATTGACAAAATTTGTGCTGACATTGAGAAATCGAATCATGCAATGAAAAGTGTGATCGGCGGATCAAATAACAATGGAGGTCGAAATTATAATAATATTCCATGGTTATTAACAGAACAACAAAGCAATGATGTAAAAGAGGTCATTAGAAGAATTAAATTTCCAACAGGCTTTGCTTCAAACATAAATAATATCTTAACGAAGAAAGGTGACTTCAGTGGGGTGAAAACACATGATTGGCATACCTTTGTTAAGGTAATTTTTTTGGTATACGTTTTTGTATGTTATTGCTTGAATACATATTTTAAATTCTCCTTTTTTCTGTTTAATTTGGAAACCAATAACGATTCATTTTTTATTGTTATAGTATGTTCTACCTGTATCTCTCCCAAACGACTTTGACAACAATGTCAAACAAGTTATATATGGTCTTATTAAATACATGAGGTAAGTAGTTTTGATTTATACGCAAAATCTAATTGCTACAATTTATTTTCGTACTTGATGAAATGATGTATTAATTTACTGATAATGAAATATATATTATGTTTCATTGAAATAACCTTGCGTAATGATTTGCAGATGGTTGTCATTGAAAGAAATCCATCAAGATGAAATAAAGTATTGGACGAGAGAAATTCCTCGGCTAATGTGTGAAATGAAAAAGTATCTACCTCCAACATTTTTCAATGCACAAGAACACTACTTGATACACCAAGTTGAGGAGATTGAAATGTGTGGACCATTACACACAAGGTCAATGTGGATGGTCGAGAGGCACCTGAAATCCTTGAAGGCTTTGGTTAAACAAAGAGCACGACCTGAGGGTTCTATGGTGGAGGGATATGTGGTATATCAATCCATGGTGTATATTAGTCATTATCTTCCTAAATTAGTTGCGCCAGCCATGAAGGCAGTGGATTGCATTTGGGATGTGAAATCCATCAAAAATTTTGAAGAGGAGCACCTGTTGGGAAAAGGTAGAATGAAGAAAGTGAGAGGTAAAAGATTTATTATGTATAATACATATAATGTTTCATTTTTTTACATCATGTATATGATCATTATATTCATTTAGGTCTTATTCTTTCATAGTTTATTAATTAAGATAATTTACCATGGTTATAAGTAATATTTATTAATATTGGTGAATTATTGTTTTTTATTTAGGTGCTCAAGATTATGAGGCACTACTTTTATACATTGCAAACAATCTTGAGTGGATGAGTGAATGGATTGAAACATGTAAAGCATGTAACGACGGTAGGTTATCATGGCAACTACTGTCTGAATTGATTAGAGAAGCGTATCGTAGTGGAGATGGGAACATTACGGACAAGGAAATCGATTTAGCATATGGTTTGAAAGATAGAAAGGTAAGCAATTAATTCACCTATTTTATTCATTACTTATTTTATACTATATTTATAATGTGACAAGAAGTTTGATTTTTCAGTTAATTTTCATGTTGTGTAAATTATATGTTTAATTATTAATTGAGAATGCATCTTTTTCATGTTTGGCATATTGCAGTTGAAACACCACAAGGATATGTGGTGCAATGGTCGTCAATTTCGCGTTAAAAAGTTGGATGATAACAGGAAAACTTCTGATAGTGGGATAACTGCAGTATTCCAGGTCACTAATGTTTCCTCCAGGAGTGACAGACATCCTCGAGAATATGAAAATAGATATTATGGGTTCTTAGATGATATAGTTGAGTGTTACTTTAATTCCTTCAAAATAGTTTTGTTCGACGTCAAATGGTATAGGCTACGAATGAATGTACGTGATGATGATAGAACACTTATTCAACATGACAATGGATTTCCAATGGTTAAAACATCGCAGTTTGAAGCAGGAAAATATCGCTATGTTTTTCCAAGCCAATGCGAACAAGTATTTTACTCAGAGGTTCCAGGTGAGAACGAATGGTCATTTGCTATTAGATATGATCCAAGAGGAAGGCCAGTAGAGTATACTGTAGAGGAAGAAGATGATATTGATCAAGAAGAAGATGATGCAGTGGCAGATGAGCAGGGAGATGCATTGACAGATGAAGAAGATATCTTAGAAGATGAACCAGGCATAGGAGATGAGGCAACAATTATTGATGATGATGTCGATGAGGATATTATTGAAAATGACATAATTGATGATGATGTCGATGAGGATATTATTGAAAATGACATAATTGATGATGATGATGACATGGTCGATCATTTCAACACCATTTCTGAATCAGATGTTGATATAGATGTCGATCAGTTGGATGAAGATCAAGAAGATACAGAGGAATAATATTGATACAGATGTTATGTTAGAGTATGAGATGGTATGTTATAACTTTATATTTTAATATGTAGGAATTATTGTCTGTTGGGAAAAATACTGAGAGGGGGGGTGAATCAGTATTTAGGGCTGACTGAAAACTTTTCACCAGAGATCTTATTATGCTGTTAATTCTTTACTTAGATTATAGCATCATTATTTTAGTAAACATGTGAAAAGAAATAAAAAAATAAGCCATTACACAAAAGGAACACATACGAACACCAGTATTTAAGGTGGACCCAATTTGGGAGAAAACCACCGCTGCTGTCATCTCAGTCTTCAATATTTATTATAAAGAAAACATCTTACAGTTTTGTGTTGGCGCAGACTCATACCAGCATGTAGGCACCAACCTGCAGAAGGCTTCAACCTTCTCTCGTTCTCCAACCTCTCCTGGAAGGGAGCTTCGACCCCCTGATTTAACACCAGCTTGAACTGGCAGAAAGCTTCCACTTCTATGCAGAAGACTTCAACCCTCAGATCCACTGAATTTCTTCAATTTCTTCATCAGACTTGCATCAGATCTTTATTATTTCTTCATATCTTTATTATTTCTTTGCTGATCTTCCTAGAGCTTTTTCATTTCCTCGATCAACTCCATAGGTGCATCATGGATTCAGCGTTATCATACAACAGAGTTTGATCATGCAGATCTCATAAAGAGATTTTTATTTACAATGCCTCTGCATGCACACCTTGTACTATGATTCTCATCACCTTATATAGTTTTCGCATTTATTGAAACCATGGGTCAAAACCATTCAATTGCTAATGGTATTATTAAAAGTCGAACCAATCCAAATTGAAATCCCGATCTTTGTTCTTCCATGCTCGAATTGTCCCAAAGGTAATCTCTATCTTCGCCAAATAATACTATAGCCAAGGTAAAGTACCAATAACGTGCCGCTGATGGTTTTCTTTCTTTTATTTATCAAATTCATGGAATTTGATAAATAAATATTATTCACAACCTTTGGCAATTAAATATATAATAGAACTTTATAGTAACCAGCCTAGATCCATCTAACTCTGGATCTATCATGTGCTGAGAGGGATCAAATCTCTCAAGGTGCAAACCTATTTTTTGAGTGCAAAAATTGAGGAAAGGTTCTCACCTCGAGAGATTTGATCCCTCTCGGCACATGATAGATCCAAAGTTAGATGGATCTAGGCTGGTTCCAGTCGGAGGCATCAACATCACATTTTTCAGATTATTAAATTTTTTGTATATTTTTGAGATGTAAGATGGATCTAGGCTGGTTTCAGTAAATAGGATTAGAAATCACCATCCCCACTTATATCAATCCATCTAGTGTGAGAAATATTCCTCCCTCTCTCCACCCTCCATCCATATCTATATCCCCCTCCATCTATTCTTTTGTGTCTCTCTATCTCACCCCCCTAAACACACGCACTCTCATACTCCATATATATCAATCTCTTTTTCAATCATCCCCTCTCCCCATCTCTCTCTTCTTCCCTCTCTTCACCTTCCATCTATATCTCTATCTTCCCCTTCTCTCCCTCTCCCCCATTAATATCTCTCTTTCCGTCTTTTTTCCTCTCTCCCTCTCTCTCCATATTCCTTATCACTCTCTCTCTCTCTCTAGAAACCAACATCTACACTGAAATCAATGCATTTACTCAATAAATCAAATAGGATTAGAAATCTCCATCTACATTGAAATCAATGCATTTAGTGCAAACAATCAAATAGGATTAGAAATCATCTACATTGAAACCAATTCATCTAGTGCAAGTAATCAAATATAATTATAAATCGACATCTAAATTGAAATCAACAAATTCAGTGCAAGAAATCAAATTGTATTAGAAATCACTACCTACACTGAAATCAATGCATCTAGTGCAAGTAATCAAATATCATTAGAAATAAATATCTACGCTAAAATCGATGCATATAGTGCAAATAATCAAATAGGATTATAAATCACCATCTCCACTTATATCAATCCATCTAGTGTGAGAAATATTCTTCCCTCTCTCCACCCTCCATCCATATCTATATCCCCCTCCATCTCTTATTTTATGTCTCTCTATCTCACCCCCCTAAACACACACACTCTCGCAATCCATATATATCAATCTCTTTGTCAATCCCCTACTCTCCCCATCTTTCTCTTCTTCCCTCTCTTCACCTTCCATCTATATCTCTATCTTCCTCCTCTCTCCCTCTCTCTCCATCTTCCTTATCACTCACTCACTCTCTCTCTCTCTATTTCTTTCTTCTTACCTCTCTCCTCCTCCCCCTCCAAGTCCATCTCTCTTTCCCTCCCTCTCTCCACTCTCTCACATCCTCTCTCTTCCTTCATCTCTTTCCATTTCTCTCCCATCTCTCTCTCTCTTCACCCACCAACTATGTTACTATATCCCCCCCTCTCTCCTTATATCTCCTTCTCCCCCCTTATCTCCATCTCTCCTTATTTGTCTCTTTATCTCAGCCCCAAACATACATGCTCTCTCTCTGTCTCTCCTTTGTCACTCCTTCTCTCTCTCCACTTCTCACTCTCTATATTTCTTATTTCCTACGTCTCTCCCCCTCCAACTCCATCTCTCTTATCGATCCCTCTCTCCTCCTCTCTCTCAAGTCCTCTCTCTCATCCTTCCTCTCTCTCTCTCCCCCCTAAATCCCTCTCTCTTCTCTGATCTCTCTCTCTCTCTCTCTCTCTCTCTCTCTCTCTCTCCAATACTCTGTCTTCCCCCATCACTCTCCTCCTCTCTCTCCCTTTCTCTCCCACCTCTCTCTCTCTATTTTCCCTCCAATCCTCTCTCTTCCCCCATATCTCTTTCTCTCTCTCTCTAATCCTCTCTCTTCCCCCATCCCTTTCTTTCTCTCTCTCTTTCCGCCCCTCTCTCTCTCCAACTACATTACTATATCCCTCCCTCTCTCCTTCTCACTTCTTCTCTCCCCCCTTCTTTCCATACATCTTACTTTGTCTCTTTATCTCACCCCTAAACATACACACACTCTCTCCATCTCTCCCTTATCACTCTCTCTCTCTATTTCTTCTTAGTTATGTAAACTAATGAACATAAATATTCGTAAATATAAAGCAGATTATGGAGTAAATATGAAAAGAGGTTTTATTTACTTACCATACCTATAGTTTATTTTTATTTTTATTTATTTACCATACCCCTTTTCTTTACTATGGTATTTGGCCCATAGGCTTGTTATATAATTAGATTTTTATTTATAATCCTATTTGATATATTGTTATTTATTTACCTTACCTCTTTATGCCTCTTTTATATTTATTTATTTACCATACCTCTTTATATCTATTTTATATTTATTTATCATACTTGTTTATACCTCTTTTATATTTATTTATTTACCCATGGTATTTGTCCCATGGTATCAATATTAATTTGTCCCATGGTATTCATCCCATAGGCTTCATCTAAATAAAACCTCTTTTTAAAGTTTTTTTAAATATAAAAAGGTTTATGGAATAAATATAAAAATAATTTTTATTTATTTACCATAAATCTAGTTTATATATTTTTTATTTATTTACCATAGCTCTGGAGTAAGTATAAATTCATTTTACAAATATTTAATTAAAATAAATATTAAAAGATTTTGGATTTTGATTGTTTGTGTTGAATTAACTCTTTTCCTTTGATTTAGGAAATGGTATTGACTTTAGTAAAGAGTAAAGATGTTTAAAATTTTACTTAATTTGGAAATTCAATGTGGTAATTTTTTTTTGTTAAAGGTAAATTTATGATCCATTCATTAAAATTACGTATATAATTTACTATCCATTCAAATTATATAAATAATACATAATTGTATTACAAATTGATATATGTTCTAGCACAATGCGATTTTTATTTTTTATTTTTTTATTTTAATTTGAAACTTAAGCTGACATTTTGTATGAGGACTCAGGGTCATACTGGGTTGTAGATGCGCCTCTCGGCACAAAAATTTTGTATGAGGACGTGACCCACCTAACATTGGGGTCATACTGGGCTGTAGATGCACCTCTCGGTGCAATAACCAGCGCTTTTATCAAAAGGCTTTTAAATAGACCTTTGGTTCTGGCCCCACATACATAATCGACGGCCCAATCAATATAATTTAAAAAACTGGGGCCCATCGCTTACGATCATTTCCATCCGACAGCAGAGAACACATCGCTCGGCATCAGATGATCCGACAGATAAAGTTCGTTGATGATTCACGGATGATAACGCGCGATGGCACGTCGTACCTTGCATAACTTTTGCGCATCTATAGCAAATTAACACCGTCCGATGACCCCTTCCCAGATCAACGGTGCTTATCAATATCGCTGGGCATCCTGGGTCGAGCAATAACACGCGATGGCGCGCAGTGACAAGCGATTTTGTGGAGTCGTACAAGGACGCGTGTCGCGCATTCTATGGAATCGCTTCCAACCTCTTGAAAATTGCTTGCTCGTCGAAGGTGGTGCGATAGAAACCACAAACCACCTTTACTGTTTACTCGGTCACGGTTCCGCTCTTCCACGCAGGGTTCCGTCGCACTTCCGTTTGTTACGTTCCACCTCTTTCCTTCCAGGTTCCGTTCATGATTCCAAAGGGTTAGTCCGTGTTCCACCGAAAGTTCAATGCCAAATACTATGTTTTAGTTCTTTCGCGTTATAACTGGTTTGCTCTCACTCCTCGTTCCTTTCTCCATGAAAGAAATTCAGCTCCTTACTAATAGCGTAGACCCTTCCATCATATATTTAACGAATATATATAACTCCACTGTCTACCAGTTTGGATACACTGTCAACCGTATTAACATCGGTTCCTCGATCAACATACAGAGCACAGGGTTTCTTACGAATGTCAATTATCCTTCATCAGGATGCATACATATGTTCACACATGAATTAACTCGTCCTTATTTATATCGATTCTCCATTAAATACAGAGCTTGCCATCAAGGACAATCATATAATAGGATACAGGAAACATATTGCCAACATTGTCTTTGAATAATTTACTAATTATGCGAGTTTGTTGCATGTTGTTTATTATTTCAAACCAATAAATAATGGCCTTACTATTGTTTATTATTTCGCAGGATTCGCAGGATTCATTTGATTCTATGGTCAGGTCTCTGAAAAAACCAATTAAACACTTAAATAGTCAAGATCTGGAAGACAGGATTTACCCCCACCATAAATTGCTAAAAAACTGGCCTTCAGTTCAGCTTGCTGTGCTAAAGACGAGGGTGGAATTGCATGATCAGTTAAATGAAAATGAATCAGATATTCGGGATGCTTTTGAGGGCAGATCCATAAGCCCCATAGATGAAGATCCCATTGCTGTAGAATTTCTGTCTACGTTGAAGCACAAGTATAGTGTTGTATCGGAATACAAATTAGAGGACAACTATACCAAGTATAAATCAACTGAATCCAGTTCTAGTGCTCTTGAACTTACCGAATTAAAGCCAGAAGCAGGATTTACAATCTCTAATGGGAACGGGTATGGTAGTTCCAATATTGGATTGGATGTCCGGAGCTCTGCAATAGGCACTGGACCTGATCGTAATGAACCCCAACTAATTCAATGTGATCAAAATATGGACTTTGATGATGATCAGGAAAACAAGCCAGAGCATTTTTGCAATATTGAAGAAACTGAAGAGGTTTCCTGTGATCGATTGAATCAACTCAGCCATAAGACATCTACTGCAGGCTGGTTTGTATCAGAAGGAGAATCGGTTTTGCTTTCCCATGATGATGGATGCTGCTCTTTTCACGATATAGCAAATTCAGAGGTGTAGAGGTTTTAATTATTGTACTTAATTTTGGGGTTTATGGGTGTTATAATTTATACATTTTGGGATTTTCTATTAGAAATAGGGAAAAGCCTAGGGGTTAGATTATTCTCATGGTTTAAATTTCTATATCTGAAATAAAATTCACCAATTTCTATTTAAAAAAATGATTTTCCTAAATATTTGATGTAGTTTAAATAGGATGTAGTTCATTTGAAAGACTGTTGAAATTTTCTAGAAACTATGATTGGGATTTCAAGAATATTTATGCACTCTTTAAATTTTCCCTTAACATAAAGGGTAGTTGATGTATGAGTAATACTCAGTATTGTTTTTTTCCAATCTCCAGGAGAAGGCTGAATATAAAGCTCCATATGGGCTTACCCCAAACATGTGGGGTGATTTCTAGTTGATCAGAGCAGCTGGTTCAGATGGTCGCTCTGGTAAATATGTTGTGGCAGCATCTGCAGGTTGTACATTGGACTCAGGTTTCTGTTCATGGGACTTTTATAATAAAGACATTATGGCATTCCATACTGAATCAGAGGCCTTCACTTCAACGTCCAGTACCATCTCTCCAGTTTTGGCAGAGAGGGATGTCTCGGAGAGAAATTTTGGCTTTGAAAATGTTGTGCTAGAGAATCAACATTGGTGGTACAGGCCATGTGGGCCTCTTATGGTATCTACTGCCAGTGCCCAAAAGATAGTTAATATTTATGATATTCGTGATGGACATCCTGTGATTTCAATGTGTTTGTTTTGAAAGTTTAGGTTTCATAGTAAATCATCAATGGGCTCTGAAATAAGGCCACATTGAAATCTTGGATACATGTTTCATGCCAAAATCAGTTGTATCTTCCATAAATACACAATCTTGGACCACTCTATATAAATCTGCTTCTCAGACAATATTACGTATCCCTCATTATACAGGTGGTGTTCTTACATGCATAGCAAAGGCATTGTTTTGGAAATCATTTTTTAAGTCACTAGATATTGTGGGTACAAGGATCTAGGGTCTCCACATGAAACTGTGTTGCCCGGAGACTCACTCTGCCTGTCCTTAAATTTGTAAACATAGTAGTATGCCAATTCTTCTTTCATTTTGTATGCATAAGACGATTTTTTTCAAAGTCCATAATTTTTTTTAAGTTTTATCCATCCCAGTTTTGTTGTGAATGCACAGGTTTTTGGCTCAACACATATCTGTTATATCTTTGTACTTTTCCTTTACTAACTATTTGAAATTTCTAGTTATATTTAAAGGTGTCTTTTAAGGGATGAGGGGAATTACTTGGATTTAGTGCTCCCATGCTTATCATTTATTCTCCAAATGAAGCCCTGTAATCTGTAACACTATATGGGCATGCAGCTCACTTGTTAAAATATAGTTGATACAATATGTTGTACATGAATTTGTACATTCCTCGAATATATTAATTTGCAGGCATGCTTAAAAGAGAGATAGGGTTTGGTAAAATCAAAAACCCTGAACATGAAGAAAAAAAAGAGGAAATTGTATTATACAGATAGAACCAAGACACTATCTCCTCATTAATAACAAAACCTCAGTCCAAAAATCATATGTACAAATTCTAGAAGTCGAAAGTTGAAAATTTCTGAAATGGAACCAAGCCCTTTTCAAAAGAATAAATTTAGTAAAAACGAGGGTGAAGAAAGTTATCTTATCAAAATTTCCACATATCGTGTTAGCAAGGAATGACTCCGAGTCCTGAGCAGTGAGACTGAGGAATTTCTCTTTTGCTGCAGGTTGCAGTTTTCTTCTCCAACACGATGAAAAGAAAATTCTTAGCTCTAGAGTCTGTAGCCCGAGTCACAACTTGGAAGTTGGTAAGGAAAATTATCAGGGTCGTTGCCAGTTGGCTTGGAGTTCGCAGCCTCATTAATTTTCTTTAATGCATTTCCTTCAATGCTGCAGTTGTCACTGGCCAGCAACCTTTACAGTAAAATTTATTAGACCCGTCACGCTACGAGGAAAATTTGACGTGATCACTGATCATTGATTTCTTATTGTGATAACAAATATTGGAGATTTACTGTCCTGTTTTAAAGTTTCATTTTTTTTTTAAATTGAAACCGTCGTCGGTATACCGATGCCTTGTAAGCGTCGCTCTTCTGATGTTTTGAACGATTTCCATTTTCGTCGGTCTTGTGACGTCCGTCGATATTGCGACAACTCTAGAAACTTCGGAAGAGCGACAGCACAAAGACGTCGGAAGGGCGACGTTCAAAATTTCAGACCACATTTCGTCGGAATTGCGACAGTTCTTCCTGGCGTCGATATTGCGACGCTTCTGGAAAGCATCGGTCTTGTGACACTTTTGCAATACGTCGGTCTTCTGACACTTTTGTACGGCGTCGGAATTGCGATAGTTTAGACACGTCAGAAGAGCGACAATATAAAGACGTCGGAAGAGTGACGTTCAAAACGTCGGACTACATTTCGTCGAAATGGAAACACTTTACAAACGTCGGAAGAGCGACGTTAAAAATGTCAGACCAAGTTTCGTCAGAATGGTGACACTTTACAAACGTCAGTTTGGGAAACGTCGGAAGAGCGACGCGTGTTTGGAAGCGACAGAAAAGGTGTCGGTAGTGCGACACTTTGTAAATGTGTCGGAATTGCGACGGCATGACAAACCACGTTTTTCTCATCCTCAAACTGTCGCTCTTGCGACGACTATGTGTCGGAATAGCGAGGATTTGGCCGTCAGAAATTGCGCCAAATTTTCTAGTGTATCTCTTGCATATGAGTTGGCTCATATCTGGAGACATGTCCTCTCTTTTTGTACTTCTACTTTTCACTAGCCATGGTGTAGTTTTTTCTTATTAGAAAACCCTAGTTTGATAGGAGGGAAGGGTAGGGTTTAGGATTTGAAAAAAGGGGAAAAAGAGCAGCTAGTTTAGGGAAGGGAATGGAGGGGATAAGGAACTGGAAAAATTATAGGAAAAATTCAGGGGGTAGGGGTAGATGTTAGGGACACGTGGGAAGTGGAATTTCACTGAATGGATGAGAGAAAGAAGGGAAAAAGTGGAAAACACAGGGAAAACCCAGGAACATAGCAGAAGCATAGCGTGGGCAAGGGTTCTTGGGGAAAATGGTGGAATGAAGGAAATCTGGGAAATTATTGGGGAGGGTTTGATAGGTGTATACATGGGTAATGGGGCAGAAAAACTAGGGATATTCGCTATGATATCAAGCAAAAACCAATGAGAGCTAAAAGTGCAGCGAAACACTAGGAGAGGGATTTCAATTCAGTTTTTGTGAGGAATGATTGCATGAAAGAGGTTATGAAAGGCTTACTTACTTGATCAAGAGTCCCCAAAGATTTTAGAATGAGAAATTAAACCTGTTGTTTCTTTCTTTAACCTCTAAGCCCAAAAACGCAGCATGTTTTCCAGAAGCGCAGCGTGCTTGATGGCAAGGGTTTGGTGATGACAAATTCAAGGTTTTGGTAGCTAAGATGAAGCAAAATGGTGGAGAAGTGTTATTGGAGGATGGAATGAAGATTTTTAATGCTTGGATGGTCCTTTTATTGCTTGAAAGTTGGTTTTTTTCTTTGGTGATGGTGTGTCATCACATGTCCTTTTGAGAAGTAACTTGATGAGGTGATTATACTGCATCTTTATTACATTTTTTGGAAAGGTTACATCTCATGTGGGCCGAATGTACCTTTGATACCTTTTTGACAAAATTATCCATAATTACTAACTCCCATGATGGTGACAATGGTGATGACATGACTCCCATGTAGATTTTGATGACATGAGCAAATGATGACACCTAATGCACATCTTAACCATTATTTGGAACTGTGAACTCTTTAAGTATGCATGTGAATGACTTAATGACCAAAACGATGACCAAGACACTCATTTGATGACCTTGAAAATGGAGGGTGTAGTAATGATACCTAGGACATGGCTCAAGACTCATTTGACAATAAAAAGAACATGAGAATGAAGGATATAAACCTAGAAGTCCTTCAAATCTTTAACTAGCACCAAGTCCTATTTCTCAATGATATTATATTTCAAATCCGCATCCCTTATGGTCCTACTAAAGAAAGAAATTGGCTTCTCTTTTTTCTAATATCTCTTTTTCATGATGATATTAGCTAATGTATGTTCAGAAGAAAAGAAAAATATGATAAAATCAAGTGTATAATTCGGGCAGATAAGAATGGGAGCATGAGACAATGAAAAATTCACTTCATTAAATTATTTTCTTGCCTCATCAGACCATTTCACCTTGCTGTATTTCTTCAACATATCAGTAATTTTCATTAAGTTTTCACCAAGGTTACGAATAAACCTTCTCAAGGAATTGATCTTACCATTGAATGATTGAATTTCTTTCTTACTCCTAGGATATTCCAAATTTTGAATTGCTTCAATCCTTGAAGGATCTATTCAGATGCCATCCTTAGATATGGTATGACCAAAAAAATTCCCTTCCTCCATAGAAAACAAACTCTTCTTTGGATTCAGCGATATGCCAAATTTTCTACACCTTTGGAAAATTGTCTTTAAGTGTTGCAAGTGTTCTTCGTCCGTCTTGGAAAAAATTGTTATGTCATCAAGATAAATGACCAAAAACACATCCTTCTCATTGGAAAATGTGATATCCATCGCTCGCTGAAAATTTTCTCCTGTGTTCTTCAAACCAAAGGGCATCTTAGCATACATAAAATTACCCCAAGGTGTCGTGAAGGCTATATTCTCTTGGTCATCTAGACAAACCAAGATCTGATTGTACCCAGAATATACATCCAACAATGAAATCCCGGAAGAACCAACCACCCTTTGAAGGATATGATCCATCTTTGGAAGTGGATATTTTTCCTTCAATGACACTTTATTCAAATTACGGAAAACAATACACAAGCAGATCTCACATGTCTTCTTTCTTACCGATACTAAATTTTACATCCAATTTGAGAAACCAAGAGGGACAATAATAATAGCAGTAAACAATTTTTTCACTTTTTTTTCAATGGAAGGCAACAAATTTGGATTCATCCTTCTGATTTTACGATGGAAAGGCTTCTGATCAGGCTTTAATGGAATGGTATGTTGAATTATGCTCTTATCATACACCTTTAGATCAGTATATTCCCATGCAAAAACATCAGCAAATTCAGTCATGAGTGTTTCATATTTACCTTTCATCTCTAGACTCAAATACTTTGATATCTTGACCATTTTGGGCTTCTCAGGAGTGCCAATATTGAGGTCTTCCACTTCTATTTCAGTTGGCATCATTGTTGGTTACCGTGCAACATCATCATGATCAAAAAGATCCTCCAAAGGTACTATACCTCTTGGAATTAAGTTATATTTCAACTGCAATACCTTCATTTACGTTGCATGCTTTTCTTGATCATCTTCATAAAATTGATCATCAATTTGTGAACTAACAAACTCTTCTTTCGTCTACAAGAAGATCTCAATTTATTTATCATCCTGAAAAACTTGCCAATACTGAACATTGTCCGAAATAGTGGGGCAATGTTTGACATTAATCTCATACTTCTTGTTGGGATAAACTAGAACTTTGAACATACTGGTTGAAGTGTAAAGGGAATCAACAATGACATTGTTATTCCTTGGAATTAATCACAGAGTGTATCCATTGAAGGTATTAATAATTTCTAATACTGCATTACGGTATTCTCGTATTCTAGGATGCTTGGTCTGGTATTCACCTTTGGCTTGCTTTATTACCAACTCAGAGTCGCCATATACAGAAATCTTCTTAGCACCTAGTTTCAGTGAGTATTTTAAGACAGACTATCAAAGCCTCATATTCTGCCTCATTGTTTGAACAATCAAATGCCATTTTGTAAGAAGACATTCAAACATTAGGAGAAATTTGAGATGATTGATTCATGGGACTATGCATCCAAATTTAAATTCCAACTCCTTCCTTACCTAAGGCTCCATCAAAATCCATGGTCCACAGGCCATTTTCTTCATCGGGAAGCTCAATTTTGGATGATTGATCTTGTTTAATTTTTTAAGAATGGTCTGTTGTCCCAATAGGCCTTATCCCTTTCATTGTTTCAATTTTCTTTTTGAGTGATGCACATGGCTGCAAGATGCTTGGCATCTTTTCTTGTTTTTCTGAACTTGGAAATTCTTGAACACAATCGAAAATTTCTGAAATTTTTGCTTTTTCTTCCATCAAATCTTCTAACGATGTTGAACAATCATCATTGTACAAAATAAATGACTCTAAATCTGTATGAACGGAATGAATTGGGTGATTATTTGGTTTTTCCTTGCTACAAATCATGTACTTAATCATTGTTATCCCTGTATAATTTTCTAAGTTGTCCAAAAACTGGTATAGTAGCATAGGAAAAGTATAATTGCAAAGTGCCTCTAAGCTTGGCTCCCGATGATCGGGAGAGAAGCATTCCATATCTCGGAGGAATTTCAGCTACAACAACATCCATAAGAACATTCTTAGCTATAATTTGATCTAAGGACACAACTAAATCTTTGATGAGACTGAGACACTTAAACCTTCCTGAGTCAAAAGAGTAAAGGTCATGGTATGGGCTGGTAATATCCAATCCTATTTTGTCCTTGATGGATTTAGGCATGAGATATGGGATGCCCCGAAGTCTAGCATAGCATTATGGAGGATAAAATCATGAATTTTGAGATTGAGGTAAAAAGGTGGAACCTCACTTTCTTCTAAGTCACCATCTACAGCAAGGCCAAACAAAATCTCGGGGTGGTCATCACTAGCATTCACCATATCATACATTTGTTCAATTTTAAGTAATTTGGCTTCCTGGAACTTAAATTGGTCATTCTTGATTATTTCAGTCAATGGAATTGAAACTTTAAGCTTTGAAATTTCATTCTCAAGGTTAAATAAAGGAGAATGATTGTCTACCTCTTTAAATTTCATGTCCTTCTTTTCGGGCTGATCTCTGATTGGAATCTCCTTTCTTTGTCCTCCAACTTCAATTTCTTTGTCTTTCTCTGGATTTCTAGTAGAAGCTTCATTACTTTTTCCCTGATTGATAATAGTAGGTACTTTATCCTTATTCTGATTTGTAAAATTCATCTTTTTGTTATGAACATCAGCTTGAGAATTCTGTTTTTTCTAATTTGAAGTTATGGGAACATTTATGTTTCTCAGACCAAATTTCCTTTGCACTTGGCTAAGGGAATTTTGATAGCCTGTTTGATTATATTTTTTCTGTAATGCCAACATATCATCATTAGAAAGAGCATATTGTTGATCATCGGATACATAAATTTCTTAAGAAAATTCATCCTCCTTAGTCAAGAAAATAGGTTGTTGATTTTCCTCAAAAAGGTGATTTTCTCCTGAAATTTCTTCTTCATCATCATCAAGGCCCTTTGTATAATTTTGTTGAAAAGGAGTGCGAATTTTCTACTAACCTTGTTGATCTTGACCCCTCTGCTCTCTTTTTTTAATCCTATATTGAGGTTGTTGTTGTTGACCTCTGAAATTGGGATTTCTTATTGTTGTTATGCTTGTCTATCTATAATGGTCATCTTGTCCATCATATTCTCTATTGTCTAAATCAAAGAATCAAGTTTTCCCTTCGATGAAGTGGATGGATCCTTCTTTATGGTAACCCTCTTTTTTTATTTCATCTTTGACTTTTTGATAAGTAAATTTGCCTCAACGCTTACTGCATTCCTTCTGTAGCCAAATTACTATTGTGAATTGGCTACAGAAGCAGTTTTTAATGAACAGAACCATTTCTTAACTTCCCATGAAAAACCTTGTGCTATTATGTGAATATTGGCATCATCATTATCAATTTCTTCAAGATCAATGAAATCAATAATTTTAATTATATGTTGCTAAGCAATGACCTCTGTTGTCCCATCAAAAAAAGGAAATCTTTGACCATAATTTTGAGGCAAGGCAGTAATTTGTGGTGGCAAAAGAAAAGGATCAAATATTTCCATGACTATTCTAGAAGGTTGTATGGAAATCACAACAGGAGGTGTTGAATGAGGAAATGATTGTAGAGGAAGTGATGGATTGACAGTAGAGGATGATGGAGAAACTGTATGAGAAGGTGTCACATTAGGTATAGGAGGAAACAAAGTCTCTTCTTGGTACTGGATATAGGCATTTTCAAAGGTTATTTGGAACTGATCAACCAAGATCTGAAGTTTGTAAAAATCTAACCAATTCTTACTATCACCCTCAAAATATGAAGACTAAGAAAATGGAAAATATGTTTCAACTTTAATGGGATCAAAAATTGTTTCTGAGAGGAAAGATTATAACTTAGACTTGAATAAAGATGACTCAAATTTGAGGTCAAAAGATAAATCTTCAAGAGAAACCAACCTGGTAGGCAAAGAGGTGGATATTACAAGTAGAGGATTATTCTTTTTAACTTTTTGAGATTGTGATTTATGCTTCCTCAAAAGCCTCTCAGGGTCATGAACTATTGGTGAAGTATTAGGATCAGTTTTGGACCTCATATGCCTAATGGGAGCAAGTGTACTATTGATTTTGCAATTTGGCTCGAAATTACTAAATGAGCCTTCTCTGAATGTTAGTACCTGTCACCCACAAGTATATCCTTCAAAACTATAATAAATATCCCCAGGGAAGATTTGACACTCGTTCCCCAGCAGTGGCGCCAAAATGTTAGCTCCCTTTAGCTTCCCAAGGCTAAGAAAGGAATCGAAAGGGGTAAACATAGACCAGCTTTAGACTCGGTATCTAGCCCTACCAAGTCACAGAGGGCTCTCTCAAAATCAGTCTCACAACCAATGAAAATGACTAGATTAAGCTCAGTAAAATTTTATTAGGGTTTTTTTTTTTAAGTTTTCTGGATCGAGATCATAGATCTAGGAACTAGGTCAGGGTTTCGAATGACCAATTGCAAGGATGAAAATGAGGAAAAGTAGGTATGTTTAGTGACATATTTGGGTTGTCATTCTGGTATATGGTTGAAAAATGAAGGATAAAAATGAGAATATTACTATGAATTCATTCATTAGAAGAAATGGAACACAAACATGAAGATCTCATCAAAACATAGCATAAAAATTATGAATTTTGCTTTAAAACTAATGAGATGGTCACATGAAAGCATACATATGGTTGTAAGGATAAATAAACATTCAAAATGATGATAAAAATAAGAATAAACATTTTCAATAAGCATACCATAAGAATCTCAATATTATCGTTGCAATTGTCTTTGATATCACTGTAAAGTGGTGTACAATAGCTCCACACTATGATTACCAACTATCCAACCCTCACAATGATTTGAGTTTGAGTACATAAAGAAAAATAAACAAGATTCCACCTCTATGGGCTGAAACCTTATCCAAAACAACTAATTAATGCACCTAATGACTCATAACCTAATTTCTAGGGGAGTCAGAAACAACTTCCCCTTTTTTAGCTAACTATTTGAGCCTTTGTCTCATATCATTAAACACAAGCTCCTTTAACAAATATGACCATAAATATTCTAATTAACCATAAAAAAACTCATGAGGTAGACATTACATAGACCAAATTTGACCTTTTACCTCCATGTGTCCATAAAGTCTTCAAACCCAAAAGTGAAACGAAATCTCTCAGAAACACAATGAAATTTAGCGGAAGCGTAGCGAATTTTTAACAAGAATTTGGATGGCTTAGGTGCATTTCTAAGCTTATATAGAGGTTGGTAAAGGTAGTTGAGGATGTCCACAAGGCCTCTGAAGCATAAAATCAGTAAAAAACTCACCTCCAAGGCACCTCAAAACCCATTCTCCCACAACTACTCTAGAAGCATAGCGTGTGGTCCAAAATAGTGGCAGAAGTGTGAAAAATTGATGGTTTTTTACCTTTTCCTGCAAATTTGTGTGCTGGCATGAGAGAAAAAATGGGTTTATGTAATATACTAGTCATATGACACCTGCACATGCTTTCCATTCATCATTTGAAGCCTCTAATAAAAATCGCAGCATGGCCATGATGTGTTTCTATGCCCTAAAATTGCCTAAATTACTAAAAAAAAATCAAAAATTGCCGAAATTTTCCCAAACTTCTCTCCTTTTTCATTTTTCAGTCATGGCTTAGAATCTAGAGATGCATCAACCAAAATATCAAGGCTATACTTCTTCTTGAGCTTTTTCTTCATGTTCTTAACCCTGATTTTGCAAATGATGTTTCTAGTGTAGTAGTGCCTTGCCATGTGTCTCTGTTTTCCTTTTCCAAAATTTTCTCCAAGTACACATTCATTCTATCAAGAAAATACTCCATTTTCTTATCAATACTTGCAGCTTTAGGGTCAGTGGATTCCTTGTGTTTTGGTGAAGGATATGGCTCCTTGTCTTGTTCCTTCTTTGCCAATGTTGTTGCGGTAGGTCTCCTTGGGTGCCTCTGAATATCTTTGTCTTCAATATGCTCTAAATCTATCATTGCCTTACCTTGTCTTCAACTTATTTTCTGGATGATGGAGACTCTTGTGAGGTACTTTGTTGCATCAAGCTCATTTTCAAGTGCTTATTTTCATGTTTCAAGAAGGCCACCATAAAGTTTTCCTTTGAGAGATCATCGTGTAGTCGCTCGATTTGTGCTTTTTTCTCCTTGATAATCTCTGCAGTTGATTTATCTCTATGGTAAATTATTTCTTATTCATGAGGCATCTCTTCATCATTATGTTGCAGGGTTCCATTCCTAGGTGATTGCTCCATAGGTTCTCCCTAAACTTGTTCAACTATAGCTTCCTTAGGCAGTCTTCTAGCTTGTGACCTAGTCAAAGGTTTAGGTGTAGGCATGTCTTTAGCTATCTCAGGAGAAAAAATAAACTTTTCCCCTTCGTGTAGGTTTTAGAAACCTCTACCCTAGGCTTTCTTTTGGTCACTGAAGGTATGTTATACGGCTCAACTCTTTGTGGCCTAGATTATGTAAGAGTGTTGATGCTTTTGGACTAAGGAGACATAGGAAAAAGAGTTGTTGCCTCCAAAAATGCCCCCCAAGACATATTAATGTGTGTGAGTTGAGGAAGAACTATAACTTTGACCAAGGCATGATGTAATAAGCTATTTGAATGGTATCTCCCTTTATTCTACACTTTATCAGTCATCTTAGCAAGACTTTTCAACATGTAGTTAGGCAGATTTACTGGTTTAATATAGGTGAAGTGCATCAACAATCTAATGTGGTACTGATACAACCTACTAAACCTACCTTCACAAGTGAAATATTTCATTATCGTCTTCATCAAAGGAGTATATTTATCCAATAATTTTCTGCAAGGGAAAATATGAGAGGGAGCTTCCTTATATTGTGGTTTCAAGAAAGATTTATAGTTCTCAATGTCTAAATCCATCACCTTTAACCAAATCTCTCCTTGGTTGGGGATACCAGTGGCTGAAGATATGATCTTTGTTGATACCAAGAAGTCCATCCCTGCTATGGTAGTCTTGTTCCTCTTAAAATTGGTGGCGAATAAACTAGTCATATTACAATGGTGGTCCACTTGTTGAACTTTCTCACAAACCCTAGGTATCCTACTCATTCAAATGACCTCTTGATGAAATTTGAATAATTGATCTCTTGCATATGATTTGGCTCATATATGGAGACATGTCCTCCCTTCCTGTACTTCTTCTTTTCACTGGCCATGGTGTTGGTTTTGCTTATCATAAAACCCTAGTTTTATAGGAGGGAAGGGGTAGGGTTTAGGATTGGAAAATAGGGGAAAAAGAGCAGCTAGTTTAGGGAAGGGAATGGAGGGGATAATGATTTGGAAAAATTATAGGAAAAATTTAGGGGTAGGGATAGATGTTAGGGACACATGAGAAGTGGAATTCCACTAAATGGATGAGGGAAAGAAAGGATAACGTGGAAAACACAAGGAAAATTTTGTATTTTACAACAAGAAACAGTGAAAGTGGCATCTAGAAACATCATTCCTTGATCCTAGTGAAAAATCAGCACCTACACTAGGTGGGACCCACACAGGCTATTTTTAGGTGCATGTCTATTTTTAGAATGGTGAGCATATTCTAAAGTTAGAAGGAAGATGATTCTAAATGGTTGAGAAAATTATATCTTTGGATGAATTTCTATTTTTAGAATATGGGAAAAGTTTATTTATATATTTCTAATCTAAAAATAGAATGCATGTCGATTTTTATTAGCCCTTAATAATAATCAGACAACAAATAGTAACTTATTCTCTTGGAGCACTTTATTTCAGTGAACAGATGTGGCACATCAGTGGGCTGAAGGAATTACGCAATTCCTAGGGTGGTTGGTGACTCATGCATGGAGGACTTAGTTATAACTGATTGTGGCAAGTTGTAACAGAGTTGGAAGACTAGTTATGTGAGTTGTTGTTTAGTTTAACTCAGTTAAGTGGGTTAAACTCAGTTGTGCTAGTTGTAACTAGTTGTAACTAAAGATACACTAGTGAGAGATCAGTGAATTAAATATTAAATTAAGTCACAATCAGTGGTCTCACTTGCAACTGAAGAAATACTACTGTTAACTACATGCATGTCAGATCCAGTGGAGACCCACTTGAGAGATAGGTGAAAGGGCCTGGTTGACTATCAGTTCTGACTATAGTGGTGCATTCAATGCATCCACACAAACATTGGAGATTCTTATGAGGATTGCGTAGTCAAGCCAAGGCAAGATCAAATTCATTCAGGGTTCTTCTTAAGCAGGGATTGCGCAGTGGAGGCAGGCTGTCAGGATGCAAGAAATTGGTGCATGGAGGTGCAAATTTCTGCAAGACAATGTGAGATGATTGTATGTTGTGCTGAGAGCTCTATGAGCTGAGATTTGTATGAGATATATGAGATTTTTTCATGATCCATGATATATACATAATATATTATAGTTGGGGTTTTTAGCTTTATGCTTTCCCGATAAAAACATTTGTGTTATGTGTGATTTATTTTTCTTCATGTGTTTGCAATTGGCGATTTAATTTCTGCAAAGAATTAAGTAGAAGGATTTGTATTTAACATTGGATATAATTGTTAGGTCATGAGAGTTTGGTAATAGATCACATAATTGTATTTAAATTTCTACATGGTATCGGAGCAAAGAAGATTGCAATATTGAAGTAGTAGCTGATTTTTTTTGGTGGAAACAATTCGAAATTGCTGCAAGAATTTCTTGGTGCGACAGTTGAGAAAACATCGAAATGACTTTCAATGGTTTGTGGTTAGAATATGCACTCGAGGGCAGCTAAAAATACAATGAATGCAAGGATAGGATGGAAGCAGTGCTTGAATATAATGGCTTGAAGGAATTCATCGACAAAGATGTTCCTAAGCCCACTTCGACAGATGCTGCATTACATGACGCATGGAAAAAGAAAGTAGCAAGGGCGAGGAGGATTCTGTTGGAATGTGTGAGAGACCATATTGTCTCAAGCCTTCATGGTAAATCCACTCCATTTTCAATGTGGATGTTAATTCCTATCGATGAACGCAGACCCTTATTTTATTGTTGCCTTGTATTGTTTATTATTTACCACTTATACATTTAATTTTTTTTGTTATTGTTTTATAATTATTATTGTTAGGTCGGCTAGGATTACATTGTGGCCCACTAGGATTACATTATGGCCCCATGGACTCCTATATATAGAAAGGAGGTTTTGTAAATTGTATCATCCAAGAATTGTTCATTTATGTAATGTATTGGAGGTTTCCCCCTCGAAGTGGCTTATTTATAAGGCGTTGATATCTCTATTCTTCTATTTTTGGAGCTGGTTAGACAACATTTGGTATCGGAGCTTTGGATTCTAGGGTTTCGCTACTCCAAACAGGTCATCATGGAATTTTCGCTATAACTTTTTTTCTACGAAGTTTCAGAAGCTAAAATTTTTAGGGTGAGAAGCTGAAATCATGAGGAAGATTGTCTAAAAATTTCAGATCCTCGTTCGCAATATTTTCGGAGATATGATCTGTGGAAGTTAGGTCTTTTTTCAGGCTCCTAAACAGGTCATCGTGGAATTTTCGCTATAACTTTTTTTCTACGAAGGTTCAGAATCTGAAATTCGTATGGTGCAAAGCTGAAATCCTGAGGAAATTCTTCAAAAAATTTCAGAGCTTGGGTCGCAATAGTTTTGGAGATATGATCTGTGGAAGGTAGTGCTTTTTCAGGCTCCTGAATTGCATCTCAAAGAGGTGATCGTGGGAAAATTTCAATAACTCTCTCTCTGGGCATCGGATTGGAGTACCGTAAAAATTGGTCGCAAGTGCACAGACTTTAGTTTCTTGGCTATCAATTTCAGAGACAAAGGATGAAACAGTGACACGTGGAAAGTCATACAAGTTCACTATACTGAACCAGTCCATAATTAGGTCATTGTGGGAGATTGGACACAACTTTGTCTTGGAGAATCCAAATCAGGTCAGACCTGTGGCATTCAAAATAGAATTCAGAGGGCTACTTCAATGTTGAATTTTAAATATTGAAGATCTGCAATAACAGAGATAATACAATTTCAATATCGAGCTCCTCAAAGCAAGTAAAAGGTGTATTTTTTTCCGAATTGCATAAGTCTTGAATCAAGTTGAATTGATTGCAAGGGCCTATTGTAGAATAGGTATCAATATTGGATTCTAAAATGGCACCTAAAAATAATTCAACACCCATTAAGCCTTCAGAAGGCTCTACCATGACTCATGAAGATGAAGAATTGCAACATGATCTATCAAAATTACAAGAGCAAGTGCAACAAATTTCACTCTCGCAAAGAGCAACAAAAAATAAAATGGAAGTTTTGAAGAAAGGCGTGGAAGTGAATATGGACGGTTTGAAGAAAGGCATGGAAGCTAAGATGGATGGCGTGGAAGTGAAGATGGACGGTTTGAAGAAAGGCGTGGAAGCTAAGATGGATGGCATGGAAGCTAAGATGGATGGCATGGAAGTGGGCATCGAAGCTAAGATGGATGACATGAAAGACAACAAGGAAAACATGAAGAATGATCTAAAAGCATACATGGAAGGCTTGATGACAAGCTTAAAACCAAAAATTATTCCTAATGGCGGAAATATAGTAGAAGAACCTCATGATGAGAACAAAATAAATGTTAATCGTGATTTCATAAACTCTAATGTTGGCGGGAAGAACCACCATATTCCAAAAATGGATATGAGGAAGTTTGATGGAAAGGATCCTGTAACATGGATACTACATGGAGCAATATTTTGATCTCCATAACGTGAAAAACACACAAAAGGTACGCATTGCAACTTTACATTTAGAACAAAATACATTTGTATGGTATCGATGGCTTTTCTCCCGTAAAAAAATTGTCACTTGGTCAATTTTTACGGAGGAAATGATAGCGCATTATGAGGATACAAAGAGAAACACCTTCTTTAGCCAATTGATAAATCTCAAACAAAAGGGTTTAGTGGGGCAGCACATTGAGGACTTCCAAAAATTGAATATAAGGGTAACTAATATTCCAGAGGAACAGAGGATTGATCTCTTCTTAGGTACTCTAAAGGATAACATCCAACATGAAGTTCGTGTTTTGGAACCTGATTCATTGGAGAAGGCATTCAGGTTGGCAAGAAAAGTTGAATGTAAAATTATGGCGACAAGGAAGCCTACCACTCAATTCTATAAAGAAGGAAATGTTGCTACGCCTAGATTTCCACAACCTACAAGGTTGACACCACAACAATTGGAAGAAAAAAGAGCAAAAGGGCTTTGCTACAGTTGTGATAGCAAATACACTAAAGGTCATAAGTGTGCTGAGAAGAAATTATTTTACATAGATTGTGAAGAAGAAGAAGAAAATGACCAAGAAGAGGATATACACCAGGAACCACCCCTAGAAGAGGAAGAAATGAATCCGACCATATCGTGTAATGCACTGGCAGGAATTACCACTCCTCAAACTCTCAAGATGGAAGGACATATAAAGAAGAAAAGGGTAATAGTGTTGATTGATTCAGGTAGCACCCATAATTTTATTCATTATAAGGTAGCCAAGGAATTAAATTGTTTCCTATACCCAGCACCAGAATGTCAAGTGATGGTTGCAAAAGGAGGAACTATAAATTGCTCTGGAAAATGCCATAATATCAAGCTAACCATGGGGGAATATGTATTGAATAGTCCAATGCTTTCCATTCCTATGGGAGGTGTTGATTTTGTACTAGGAGTACAATGGTTACAATCTTTGGGGACGGTAGCTTTTAATTTTCAAGAACTTTTCTTGAATTTTTTTTCAGAAGGAAAGGAAGTCGAATTACGGGGTATTGAAGGGAAGCCAGGAAGGATAATAAGCTCTAATGTCATGACAAAGCTTCTAAAGAAAGAAAAACAAGGCGTAATTGCACAATTATGCTCTCTAGAAGTTCCAACATCAAAATCATCTATTTCTGCAGATCTCCAACAAGTCTTGGACAATCATTCCAAGGTGTTTGAAACTCCCAAAGGACTCCCACCTATTCGTGATCATGATCATGCTATTAATTTGATTCCAGGAAGTGTTCCTCCAAACATCGGGCCTTATAGATATCCTTACTTCCAAAAGAGCGAAATTGAACGTATGATTGCAGAAATGTTAGAGGTAGGTATAATTCAACCTAGTCAAAGTTCTTTCTCTGCTCCTGTAGTATTGGTACACAAGAAGGATGGATCATGGCGAATGTGTCCGGATTATAGGGAGCTCAATAAGCTCACCATTTAAGACAAATTTCCCATTCCTGTGATTGATGAATTATTGGATGAATTACATGGAGCAATTTATTTTACCAAGTTGGATCTTTGTTCAGGATATCATCAAATTAGAATGAAGACTGAAGATATTCCAAAAACGGCATTTCGAACTCATGAGGGTCATTATGAATTTTTGGTCATGCCTTTTGGCCTTACCAATGCACCTTCTACATTTCAAGGGTTGATGAATTCCATTTTCAAACCCTTCCTTAGAAAATTTGTGCTAGTATTTTTTGATATACTAATCTACAACAGGTCTTGGAAGGATCATGTTGAACATGTTGACAGGGTGCTCAAACTATTGCAGGAGAAACAATTATATGCAAAAACATCCAAATGTTTCTTTGGAGTACAAGAGGTGGAATATCTGGGTCATATGGTATCTCACGAGGGTGTTAAGGTAGACCCTAACAAAATTAAAGCCATTAAGGAATGGAAAGTCCCCACAACCATAAAGAAGTTGCGAGGATTTCTCGGGTTAACGGGGTATTATCGCAAGTTTGTTAAGAATTATGGGAGAATAGCAGCACCTCTAACAACATTATTGAAGAAAGATGCATTTTCATGGACTCCTGAAGCAACTAAGGCCTTTGAACGTCTTAAGGAGGCAATGTGCCTAGCACCGGTCTTAGCTACGCCAGACTTCACGAAAACATTTATTGTGGAATGTGATGCCTCAGGAAATGGAATTGGTGCAGTTTTAATGCAGGAAGGAAGACCCATTGCTTTTGAAAGTCGTCCAATCAAAGGAAAGTATTTACGGAAACCTATTTATGAGAAGGAAATGTTAGCAATACTACATGCACTAAAGAAATGGCGAACTTACCTAATGGGAAGACACTTCAAGGTAAAAACTGATCATGATAGTCTTAAACACTTTTGGAACAAAGACTATCGTCAGAAGAACAACAAAAATGGGTCACAAAGATGTTGGGTTACGACTTTGAAATAATCTACAAAAAAGGAAAGCTGAATGTTGTTGCAGATGCACTCTCAAGAAAGAATGAAGAGGTGGAAGCATTGCTTTGTGCCATTTCTATTGTCCAACCAGATTGGATAACTGAAGCAAGAGATGAATGGAAGAAGGACAAAGATGTATGGATACTCATTCAAAAGTTGCAGCAAGATCCTAGTACATCTGATACATTTAATTGGAAAAATGATTCCTTATGGTACAAAGATCGCTTATATCTTTGTAAGAATTCCCAACTAAAACAAAAGATTCTTCTGGAATTGCACACTTCTCCTTTAGGAGGACACTCAAGATTTTTAAAAACTTACCACGGGGTGAAGAAAGAATTTTTTTGGGATGGCCTTAAATCTGATATTCGAAAGTTTGTGGCGGAATGTTTGGTTTGCCAGCAGAATAAAGTGGAAACAATTAAGACCCAAGGACTTCTACAACCTTTATCCATTCCAAGTCAACGTTGGGAGGAGATTTCAATGGATTTTATCACAGGTTTACCTAAGTCCGAAGGAAAGAGTGTCATAATGGTGGTAGTTGATAGACTTACCAAGTATGCACACTTTTGTGCATTATCTCATCCATTTAAAGCAAGTACAGTTGCTACTACATTTATGGACAGAATTCAAAAGCCACATGGAAGCCCAAGGGTTATTGTGAGCGACAGAGATCCCATTTTTACTGGAAATTTTTGGACGGAGTTATTTTCTTGTTTGGGTACTCAATTAGCTCATAGCTAATCTTATCATCCTCAATCTGATGGTCAAACTGAGATCGTAAATAAATGTTTGGAAGGATATCTTCGTTGTTTTGTATCTGATAAACAAACACAATGGGTCAAGTGGTTACCTCTTGCTGAATGGTGTATAACACTTCCTTCCATACTGCAGCAAAAATGACCCCATTTATGGCACTTTATGGATATCATCCACCATCCATCACATCATCTTTAAGGGAAAATTCGAAGGTTCAAGCAGTGTAAGATCACATCGAGCATCAGCAAGAAGTTCTCCAACTCTTAAAGGATAACCTGAATTTGGCACAAAATCGAATGAAACAACAGGCAGATCAACATCGTAGCGAGAGAAGTTTTGATGTAGGAGAATGGGTATTTTTACGGCTACAACCATACAAACAAATGTCCCTCAAGCAAGCTAAGAAGGATAATAAATTATCGCCAAAGTACTATGGTCCTTACGAGGTGTTGCAAAAGATTGGTACTATGGCATACAAATTGGAGCTTCCTGCTTCTTCGCGAGTACATCCAGTTTTCCATGTTTCATGCTTAAAGAAGGTTATAGGAGAAAATCTTCCAGTTCAAACAATATTGCCAGAACTTGATGAGGAAGGAAAAATCATATTGGAACCAGAAGCGGTCATGGAAACAAGAACTCGACGACTACGGAATCGATCAATTTCAGAGTATCTCATCAAGTGGAAGAACTTACCCACTGAAGATTCTACATGGGAGGATGAGAATTTTATACAAAAGCACCCGGAGCTACTCAAGCGTTGAGGACAACACTTTTTTGAAGGAGAGGGGCATGTTAGGTTCCTATATCACTAGTATAGTCCCTTATTATTGTTAGTGTAACCCCCTTATTGTTATTATTGTACCCTTGTAACCCCCATTTTGTTATTATTGTGCCCTTAAATTATTATTGTTAGGTCGGCTAGGATTACATTGTGGCCCACTAAGATTACATTATGGCCCCATGGACTCCTATATATAGAAAGGAGGTTTGTAAATTGTATCATCCAAGAATTGTTCATTTATGTAATGTATTGGAGGTTGCCCCCTCGAAGTGGCTTATTTCTAAGGCGTTGATATCTCTATTCTTCTATTTTTGGAGCTGGTTACACAAAAGTGGAAGGCTTTGACGGATCTTTTCCAAAGCAGCAGCAACCATATGAAATTAGTGCTAAAGGATAAACTGAGAAAAATCAAGATGGAGAAGAACGACACTATTCTGGTATACTTAAAAAAATTTGTCCAATGTAGGGATGAGCTTGGGAGTATAGGAGTCAGTGTTGTTGATGATGATTTGGTGAGCTTGGCTCTCCTTGGACTTCCGAAGAGTTGGCACAGTTATCAAGACTCTGTCAACAGAAGGGAAAAATTGTCGGATTGGGAACGACTGTGGTCGGATCTAGTGCAGAAGGAGTTCAAGTGGAACACCAGAGATGGCTCTTCATCAATGCATGATTATGAAGAGGATTTTTCTTCTGCTGCCAAGGCAAAGAATGGGAAGGGGAATAAATTCCATTCTAAATCTAAGGCCGGTGAAGATGGCAAGGAGCACAACATGTCCAAAGTGAAGTGTTTTCACTGTCACGAGTATGGACATATTGCCACAAATTTTCCACATAATAAGAATAAAAATATGACATTTGGAGCTGCAACTGGTGAGGCTCTTGCCTCGCAATTTGAGCTTGAATTCTCATTGATCGCATGCATGGTGTCTAGTGCATTGGGATCAGGGTGATACTTTGATAGTGGTGCTTCCTTTCACATGACGAGAGATGAGAAACTTTTCAATGAATTGGAGGAGAAAGATCTCCAAATGCATATTGAGTCGGGCAAGGATGGGTGATACAGTGAAAACAACATTGGTACCATTACCTTTCAAGGGCATCAAGTAAACTCTTTCATTTAAAATATGTTGTGCATGTTCTAGGTTTAAAGAAGAATTTAATCGCAGTCGCAATGTTAGAGGATAGAGGCTATGATGTTGTCTTTAGTGAAGGAAAATTTTTCATGCGACACAAAGCAACAGGGCAAGCCAAGAAGGTTGGGATTCGAGTTAATAATCTCTATAGACTTGAATTAGATGGGATTTCTACTAATATTCCTACTGTTGGGAAGTGTAAGAAAGCCATGCAATTGACACTTGAGAGGGAGCAGGATTTTCATGCAGGTAAGAGTGAACCTTGGGATGTGGAGTAGCCACAAGATGAGGATCATGGAGTGAGAGCAACCACTCATGCAGAGAAATTTCGTGCCAGATGGGCAGAGGGAGTGCATGCAGCTATACTACCAGGTGAGAGGTGGGGTGACATGCATGAGTAATCCCAAGAAGATATTTCTGGGCAGGATTCATTGATATTGTGTGGATATCATGAATTGAACCTGGCTACGAGGTGCCCACGGAGCAGCAGTAGCATGATCAGTTGGATTGATGCAGTCAGATCAAAGTGACAGTGTCAGATACTGGAGCATGGATCAAAGTTGATAGCAAGTGCAGAGTGTATGGATGCAGAGTTCAACGGTGTAGTGGTTCCTGAAGACATGTCCAGTAGCTAACAGAAGTCAGAAGACTTTGATGATAGATGAATTATAAGGATTGAGTTGTTTGGAGGCTATTCATTTTTGGAAGTGTTGCATGCAAGTATTGCAGGGCAGATGCATAGAGTTGTAGGGCGCATGCAAAGACATACCTTTTTTATTGAGAGGGAGTTTTGAAGTTTGCAACAAGAAATAGTGAAAGTGGAATCCGGAAACATCATTCCTTGATCCTAGTGAAAAATTGGCACCTACACTAGGTGGGACCCACACAGGCTATTTTTAGGTGTATGTCTATTTTTAGAATGGTGAGAATATTCTAAATTTAGCAGGATGTTGATTCTAGATGGTTGAGAAAATTCTATCTTTGGATGAATTTCTATTTTTAGAAGATGGGTGAAGTCTATTTATAGATCGCTAATCTAAAAATAGAATGCGTGTCGATTATTATTAGCCCTTAATAATAGTCAGATAATAAATAGTAACTTATTCTCTTGGAGCACTTTATTTCAGTGAATAGATGTGGCACATCAGTGGGCTAAAGGAATTACGCAATTCCTAGGGTGGTTGGTGACTCATGCATGGAGGACTTAGTTATAACTAATTGTGGCAAGTTGTAACAGAGTTGGAAGAGTAGTTATGCCCGTTGTTATTTATTTTAACTCAGTTAAGTGGGTTAAACTCAGTTGTGCTAGTTGTAACTAGTTGTAACTAAATATACACTAGTGAGAGATCAGTGAATTGTATATTAAATTAATTCACCAGTAGTGGTCTCACTTGAAACTGAAGAATACTACTATTAACTACATGCATGTCAGATCCAGTGGAGACCTAGTTGAGAGATAAGTGAAAGGGCCTCGTTGACTATCAGTTGTAACTATAGTGGTGCATTCAATGCATCCACACACACATTGGATATTCTTATGAGGATTGCGCAGTCAAGGCAAGGCAAGATTGAATTCATTCAGGGTTCTTCTTCAATAGGGATTGCGCAGTGGAGGCAAGCTATCAGGAGGCAAGAAATTTGTGCATGGAGGTGCAAATTTCTGCAAGACAGTGTGAGACGATTGTATATTGTACTGAGAGCTCTATGAGTTGAGATTTGTATGATATATATGAGATTGTTTCATGATCCATGATATATACATAATATATGATATTTGGGGTTTTTAGCTTTATGCTTTCTCGGTAAAAACATATGTGTTATGTGTGATTGATTTTTCTTCATGTGTTTTAAATTGGAAATTTAATTTCCACAAAGAATTAAGTAGAAGGTTTTTGTATTTAACAGTGGATATAATTGTTGGATCAGGAGATTCTGGTAATACATTACATAATTTTATTTAAATTTCTACAGAGAACCCAGGAACGCAACCGAAGCGTAGCATGGGCTAGGGTTCTTCAGGAAAATGGTGGAATGAAGAATATTTGGGAAATGATTGGGGAGGTTTTGATAGGTGTATACAAGGGAAATGAGGTAGAAAAACTAGGGAAATTCTCTATGATATAAAGCAAAAACCAATGAGATCTAAAAGCACATCGAAACATTAGGAGATGCATTTCAATTGAGTTTTTGTGAGGAATGACTGCATGAAAGAGGTGATGAAAAGCTTACTTACTTACTCAAGAGTCACTGAAACTTGTAGAATGAGAAATGAAACCTATTGTTTCTTTATTTAACCTCCAAACCAAAAAATGCAGTTTTTTTTCCAGAAGCGCAACGTGTTAATGAAGAAGTCTAGCGTGCTTGATGGCAAGGGGTTGGTGATGAAAAATTCAAGTTTTTGATAGCTAAGATGAAGCACAATGGTGAAGTGTTCTTGGAGGATTGAATGAATATTTTTAATGCTTGGATGGTCCTTTTATTGCTTGAAAGTTGGTTTTTTTCTTTGGTGATTGTGTGACATCATATGTCCTTTTGAGAAGTGACTTGATGAGGTGATTATATTGCATCTTTATTACTTTTTTTGGAAAGGTTTCTCCATGTGGGATGAATTTACCTTTGATACATTTTTGACAAACTTACACCTAAATACTGACTATCTATGACATATTCATCTATATGGCCCTCAAATATGGGAATTTAGAATTTAGCTTGTACCTTAAAAGGAGTGGCACCTCCAGAGTGGCTGTCTGATGAAGATGCATCGTGAGTGGGTAGTCGTCGAAGGATCTGGGCAAAGTTATCCATCATCGCATTCCTTTTTTTCTCGAGGGTCTCCTCGAGCAATATTTTGATAGGATATCCTACTCCCCCATCTTTATTTTCCTTCGCCATGGTAGTTCTTCGAGGTTTGCAAAGCTAATCTTGCAAAGGTTCAACCAAATCGAGCCCTAACTCCTTATACCCCAATCTCGTTGGGGACATGCAAAGAAAGATCGAGAACGAGTAGACTGCTCTGATACCACTAATCCTGATTTATGCAGGAATGCAATAAAATATAGAAATAAACATAAACATAGATATAGAGGATAAGATATACTTCGTTTCATTAATATCAAATAACTAAAATAAGCTTACAAAAAGAATGGAAATAAACTAGCTCAGGCGATCGTAGTTTATCTCTGAGAAGAGATGCAACGGCTACATGGCTCTTAATTGTGTTACAATGGGGCTCAATGGCTGTTTTATTATTGAACAACATGGGAAAACCATAAACATCCAAATACTTAACCCTAGGAGATGAAGCGCCAAAACTATGGGCCCCATTTGGGTAAATTGGTACGTCAACTTCCCCGAGACGTAACATTGGCATACGATCTTAGTTTGACACGCAAAATACCTTGTTAGAAAGATCTATCTAAGGAATAAAAATTTTGAGTGACTAACATCAATCAAGGACGCATTTTGGTCCCCGTTTTCCCAAAAATCATCGTTTAGGGCCTTAAAACGGCTCTGAAAGTTCAGAACCTGAAAAATTTCCCAAAATAGTAAACTATGCTACAATTAAGGAAACTAAATAACGAAAGAAACAATGGTGGGGGTCCAAGTGGAATAGGTGGATGGCCACCAATATCCACCTGGATCTGTACTCCCCCCTTAGTAATTAATGGTCCACATTGCGTTGATTTCCTCCATGAGATGAGGAAACTTCTGCTGAACTTGGTCCCTTGTGAGCCACTTGCCTTGGTGCAAGAGTTGGTCAGCGTTGACAACCCAATACAACTGGATCTTTTATTGGCAAGTGTTCTATATCTCTTTTTCCATGATTTGATCAATTGTGGTATGTTCCATGTAGTTGCGGTTTAGCTCTATTGTTGTGAGTTGTTATGCAATATCTGATGTGTCCAATAATGGTGGAAAGTATGGTCAAAGTAGTTCCACAATGAACACTTGGTGCATGCCAAGGAATGGGGGAATGTTGAGCTCAAAATAATTGTCTCCCACAAACTTGATAATGGTGTAAGGCCTATATCAGGGTGGTATGAGCTCTCGTTAGGCGTTCCTTCTGCAAATGAAACCAAACTTTGTCACCCAGCTCAAACTTGTGTGGCACTCGATGTTGATCATGGTGCTTATTGTACTTAGCATTGTATCTATCCAATATTTCATGGAACTATTGGTGAATGTGTCAAATGCACTGATCCAGGTGGATATTGGTGGCCACCTGCCTATTCCACTTGGGGCCCCACCATTGTCTCTTTCAGTTTTTTTCACAACTTACTATTTTTAGCATTTTTTCGGGTCTTGAACTTTCGGAGCCATTTTGAAGCCCCAAATGGAGATATTATGCCGAAGTTACATCCCTGGGAAGTTGAAACACCAATTTACCCAAACGAGGCCCATATTTTTGGTGCTTCATCTCCTAGGGTTAGGTTTTGGACGTTTAGAATTCTCCATTGGTTCTCCATAATAAATAGGCCCTCGAGCCTCATTGTAATATAGTTCAGAGGTCTGTAGTCACCACATCTCTTCTCAGAGATTCACTACCAGCACCCTAGCTATTTTATTTCCATCATGTTTGTAAGCATATTTCTGTGATTTTATATTAATGAAATGAAGCCTTATTTCCACTGTATTTCTATGTTTATGGTTATCTCTATATTTTTTTGCGTTCCTGCATAAATCCGGATCAGTGGTATCAAAGCGGTTTGCTTTTTCTTGATCCTTCTTTGCATGTCCCCAACAAGGTCGGGGTATAAGGAGTTAGGGCTCGATCTGGTGGAACCTTTGCAATATCAGCCTCGCAAAACCTGACAGATGCCCATGGGGGACAAAAATAAAGATGAGGGAGCAGGAGATCCTATCAAAATATTTCTCAAGGAGGCCCTCGAAAAACAAAGGAACGAGATGATGGATAACTTTGCCCAAATCTTTCAACGACTGCCCACCGGTGGTTCATCTGTATCCAGCAGCCACTCTGGAGGCGCGACTCCCTTTAGGGTACAAGTAAACTTTGACATTCCCATATTTGAGGGTCAAATAGATGCAGATGCCGTAGATAGATGGTTGAATTTATTAGAAGGATATTTCTCGGTTCATGATTTTTTCGACCGGGAGAAGATTATTTTTGCACTCCTCAAAGCTACCCCCCATGTCAAGGACTGGTGGGAAACCTACTGTGAGAAAATGGACGAGATAGAACCCTCTCTGTACTCAGTCGTACCCACTTGGAATTATTTCCGAGATGCCATCAAGGAACAATACTATCCCGTGGGGAGCTATGAGGACAAGTGCATGTTAGGGTCCTGTGATTTGGTTGATTGGCAAGCCAAGTGACAGGGTAACATCAAACCAATCTTTGGAGCCCAAGGACCTAGCCTTCCTGGACTTAGAGGGGGCTCTCTCTATTTGTGTAAGGGATATCTATGTGTTTGCTTCTTATGTTTCTGATTTTGGGCTAGTTATGAAGTAGGTTTTTTGGTTTTGCTTTTATGTTTGTGAGGGAGGAACTGATCAAAGACTGAGATAGATAAAAATATTGTCATATCAACTGAGCTATGGGGTCGAAAAGGTCAAGAACTCTTCATATGGTGATACAAGGTATGTTGAAGGGCCGATTTGATCAATTTAAAATGGATCTTTGGGTAAAATGGAGTGGGATGGACAGTAAATTTTTGAAGAGCAAAGGATTTCAAACATAAATAGTTCAATAGCTGACATAAACATGGCAGGGCTAACCATTAATCATGAGAAATGTAACTATAAACTGATAAATGCGTAGAAATAAACATTCAAGCAATACATAGAGATATATGACTCTCTAACTTTAGGAAATCGCTATCAGACTTTGGGGAAAGACAATTAAGACAGAAAAATAACTCAAAGCACTATGAGGAAACGCCTAAACATAGTATTTCAAGCTATCGGGCACTTGTAAGTAAGATTGCATAGTTTTAGGCAAAGGGAAAGATCAGTACAAGACCTCCTTGGTTCAACTAATGACAATCAAACAATCTGTTGATCATAATCCGTTTCCCATAGAATTTCACAGGCAATCTGGCATAGAGTTCTCAAATTCCCCCTTTCATACTTGGAAAATCATTTTTGTATCTATCGTTGCCATTTCCCACCTCTAAAATTCATTATAAATGGCTGAAAATTTCATATTTGAAATATTTAAGGTTTAGCCCTATCGGCCCTGGCCCCTCTATTTTCTTACTCCGCACGACCAAAGGTTGTAGCCACGCGTCAGGCCGAAAGGTGCTTACCGAATTCATATCGGATGCGTTCTGGGCCATCCGATAAAACCATAGATCAATGCACCGCATCTCTTCTTCCTTGTGGTCCCCGCCCCGCGTCCACTGTTTAAAAACTGCCTGGTATTCATCGCACCGCCTTTCGGCAGTAGGCGGTAATTCCCGTTCGGCCAGCGATTCCACTCAGCGCTCGACACGCGTACCAGCGTATGGCCTCGAAACCACTCTCCATCGCATATTATTGTTCAACCCAAGACACGCAGCGATATCGTTGTCAGCCGTCCGATCTGAAGGTCTTCACCTGACGATCGTCATACCCCGAAGCTGCACGAACATTAACCCAAGCCAATAGAGCCCCTGGCCCACTGTCTATTGCCTCCGGCGCTCTTCCAACCGTCGATCTCTTCTTGACATCAGACGGTTAGGATTTGATTATCTCCGTCTTTGACCGGTTCCCACAGTCAACACTCCACATCATCCATTTCCCGCTATCCCAATATCGTGCCACCTGTCTCCCAGTTTTTCTCCACGTGCATTCTGCCACCCCATATATATATTTGGTCCATTTCTTCGTTTATTACGTATTTTCACGATTATGTTCGCATTTTTCTCCACGACCACTCCACACTGTTACATTTCATTTCCTACCATCGTCCCACATTTCTCCACCAGTCAACCGCTCATAGACTGTCACACCATTACCCCTACTGTGCCTACATTCCCGTGCATTGGTTTTCCTAACATGTTTGCGGATTTTATAGGGTGTGAATGGAGGTAATCTACCATTACTCATAGCCTCCATTACAGAAGCCAAGGCAGAGTCAAAGGAAAAAAATTTTCAGAGGCAAAATTTATGGAAAAATATTTGGGAAGTCATTACGACACGGCTTTCATTAAAAGAAGCAGGGTTAAAATCTATCAAAGAAGGAGGTTATACAGGGAGACTAGATTTGTCAAGATAATGACTGAGGCGGATAATTCTGTAAATTCACCAGTTTACAGTAAAGAAGGATATTTTTAATGCTTGATGCTGGAAGAAGATCAAGATTATGCTCATGAACCATCCTTTTGCCAAATCAAGACTGAGTAGCCCTCAGAAAGCATGGAAGCAGGAATATGGACACTTCATTTTGATGGAGAAAATTCAAGAGAAGGAAATGAAGCTAGAGTGCTATTGATTTCTCCTTCAGGTAGATGGGTCCCTTTGTCTTTCAAATTATAATATGAAGCCACCAATAATGTGGTTGAATATGAAGCACTTCTATTGGGATTGAAAACAAATAGGAGCATGGGTATACAAAGTTTAAAGGTTCTGGGAGATTCAGAACTAGTGGTCAAGAAATTCAAAAATCAGTGTCAGACCAAACATCCTAGGCTAAGGGCTTATAGGAATGAAGTTTGGGACATGGTAGAGAATTTATTCTTGGCATTCAATATCCAGTTCATGCCCCGAGAACAGAATAGGATGGTTGATTCCCTTGCTGTGGCTGCTAGTACATTTCGACCACCTCAGAACCCTCTTTTAAGATATGAAGTTGAGGTGCTCTATCAGCCTTCAATCCCAGACAATATCAAACACTGGCAGGTATTTGAGGATGAAGAACAAATGAAGAGATTCCTGGAAACAGTGGGAGAATTCTCCAATATGGAGATTGATGATGCAGAAGAGGCTGGGTCTGAAGATACTCCAGAAAGAAATTGGGAGTAGAAAATGGCAGGTAATAAAGTTTTTCAATTAAAGGGAAACGTTATACCTAGAGGGCTGGTGCCTCTAGAAATATTATTTGATAATAATGATGTCCCACTGCAGCCAAGAAAAGTGGTAGAAGAGAATCAAGTGGAAGACCTGAATTTGGGTACTGAGGCTGAACCCAAAATTGTTAAATTGTCCAAGAAAATCCATGAAGAATATAAAAATCTATATCAGAAGTTATTTCAGTCTTACAGAGATGTGTTTGCATGGTCCTATCAGGACTTTAAACTTTTGATATCATTATTATGCAGCACAAAATTCCATTGAAGGCAGATGCAAAGCCCCATAAGCAGAAGCTCAGACAAATCAATCCCCTGCTGCTGCCTTCTATTGAGAAAGAAATCAAGAAGTTGCTAAAATCCAAAATAATTGTGCCATTGAGGTACTCTGAATGGGTGGCAAACCTTGTCCCTGTACGAAAGAAGAATGGAGAAATAAGGCTGTGTGTGGATTTCAGAAATTTAAACAGAGCATCCTTAAAGGATAATTATCCACTTCCCAAAATGGATTACATCCTGCAGAAGGTGGTTGGATCTTCCAGGATGTCAATTATGGATGGATTCTCTGGTTATAATCAGGTGGCTGTAATTCCAAAAGATCAAAAGAAGACTGCTTTCACCACACCATGGGGTACATTTATGTATGCCAGGATGCCTTTTGGATTGATTAACGCAGGGGCCACGTTTCAGAGGGAAATGGATATTTCTTTTGTTGGGGAGCAAGACAAGTTCTTGGTAGTCTACCTCGATGATATCACAGTATTTTCCAAGAACGATGCTGAGCACATTGAACATCTGCGGAAAAATTTTGAGAAATGCAGAAGGTATGGTCTCTCTCTAAATCCTCAAAAGTTTTTATTTGCCTTAGAAGAGGGAAAGCTTTTGGGACACATCGTGACTAAAGATGGGGTGAGGATAGATCCTAAGAGGGTAGAGGTTATAAATGGTATCTCTTTCCCCAGAAATAAAAAGGAAGTACAAGTATTCATAGGGCGCATAAATTTCTTAAGAAGGTTTATCCCTAACTATGCTGAGATAGTTAGGCATATAACAGATATGCTAAAGAAGGATAATGAAGTAAAGTGGTCACAAGAATCACGTGAGGCGTTTACCAGGATAAATAATGCTTTTGCAGAAGCCCCTGTGCTGGCTGGACCATCTTATGATAAACCTTTCATGATTTTTTCTTTTGCATCACCTCATACAATAGTAGGAGTTTTATTGCAGAAAAATGATGAAGGGTATGAGAAGCCTATTGCCTTTTTTAGTCAGGTGCTCCGTGATGCAGAATTAAAATACAAAATATTGGAAAAGCAAGCATATTCCCTAGTGAAATCCCTCAAAGCATTTCGTGTATTATCTTACAGTCCCACATTACTGCATTTGTACTTGCAGCTGCTGTAAAAGATATCCTTATTCAGGGGGATAGTGAAGGAAAAAGAGGGAGGTGGATTGCTAAAATATAGGAATATGACCTGGACATCCACCCTACTAAGCTAATTAAAGGACAAGGGCTTGCCAAAATGTTATCGGAATCAAACTATCAAGCCCTGGGCATAAATTTGTCCATTATAGCAGATGAGGAATCTAAGGAGAAAGAAGAACGACATGGAATTGGAGTAGCTACTCCAAAGACACATCTAAAGTACCTCACCAATCCGTGGTACAAAGAGATAGTAGAATATCTCCTCACACTCAGCTGCCCTCCAAGTTGTGACAAAACTAAATACAGAGCGCTGAGATTGAAATCACAGAAGTATATAGTCACCAATGGCCGGCTATACTGGCGAGATCCCTCAGGTATCTTACTCCTGTGTCTCATAGAGAATGAAGTCGACAATATTATAGCATAATTCCATGAAGGGATCTGTGTAGGCCATTACAGCTGGAGGGCCACAGCTCATAAAATTCTGAAAGCTGGCTTCTATTGGCCAAAGCTTTTTGGAGATGTTTTTGCCAGGGTAAGAGCATGTGATAAATGTCAGAAATTCGCTGAGAGACAGAAATCAGCGCCATTTCCCCTGATTCTAGTGCATGTGGATGAGCCATTCAAACAATGGGGTATTGATTTTATAGGTGAAATACATCCTCCATCGATTGGACAACATAAGTGGATCTTAATAGCCATAGATTATTTTACCAAATGGGTGGAAGCCATACCTACAAAGAATGCTACAGATACTGTGATCATAAAGTTCATGGAGGAAAAAATTATATCCAGGTTTGGTTATCCTGCTAGGATAGTGACTGATAATGCACAGGCCTTCAAGTCTACAAAATTTATGAATTTCTGCCAGCAATACAATATCATACTGAGTCACTCTACAACTTACTATCCACAAGGAAATGGCTTGGAAGAGTCTTCAAACAAAACTTTGGTGAGGGCTTTGAAGAAGACTATCAATGAGAATCAGAAGAATTGGGATTCCCAATTAAATTTTTCTCTATGGGCTAATAGAATCACCAGCAAGAGAGCAACTGGGAAATCCCCTTATGAATTGGTATATGGACGAGCAGCAATTTTTCATGTACAGTTGGCTTTACCACTGGCCTGCTTCATGCAAGAAAGCCAGGAGGAGCCTGATGATATGATCAGGAGAATCAATCAATTGGTGGAATTAGAAGAAACACGGGGCCAAGTGAATCAGAGGTTAATAGAATATCAAGAGAAAATGAAACACATTTTTGATCAGCATGCAAAACACAAGAAGCTACAAATTGGTGATTTGGTGCTCAGATGGGATATCCAGAGAGCTGAGAAGGGAAAACATGGTAAATTCGACCCTCTCTGGTTTGGTCTTTTCAAAATTTTGGAACAAGGGGGAAATAATACTTTCGGGTTGGAAAATTTACAGGGCGACTTGCTGGATGCCCCTGTAAATGGTCAATTCCTTAAGCCCTACTTTCAGTTCTGAATCAGGCAAACGCAGCCTGATGTATTATATTGTATCATAGTTTCCTTCTTTGTTTTTGTATGAATAATGTTGGTGCTATGATGAATTATAAAGTCAAAATGGAGGTGCTAAAGAAGCAGATTCTGTATACGGGATGATCAGAGGGTCTGCGAGTTCTTGACATGTCCAGGGATGAATGTGTCGTCCCCAGATGGAGCTGATGTTGATCATAATCCGTTTCCCATAGAATTTCACAGGCAATCTGGCATAGAGTTCTCAAATTCCCCCTTTCAGACTTGGAAAATCATTTTTGTATCTATCGTTTCCATTTCCCGCCTCTAAAATTCATTATAAATGGCTGAAAATTTCATATTTGAAATATTTAAGGTTTAGCCCTATCGGCCCTGGCCCCTCTGTTTTCTTACTCCGCGCGACCAAAGGTTGTAACCACGCGTCAGGTCGAAAGGCGCTTACCGAATGCATATTGGGCGCGTTCTAGGCCGTCCGATCAAACCATAGATCAACGTACCGCATCTCTCCTGCCTTGTGGTCCCCGCCCCGCGTCCACTGTTTAAAAAATGCCCGATATTCATCACACCGACTTTCGGCGGTAGGCGATAATTCCCATTCGGCCAGCAATTCCACTCAGCGCTCGACACGCGTCCCAGCGTACGGCCTCGAAACCGCTCTCCATCGCGCATTATTGTTCGACCCAGGACGCGCAGCGATATCGCTGTCAGCCGTCCGATCTAAAGGTATCCATCTGACGATCGTCATACCCCGAAGCTGCACGAACATTAACCCAAGCCAATAGCGCCCCTGGTCCACTGTCTATTGCCTCCGGCGCTCTTTCAACTGTCGATCTCCTCCTGAGATCGGACAGTCAGGATTTGATTATCTCCATCTTTGACCGGTTCCGACAGTCAGCACTCCACGTCATCCATTTCCCGCTGTCCCAATATCGTGCCACCTGTCTCCCAGTTTTTCTCCATGTGCATTCCACCACTCCAGTTCTATATTTGGTCCATTTCTTCGTTTATTACGTATTTTCACGATTATGTTCGCATTTTTCTCCACGACCACTCCACACTGTTACGCTGCATTTCCTACCATCGTCCCACATTTCTCCACCAGTCAACCACTCATAGACTGTCACACCATTACCCCTACTGTGCCTACATTCCCATGCATTGGTTTTCCTAACATGTTTGCAGATTTTACAGGGTGCGAATGGAGGTAATCTGCCATTACTCATAGCCTCCATTACAGAAGCCGAGGCTGCGTCAAAGGACAATTTTTTTCAGAGGAAAAAATTATGGAAAAATATTTGGGAAGCCGTTACGACATGGCTTTCATTAAAAGAAGCAGGGTTAAAATCTATCAAACCCTCTGGAGTTATTCAAAGCGCAGATTTTTGCAGATGAAGACATTAATGTTGCGGAAAAGAGTATCAGTGGAAGATCTAGGAATTCAGTGTCCAATATTGAAGATTTTCAATCTTAACTCAGGGTCTAGCCGGCAAAGGGTACGATGCACAAAAAACAATACCCTCCAGGTCTTCTTTCAGTAGAATTTATCTTCAGAAAAGGACAGAATGTTAATATGATTATCCCTATATCGTGTTCCTGAAGAAGTTTTCACTCAAAACATTTATTCCTGAAGACAGGCTACAGAGTACGTGCATCACTACAAATTCATCAAGCAGTATGGGCGTACACGTCTCCACCATTTTGTATTAATTATGCAAATTGAATGTTCGTCACCTACCTCTTTTACTAAGTTTTGGTTTCTCCTATAAAAACCAAGAAGAAATGCATTGTAAGGGTTCCAGATTTTATCAGAAAATTATGCAGTGAAAGGCTTTTTGCATACATTTTGTAAAATTCTTGTATGAAGTCTCAGAGCCCATGGGGTCTTAGTGAGGAGGAGTTCTATCTGTCAAAGAGGATTCTGGTCTTTGGTATTTCACAGTCTGTAATCTTCTTTATTGTGTTATATTAATAGAACATGTCATTTCATCCATCTTTCTTGTATCATGTTTTGGAATGCGAGTGGCTCACTAATTTTTGGTATGCATTCATCCTAGTTGATTCCCATGTTTAGATCAGTCAAGCGCTTTAAATATGGCTCATGCATGATATTATGTTCCATTATACAGTTATCCATACTTCTGCTATATTAGTTGCTTTGAGAGGGTGTTTTTAAAATGCTATTATCATGTATGGATTCTTATATTGGTAAGCCCACACATGGTGGTATTGTATATCTGGGTATCAGCTCAATGTTAACTAATATCTTCTCAATATTTCTTTCACTACGTACACCTTCTGATAATTTATCTTTGTGAAGTATTTCTGAATCGGCCCGCTTTGCAGTAAACTGTCTCTAAATTATCTGTTGATTTTGTATTAGAAGTTATGCATCTTACCTCTGCAGTGTCTCTTTTCTTGTGTCAATTTCTAAGAGTTTGGTCCCATTCCATATTATTTCCCTGTTTACAGGTGATAGCATGTGAGCTGAAGCTGACAACTTCAAACATCATATTATATGCTCCTTGCTATGCGAAGATGTCCTAGGCACTGGTCTATCACAACTCTAGGCTGTCTCTAGGAGCTACAACACAATCAAAGAAAGGTTTCAGAGGTGGAGCTATGACTAGCCATGAGTAAGCAAGGCATACCGTGAATCATACTTAGCATTCATAAAACCATAAATGAAACAAGCAAACAATTTCTTCAGTTATCAAAGAGCAATCAAGGATTCTTTGATGTGACTAAGAAGGAAGAAAACATAGAAGCTATAAAGAAACAGGAAATCTGAGGTGCCTCCAAGAGCATGTCTCAAATATATTCTCTACTGTCTTATAGCAAGAAAGAGCATGAAATATGAATGAAAACTAAGAAAACATAACAGAGAGGGACATTATACCATTTTACCAAGTCAAGGAATCCAACAAAAGTCCTCTTTCATCATCCAAAAACATTCAAGAAACTATCCAATGCATGATACAAGTGTTTCTTCCAAGCTTGTATAACCATATATTTCTCTATATCATCAATTTAAGCCTTGTTTACAATGAAGTGTCTTGGAATATATAAGCCAAGATGAGGGAAAACCTCCTAGTGCAACTAGCAAGCTCATTGGCCCATCAAAATAACTGATTTTGTCCTTGAGGCTTTGCAAAGCCCAAGGCACAAAATATCTATAAAAAATATCTAAAAAATGCTAAAAAAGGAAATTATATTGACTTTTCCTAACTAACCATAGCCAAAAATAGCTAAGCGCACATGAGGAAAATTCACTTCAGAAAAGTGCATTTTTCACAAAAATACTTAAGAAATATATCAACAGGAAGTCCCCTATCTTGCGGTCAACTTTTGGAGGCCTTCCCGATGTTGAAACAAGGCCTGTGATGGCTCGTTGGAAAGATCTGGATGTCTAGTTTTTGAAAATTCTTTTTTTTCTCCAAAATGATCACTATAAGCCTATCAAAACTGGACCTGTGTGTAAAAACCCAGAAAATTTCCTTTGCTGATATGCGGGGCAGAGTGTTGAAAAAGTGACTATTTTCCGCCACTTTGGGGGACCAAATAACCTTCAAATTATCTGAAAATTTTTTAGTATATTCCCCTAAAATTATGGCATCCAATGATACCATTTTCATCCTTTTAGGATGTCCCAAACATAAATGGCGATGCCCATGTTTTTTAGCAAAAAGCTCAAAAATGTCAAAAAACCAAAACTTGTCGAATTTTGCCCAATTTTGGTGAGCATGACCCTCAAGGGTTTTCAGAAACATGCTGAGAAGTTGAGGCCAAAATTTGGAGCTTTGATGTGTCTTTCTTCATTTTTGGTGCCGGGCACCTCTTTTGAGCCTCCTTGAGTTTTTCTTGTGTGGCTTTCAATTTCCACCGGGCGAATTGATTAAGCTTCTTATAGTGCCCGGTCATCCTTCTTTGAAGGTCCAAATCTCTATTGGCCTTCTCCAACTTCTTCTCCAAGTGATCATTCACCCTCTCAAGCCATGCTTCTCTATTTTTTTCTATCTCTTGGGTGAATAAAGTAGTGAGAGGAAAGGATTGAAAAAGGGCAGCCTCTTCTTCTTTTTGTTTCTCTAAGGCTCTTATGAGTCCCATGGTCCTTGGCCTCTTTCTTCTTGGCTGATCTTTATTCTCGCTATCATTGAACTCGCCCATGAGTTCTTCCAACTTAATTTGCGCCTTGGAAGCCTCTTTTTGATATTTGATAGCCCGTGTCTCATATACCGCCATGTGGACACTCATCTGCTTGTTTTTTGTTTGCAAAAAGTGAATGAGGTTTTTATACCTCTCTAAATTTGCCCTCAAATCATGAATTTGTTCTTCTCTATTAATCAAGAGAGATTTTATGATTCTGGCCTCATTGTTGCTATCATCATTGTTTATCTGAATTATGTCAAAGTCCCTCTCTTTCTCATGGCTACTTTCTTCCTTCTCCTTTCCCTTGCTTTGAGTGGCCTTCTTGGTTTTCCTCCTCTTTGGTAACTCCACAATGGATTTCTTGGGCAATTTCCCTTTGCTTCAGAGGGCTCTAGTGACATTTGGAGTTACAGTTTGAGGCACTCTCTTTCTTGATGTTCGGGGCTTTGTCACTTTTGGAGAAGAAAGCATGGCCCCTTGCCTAGGAGAGGCAGCTAGCACATGATCTATTTGCTCTTTGCCCTTGCTACTCCCCTCATCATCCTTGCCACTATTTTGACCTTCTTCATGAATGCTTTGACTATCACCTTGCATGTATTTTTGAAGGCTGCCCTCTTCACTGTTTTGGTCTTCTTCATGGTGCTCTTCTTTACCACCGTGTTGCCTTTCATCACTATGTTTTTCTTCTTCATCATGTTTTTCTTCCTCATTGTGCATTTCCTTTACTTTGCTTCCTTTCCTCACTGTGCTGCTCTTCTTCATCATGTTTCTTTTCTTCATCATGCTGCTCTTCTTCATCATGCTCTTCTTCTTGATCAATCATGGGAGATTTTAGCTTCTTATGAATTGGCTTACTTGAAGAAGGTGAAAGATGCTGAGTGGAAGGTGAAGGAGATGCATGGGATGAAGAAACAGTGGCGAAATCGGGATGTGCAATGAAAGTGTCCCAAGAGATTCCCTTCTTCTCAAGTTGATGAAGAATGACAATCTTGATGAGGGAATGATGGAAAAGGCAAGCTGGCTGCTGAGAGGGGGGTCTCTTTTTAACAGTGGAGGCCATCTTTTCAATACTTATATGGAGGAAAAAGGGGAGGTTTAACAATTAGGCTCTTGTGAAGTGCATGAGTAACCGTACATGGTAGGCATAGACCCGGGAGAACCTTCCCTCACATGTGAAATATTTCATGATTATCTTCATGAGGGGAGCATAGCTAGTCAACAGATATGAAAAGGGAAATATGGATGGGCATGCATCCCGATGCTCTGGCTTCAAAAAGGGCTTGTACTGTTTTGAGTCTAGGTAGCTCTATTTAAACCATTTTTCTCCGACATATGGGATTTTGGTAGCTCTGGAAATGGATCTAGGAGAAAACTTGAAATCTAAGCATGCCAGCTGAAAATGTTTCCCTTGCAATCTCAAAGCACATAGATGTGTCAAGGGGAGATATCTTTTCACCTCCTGAACCCTTTGACAAAAATCTAGACATCCAACTTCATGAAAGTTAAACAGAACTGAAGGATGGGCATTTACTTCCTCAGTTGAAACAGGTTCAAACCTCCTATGAGGGCCACTTCTGCTGTCTTGCCTGGAAGGCATTTTGTTTGGATACTCTTTTTTGGTTGACTAAGACAAGTTGTTTCAAATGGTCTTTGAAATGGTTTCCTAACACCACACCTTGTCCTCCTTATAAGTCATTGTGCCTCTTTGATGCCAATCAAATAAGTACTTGTCAAATGATAACCAAAATTAATTTATTACTGTGTTTGGGCAAAGATTTTGAAAATATGTGTTTATGTTTCCTTGTTGAAAAAGGATATCTTTTGTTTTGACAAAAACACCTTTCCCTCCAAACACTGCTCTTTTTCTATTCACTATTCTTTACAAAGCAACAAAACACCTTTCAATTGACTTGAAAACCTTTCAACACAGACTCTGCTTTTTGAACTATGGGGGCTACACGAAGTTTGTTATCTCACAATGCAACAAGGAACTCTTTATATTTACCAAGCCTTCAAACTTTAACCATTGTTTCCCTCTTTTGATTTAACAGACCAGATTTGTTCTTTGTTTACACTGTCAGGACACCTTCCAGCCAACTTGAGACCTCTACAACTCTGTATTTCTTTTCCAATAATTGTGGGCAGTCTTAGCTTTTTATAACATAAAAAGAGCTTTTAAATTGGCTTAATAAACATCCCTTTTTCACTGTTCTATCATTTACTAATCATGACCAAGGAGATTCTTTTCAATTTTGATAAACCACCTATCTTTTTTGATCACTGTGTTTGAGCAAAAAGACTTATACAGGGTGTGTTGGTGGTTTTTTGTTTGAAGAGGGATCCCCCTTTGTCTTGGCACACACCCCTTTCCCTTAAAACCATACTCCTTTGTTATCATTGTCTTTGAAAGGCAATTAGGGCTTTTTAAGACTAATGCAAAACCTCCTCTATTATTGTATTGATTTTTTGACACCCACAGCAACAAACAACTTTGATTTTGACCAAAAACCCAACCTTCTTTATCATTGTTTCTCTCTTGAAAACATAGCAAGCATACCCCCTTTAAACCTCAAAAACTACCAAGAAGTAAGGAAAATACCTTGAACAACGGTTATGGGTCGTTTTGATCTTCATAGCAGCCTTTTAAGAGTGTTTTTTGGAAGCAATGGAGGAGCGGGCCATTTGCCACCGAGAGCACCGCGCAATGGAGACTGTCGGGGCGGTTTTGGGCAGTGGGTGAACGAGTGCACAGGCGCACCGCACGCCGCTATAGGCGTGTCGCGCGGCAGTGCAAGTGCTTTGTATTTGCGCTCACAGGTGCGCCGTGCAAACCTACAAGCGTGCCGCACAGGCTTTCTAAACCTCAAACCTTGAAATCTTGCCCGAAATCAATTTTCTTCCCCAGTGAGCAGCTCGTGGAGTATGCCTTGGTTTCTTGAACTTGCAAATGGGACTTTCAAATGGTCTCCTCCCTTTTTAACTTGAAAAAAAAATTCAAATGTCTTCACATCACATTTTGGAGGGTTTTAGATGTTTTTGAAAAGGTTTATCTCATGTGAAAACATGAATCACTGTCTTTGTCATTTTGATGAGGTTGTTCTAAGCTTGGGAATTCTAGCCTTTGTTTACTCTTCGAAGGAGGCTTTTATAGACATGAAAAACAAAGCTTATTGAATCATCATAGTACCACTTCTTGTCATCTGTTTAACACCATTTTTCTACTCGTAATCATTCAATTTTTTCCCACAGCATTTCGATTATGTCTCTCAAACAGTGAAACCATGTAATCATCCCTTGAAACACCACTGCTGTATCAGTGGTTTGATCTATTGGAGAAAAAAGGTGTAAACAAGTTTTTTAGGCCATTTGCAGCATTGTTAGCCTTGTTCTCTTTGAATGGGGCCATACCTCTGTTCCTAACCCTCTGCTTGTTAAATGAAGGAGGCCCTTATCATATTTCCAAACCATCTGCTTTTAAATGAAGGAGGTTTACTGCAAATGACCTAACCATCTTCTCATGCTTAGAGGAGGTTAACAACAAGTGACATTTCATCCCTTTCTCAAACTGTGTCATCTTTCCTTGTAATGCCTATCTCTTCTTGGTATATTTCAGTAATTAATAAGGTGCAAATTTATCAATATGCTATGAGAGGCATTTTCTGAGATATGTATCATGTTGTTAGAATACCTTTGTGAATATTTAGAAACTAGGAGCAACATGACTTGTATCTGTAGAGTATTTGATTGCTAGTCATTTTTACTAACATTTCTTAACTATGTTTGCAGAGGTTTATTAAATTTTCTCTCTAACCAGTACTCTTATCCCAGGCTCAAAACAACATGAGAAGCAGTTGTCTTCTCATGTTTAGCTTGACAATGTCTTCTAGAATACTTGTACATCTCTGCTTTTGAAATGTACACTGAAACATTGTAGATCAACACAATATCAGTTTGGATTTTGACATATGCATTGTTGAGACATCAAGACCTTTTAGTGGCACGACCTATGGGTGTATCAAGCTTTGTTTTGTAGATTAAGAGCCAATTCAGGGTTGGCTGGTATTGACTTAAAAGAGTTTGGCTCAGGATGCCTTTGCCAAGGAAGGATTTGCTACAGCGTCACTACCTAACTTAGGGGAGATCTTTAACAGATTTTGAGTATTATCTTTAGTATGACTAGATCTTGAGATAACAATATGACCAGAGGTAGGGTGGCTGAATTTTCACCAACAGTTGGTTAATGAATTACCTAAGGATGAAGATAGAATACAGCAGATGACTTTAGCTTATGACAGCTTATGGACAGGATCATATGACTAAGACTAGATAGGACTTTGACAACTAGGTTTTTCTCATCATAGGCTGACTGAAAAAGGTAGGAGGACAAAAAATGTTTAGGGGTGTTTTCTAGATGACAGATTTGACAAATTGGAGATCAGCTTCTAGAAAACTTGGCTTTCAAAAACTAGTCATCCTCAATAGGTGAAAAATACTGATGACTAACAGTACATACAATGGACCACACTGCGGCAACAAAGGGGTCAAGATGTGCATGCGCTGACAAATATGTTCCATACCATGTTCACAAAGTTGGGTATCAAAGATTCAGAGAAACATTTGGTGCTAAAGTATCGCGGTTGTATACACAAATACATTCAGGAGGAAATGGAGTTCCTCAACATCTCCTCGCTTGGTACGGCATACCGGTATGCTGCCAAGATTGAGCAGAAATTCAAACAGAAGAAGCGAGACTTTGGATCTACGAATCAAAAGCAAGGGAAAGGTGCCCCCAAAACGTAGAACAAAGTTCAAAGCCAAGGCATGGCAACCCAAGACAACCTACCAAAGACATAAGCAAAGAAAAACACCGCGAAGCCAAAGAAGGACATGGGAAAGTGGTGTGAGTTCCATAAGAGCTCCACTAACAACACAAGTGAGTGTCGAGCCAAGCATTCGCTGGTGGCCGAGATGAGGGCTTCTGAATCAGATGCATGCTCCGACTCTAAATCAGAACCTGAAAAGGTGAATGAAAAAGGGAAGCAGATTATTGATGCAGAGCCTAACGCCACTGTTGCCACTACGAAGATCCAGAAGGAGGAACAAGAAGATCCAGAGGAGGCAGAGCATCTCTTCCACTCCTAGATGTGGGTGAAGGGTTCCCCGCTACAGTTCATTGTCGACAATGGGAGCCAAAAGAACCTCATTTTAGCAGATGTCGTGAAGCGGTTGGGCTTGCCGACCACAGCACACCCACAACCATACACCATCAGGTGGATTCACCAAGGATGGGATCTTCACATCAGCCAGCAGTGCTGCCTTCCCTATAGCATCAAGCCCTTCACAGATGAGGTATTGTGTGACATTGCTCCTATTGATGTTTCTGATGTATTATTAGGCCAATAATACTTGTGGAAGCAAAATGTTGTGTATGAGTCCCGGCCTCGCGCTGTTATTGTTACTTTGGGAAATATATTGTGCAGGATACCAAAGGTACCATCGCCTCCCACTATCTCTTTGGTTACTGCAAAAAAATGCAGTAAGCTCATTTCCCAAACTAGGAAATTTTTTTTCTTGATGATCTGCCCCCAGGGAAAGAAGAAGATTGTGGCCACGACCTCTATACATGGCTCCTCTGCACGACAACAAAAAATGGACAAGGTTGTGGAGGAGTACGGGGACATATTAACCTCACCCACAGGGGTGCCTCTACACTGTCAAGTCAAGCACCCCATTTACCTGACCCCAGGTGCGCCGCTACCCAATGGACCGATCTATAGGTGCTCTGTTCTAGAGAATGATGAAATCAAGAGGCAAATTCAGGAGCTGCTATAAAAAGGTCATATCCAGCCAATTTCATCACCCTGTGGGAGCCCGATCGTGTTGGTATAGAAGAAGGATGGGACTTGGAGACTTTGTATTGATTATCGGGCGTTGAACATGATCACTGTCTGGAATAGGTACCTGATCCCATAGATTGATGACCTTCTGGACCAATGCAAAGGGAAAAAATATTTCAGCAAGATCGACTTGAAGTCTGGGTATCACCAAGTACCAATCGAACCCTCTGATGTGTGGAATATTGTCTTCAAATCCAAGCAGGGCCTTTTTGAATGGTTGGTCATGCCTTTCATATTGACAAATTCTCCCGCGACCTTCATGAGGTTGATGGACGACATCTTGCGTCCATTTGCCAATTTATTTGTAGTGTTATACTTGGATGACATTCTTATCTTCAGCCGGAATTGGGAAAAGCACCTTTACCACATCTGAGAAGTCCTCCAAACACTACGGCAACACAAGTTGTGTGCCAATTTGGAGAAGTGCACTTTTGGCATGACCCAGGTTCAATATCTCGGATACATTATTGATGAAATGGGGGTGCATGTGGATCTAGACAAGATCCAATTCATTCGAGATTGGCCAGCCCCAACCACCCTAACAGAGCTTCGCAGCTTTCTGAGTCTTGCTAATTTCTACCGTAGGTTCGTGTCGGGATTCTCTCATATCACTTGGCCCTTGAGTCAAGTCACCAAGGGTGGAGCGAAAGAAAAAAAAAATTGGTCGGAATCTCAACAGAAGGTGTTCGTAGAATTGAAACATCGCCTCTGTTCTGCCCCAGTGCTCACATTACCAGACTTGCAACAACCATTTGATATCGAGACAGATGCCTCTGACTATTCTATTGGGGAAATTCTTACTCAACAGGGGCATCCAGTGGCATAACACAGTGAGACATTGTCCGACACAGTTCGAAAGTATCCCACTTATGACAAAGAAATGTATTCCATTGTGCAGGCTTGCCGACAATCGAAGCATTACATTTTGGGGAAGGAGACAATCATCCACACAGACCACCGACCCCTGCAGTTCATACAGACACAAGGGAAGTTGCAGAACGATCGCCATCAGAAGTGGTCCACATATCTGCAACAATTTCATTTGAACATCAAGTAAAAGAAGGCTAGCACCAATAATGTTGCAGATTGCCTCAGCCGACCACCGATCGTGGACACTGTTCTCAACTCTTGTGGGCATGAGACTTTTGATTGGCTGCTTCTCTACAAGAACGATCCATAATTCAGCTACACATACAAGGCACTCTTGGGGGGTATGCAAGTTCCAAATTTTCACCTCCAAGATGCACTATTATGTCACCTAGGACACCTTTGTGTTCCTTCAAGTGAGCGTGCCAAGATGATATGGGAAGCACACTACAGTCGAGTCGCTGGGCTTTTTGGGGTCGAGAAAATAGTGGCAGTACTGCAGAAGTATTTCTATTGGTCGAACCTTCGACAGGATGTCAAGAAGTACATCAGATCCTGCACTGCTTGCGCCATTGCCAAATCGACCATCAAGAAGCAAGGGCTCTATACTCCGCTACCTACCCCTAGTCGACCTTGGGAATCCATCTCCATGGATTACATGTCAGGCCTTCCTTCTACTAAGCATGGAAATGACTGTGTTTTCGTGGTCGTCGACAGATTCTCAAAGATGGCCATTGTGGCAGCCTGCAAGAAGAATATCATAGCAAAAGCCACTGCTAAACTCTTCTTTGAACGAGTGTGGGTGCACTTTGGGATCCCACATTCTATCATATCAGATCACGACAGCAGGTTCCTCAGCACATTTTGGTCCAGCCTCTGGTCAATGTTGGACACCATGCTCACCAAGTCCACAGCTTTCCATCCCCAAACTGATGGCCAGATAGAGGTCGTCAACAGGATGATTGTACACATTCTACGCATGTACAATTCAAAGCATCCACACACATGGGATGAGAGCCTCCCCTATGTAAAACACAGTTATAACTGGGCTCTCAACAGCACAACTAGCCACAGCCCCTTTCAGGTGGGCTTGGGATTCCAGCCACTATGTCCCATTGATGTAGCCATGTCATTTGCAGCTACTCAGGCTGATTCGGCTCATGTCCAGTCTAAAGCTGAAAAAGCAAACAACTTCATCGAGCACATTCATCACATCTACCAATAGGTTCATGACATATTGGACAGAGCCAATGCTAAGTACAAGCAACGACATGATCAACATCGGGTGCCACACAACTTCTAGGTGGGTGAAAAAGTGTGGCTACATTTGCAGAAGGAGCGCCTCACTGGACCCCACCGCAAGATTTTTCCACTCCGATATGGGTTGTACACCATCACCAAGGCTGTAGGGAACAATGGCTTTGAGCTCAGTATCCCACCATTCCTTGGTCTGCACCCAGTATTCAATGTAGACCACCTTCGTCCCTACTTCCCACCTCTATTGGACACCTCTGACATTGCAAAAGAAATCACACCAAAAGAGTTAAACCCAAACTACATGGAACAGGCCACCACAAACTGTATCATGGACATGCAAATCAAGAAAACTCACCAACAAAAGATCCAATTGTATCGGGTTGTCAAAGCTGGCCAACTCCTGCACCAAGGAAAGTGGTTCACCAGGGACCAAGTTCAACAGAAGTTTCCTCATCTCATGGAGGAACTCAATGCAATGGGGACCATTGCTTCCTAAGGGGGGAGGAATGATCCAGGTGGATATTGGTGGCCACCCGCCTATTCCACTTGGGGCCCCACCATTGTCTCTTTCAGTTTTTTTCACAACTTACTATTTTTAGCAGTTTTTTGGGTCCTAAACTTCTGGAGCCATTTTGAAACCCCAAACGGAGATAGTATGCCAAAGTTACGTCCGTGGGAAGTTGAAACACCAATTTACCCAAACAGGGCCCATAGTTTTGGCACTTCATCTCCTAGGGTTAGGTTTTTGGACGTTTAGAATTCTCCATTGTTTCTCCATAATAAATAGGTGCTCGAGCCTCATTGTAATACAGTTCAGAGGTCTGTAGTCACCACATCTCTTCTCAGAGATTCGCTACCAACACCCTATCTATTTTATTTCCATCATGTTTGTAAGCATATTTTTGTAATTTGATATTAATGAAATGAAGCCTTATTTCCACTTTATTTCTATGTTTATGGTTATTTCTATATTTTGTTGCGTTCCTGCATAAATCTGGATCACGCACTCAATGAAATTGTTCGCCTTGTGGGATTTAGACTAGCCATGAGCTGAATCAGCCTAAGTAGATGCAAATGGTATGGCCACATCAATGGGACATAGTTGTTGGAATCCCAAGCCCACCTGAAAGGGGTTGTGGTTAATTAAGTTGTGGAGAGCCCGGTTATTGTTGTGCTAGAAATAGGGGATGCTTTCATCCCATGTGTTTGGATGCTTCGAGTTTTACATGTGAAAAATGTGTAAGATCATCCTATTGAAAATCTTTGTTTGTTCATCAGTTTAGGGCTGGAGAGTTGTGGACTTAGTGAGCTTGGTGTCGAGCATCGACCAGAGACTTGACCAAAATGTACTGAGGAACATGTTGCCCCGATCTAAGATAATGGACTGTGCGATCCCAAAGTGTACCCACACTCACTCAAAGAAGAGTTTAGTAGTGGCTTATGCTGTGATATTATTCTTGTAGGCACCATAATGGCCATCTTAGAGAATCTGTCGACGACCAAAAAAATGCAATCACTGCCATGCTTTGTAGAAGGATGTTATGAAACTAGCTCACAATATAGAGGAAAAGAGAGATAAATGACTTAAAAATCAGCCACTTCAAGGGGCAAACGTCCTTTACATTACATAAATGAAAATTTCTTGGATAATACAATTGAAAAAACCTCCTTTCTATATATAGGAGTCCATGGGGTCACAATATAATCCTAGCTAACCTAACAATAATAATGTAAGGGCACAACAATAAAAATAGTGGCTTTTATGGGGCCTAATAATAACAATATGGAGCTACAGCGGTACAACAATAACAATAAGGGGGCTACACTAACAAAAATACGGGACTACATTGGTAATATAGGAAACTAACAAAGGAAGGCCCGACATGTAATCCATGGAGATGGATTCCCACGGCCGACTAGGAGTAGGCAGCGGAGTATATATGCCTTGCTTCTTTATGGTCAGTTTGGAAATGGCATATGCAGTGTAGGATCTGATGTACTTCCTGAAATCATGTCGAAGTTTCGGCCACTAGGAATACTTCTACAGTACTACCACTATTTTCTCGACCCTGAAATGTCCAACAACCCAACTATAGTGCGCTTCCAAAATCATCTTGGCACGCTCGCTTGAAGGATCACAGAGGTGTCCTAGGTTGCATAACAGTGCATCCTAGAGGTGAAAATTTGGAACTTTCTTACCCTCCAGGAGCATCTTGTATGTGTTACCAAATTCTAGATCACTTTTATAAAGATGCAGCTAACCTGAAGTCTCATGACCACAAGAGTCGAGCACAGTGGTTAACGCCACGATCAGCGGTTTGTTGAGGTAGTATACAATATTATTGGTGTTTTCTTTCTTATACTTGATGTTCAAATGGAATTTTTGTAGGTATGTGTCCCATTTCTGATGGATATCATTCCGCAACTTTCCTTGTGTATGCATGAACTGCAGAGGTCGGTGATATGTGTTGATGACCATTTCCTTCCCCAAAACGTAATGATTTCATTGTGAGCAGGCTTGCACAATGGAATACATCACTTTGTCATATGTGGGATACTTTCGGACTGTGTCTAAAAGTGTCTCACTGTGATATGTCATTGGATCCCCCTATTGAGTAACGACTTCCTCAATAGCATAGTCATAGGCATTTGTCTCGATCTCAAATGGTTGCTCCAAGTATGGTAATGTGAGCACTGGTGCAAACTAGAGGTGATGCTTCAACTCCACGAACGCATTTTGTCGAGATGCAGACACAAATAATTTTTCTTTCGCTCCTCCTTTGTTGACTTGACTCAAAGGCCTAGCGATATGAGAAACACACAACATGAACTTGCGATAGAAATTGGCTAGTCCCGTAAAGTTGCAAAGCTCTGTTAGAGTGGTTGGGGCTGGCCAATCCTAAATGACCTAGAACTTTCCTAGGTCCACATGCACCCCCCACTCATCAATAATGTACCCAAGGTATTGAACCTGGGTCATGTCAAAATTTCATTTCTCCAAAGTGGCACACAACTTGTGTTGTCACAGTGGTTGGAGGACATGTCGAATGTGGTGGAGGTGCTCTTCCTAACTCTAGCTAAACATCAGGATGTCATCCAAATACACCACCATGAATGAGTTAGTGAATGGTCACAGGATATCATCCATCAACCTAATGAAGGTTGCGGGGGCATTCGTTAACACAAAAGGCATAACCACCCATTCAAAAAGGCCCTCCTTGTATTTGAAGGCAGTCTTCCACATATCGAAGGGTTTGATTGGTACCTGGTGATACATGGATTCAATTCAATCTTGCTAAAATATTTGGCACCATTGATTTGTTCCAGAAGGTCATCAATGTGTGAGATCAGATATCTATTATGGACAGTGATCTTGTTCAGCACCTGATATTCAATACAGAGTCTCCAAGTCCCATCTTTCTTTTACACCAACACGGTTAGGCTCCCACAAAGTGATGAGCTCAGTCGGATGTGACCTTTCTGCAGCAAGTCCTAAATCTACCTCTTGATTTTGTCATTATCCAGAAGAAAGCACTAATAGATTGGTCCATTGTGTAGTGGTGAGCCAGGGGTGAGATCGATGGAGTGCTTGACCTGGGAGTACAGAGGCACCCCTACAAGTGAGGTGAATATTTCCTCATACTCCTCCATGACCTTGTCCATTTGTTGTTGCCATGTGGAGGAGCCCTTTCTAGAGGTCATGGCCACAGTCTTCTTCTTTCCCTGAAAGGGTGGATCATAAGGTATACAAATTTGCAGGTTTGAGAAATGAGATTACTTCATTGCTTCACAGTGATCAAAGAGATGGTAGTAGGCAGTGATACTAGTGGTATCATGTACAACTTATTACCCAAAGTAACAATAAAAGCGCGAGGTCGAGACTCATCCATAGCATCTCGCTTCCACAAGTTTGGTTGGCCTAATAATATATCACAAACTTCAAGAGGAGAAACATCACATAATACCTCATTCATAAAGGGCTTGATGTTGTAGGGAAGGTGACATTGTTGACTGATGCAGAGATATTTTCCCTAGTGAAGCTACTCGATGGTGTTTGGTTGTGGGTGTGTCGTGATCGACAAGCCCAATTACTTCACGACCTCTGTTGAAATGAGGTTCTTTTGGCTCCCACTATCGACAATGAATTGCAGCAGGGGACCCTTCACCCACATATGGGAATGGAAGAGGCACTCCCCCTCCTTTGGATCTTTGGGTTCTTCCTTCTGGATCTTGGTGGCGGAAATGGTGGCACTGGGCTCCTCATCGATAATATTCTTCCCTCTTTCATTTCCCTTGTTGGGTTCTAACTCATATTCGGAATATGCATCTAATTTGTGTTAGTGTCAATATGTCCAATGATCAAACATGCTCTTTCATTTTATTTATTACTAGTCCTAGGTCAAAAAATTTGTCTTTCAAAACAATTTTTCAGATAAATTTTGGTCACCGTATATGGTCTAGGTCAGAAATTTTGCTCCACTCATTCCATCCATGGCCATCATCATCTCAGAGGTCATGTCACTCATTTTCATTTAAATTCTTCGGTCAGTCATTCCATCTCCATCTAAGTCTATATCTAAGTCTCCTTGTTTTTCCACTGAAAAGTCCAAAAAGTGTCACCAAAGAGGGCGAACAAGGCTTCAGTTTCATCATATCAGTCTTTTAAAGGGATTAAGCATAGTTAGGAGAATAAAGTAAGACACTTTGTCTTATTTCAAAACTTGTTTCATTGTCAAATTTTATTTCCAAAAAAGGGTCAAAGGGATAAAATGGGGTAAATTTTACATCCTATGTCTTTATCCTAAGTCAAAAATGATTGGTGAAATTATGTGCCTTTATCCAAAATTATTGAGTTTAATTTGTTTTATCCAAAGTTCGGGCTATGATGCATTTTATCCAAATTTTTTTGCTTATGTCATAAGGGTCAAAAATGACAAAAGAAGTTTGTCTCTGGTGGTTAATTCTCGTGCATCACCCAACTATCTAATCAATTACTTTATCAAATCGACGACCCACAGAACTTTTCGCACCCCCTTATTCATTCGACCTTTACCATTGGGGGGGGGGGGGGGGGGGTTCCATAAAGCGGTTTCCTCCCCATTGGTCCCACGTCGATGTGTCAACCTTTCCTCATTTGGCACCCCCCCTCTCAATACCACAAACCATCTCGACCCCCCTACGAAATCTTCCAAACCGCTCTCCTTTCCCACTCTCCTTCCCACGCACTCCCCTCCACTCTCATCCGGACGTGTGGCTCATCTGGAGACTGTTGTTACTCATTTGGGAGAGTTTGTCACTCATCTAGAAAAGGTGTATTATGCATATGTTAGTGTGATGTGTTTTTGGTATTTAGCTCCCAAAACATTCATCCAAGCTCCAAGATCATTTCCATCAGTTTTTAAAGCTTCCTCAACAGTAAGTAAGCACTTCATATCCTCCTCAAGTCAAATTATCAAGCACAGTGTTGGTTTTCTTGCTTACTTCCTTTTCCACTACATTTTCACTTATGTTTATCATTGGATTATTTTAGTGAACTAAACTCTAACCCTACCATCTAATACCCTCATACACCTTCCCCAAACCATATTTTATCATTCCCTACCATTCATAGTCTCCCTACACTTCATTCTCATTAAATCATAATTTCATATTATTTTTCTATTACATAATTAGTAAATTCTTGTGTTTCCTAATTTTATCACCTTATTTACATCCATTTCACTAAATTTCACCTGTATTTTGAAGCCAACATACAATCCTACATCCTGAAATTTTTTTGGGGAATTTATCTTGGTTTCACTACCCTTCATTTCATCCTCCAAACCTACCCTATCCTTGATCCAAATGGAAAATGGGATCCACCCATGGTATTCATCCACCCATGTTATCCATCCAACCATGGAATTTACCCATGGTATTGTAAATGACATCGACCCATGGTATAGTAAGTGGCATCCACCCATGGTATTCATTCACCCATGGTATTGTAAGTGAGATCCACCCATGCTATTTACCCACCCAAGGAATTTACCTGTGGTATTGTAACAGAAAAAGGTTATAAGTAACAAGTCGCACTTTGTAAAATAACAGATGGTCCACCACAATGTAGCTTCTACAGTTATTCTTTGTTTTAATAAAACAATTTTCTTTGTCGTCTTATTTTCTTTGTGTTCTCTCTTTTTTCTGGCATTCTAATTTTGTAGATCTTGTCAAATCCATTTCAATTTTTTAGATCTTGGGGGCCTCCCCCCATGATCTGGATCAGTGATATCATATGCAGGTTACGAATCCATGGGAATGAGATTTTGAATCATATTTCAGTTTCAATGTTTTGCAACAATCTTCAGAAAACTCCTTGAATTTTTTGGGCGGCGAGTTTGTAGATCAGATCTGAAACTTTTGGTGAAAATTTTACAAAAACAAATACCAGATCTGGATTCCTTGCAAAAAAATACCCAAATTCAAAAAACAAATCGGATGAATTGGATTTTGTATGAGGGAGATATCGATGATTCAAAATCGGCAATGTTGCAGAAATTTTTCTAACGACAATTCGTGGACAGCGGCTCTCCTATCATTTTTTGCAGTTTTCAGTGCAAAATTTCTAAGAAATGGTTATAGATATGATCTCTCCTTGAAAAATCACTTGATTTCAAAAAACAAATTGGTCAAATCGGAGTCCGGACGTGGGGATTTATCGTTGATTTAATATCAGTTGTTTTTTCAGAAATTTTATGACGGTGGGACAGTTCCAGCGCGAATCTGAGAGCCTAGAGTCTCCAGATAGCGATTTCAAACACACTAGATGATGCATAATGATCATTCTATTTTAAAAAATAGGTTATAATAAATATTCTGAGTTATATTGACCGAGTTATGCCCATTTTAAATCTGGAACAACATTCGGAGCGGGTTCCCTTTGGAGATGTGCCCTCCCACCCCACTTTAGTAGGCACCTGCTTCACATTCATTAGTTTCATCATAGCAGTGTTCGTCTTGGGTTATTTGGAGACGTTCCCTCCCACCCCAATCTATGTAGGCACCTCAGTACTTCATCAACAATCAAAATCACGGTTATGGGTCTATCGCACAAAATCCTTCTCATCGAAGTCCATTTGCTAGGTCGCACATTATTAGTAACACAGTTGGTCATAATAACTACAGGGTATCTCTATCCTCAGATCTTCGTTTTTCATGGTTTTGGGTCATCCACAAACCCACACTTAATCGAAGTCTATTTTCTAGGCCACACACTGTCAATATCACAGTTGGTCACAAGCATTACAGGGTATCTCTATCCTCAGATCTTCGTTCATCATGGTTATGGGTTAACCACACAAAACCCTTCTCTTCAGTGGCTCTTCATATTTAACAAATTCTTCTCAGAAGGGAAATTCACAAAATGGGGACCATTGCTTCTTAAGGAGGGAGGAATGATCTGAATGAAAAATGGGATCCACCCATGTTATCCATCCACCCATGGAATTTACCCATGGTATTGTAAATTACATCAACCCATGGTATTGTAAGTGGCATCCACCCATGGAATTCATTCACCCATGGTATTTACCCATGGTATTGTAAGTGAGATCCACCCATGGTATTTACCCACCCATGGAATTTACCTGTGGTATTATAACAAAAAAATGTTATAAGTAACAAGTCGCACTTTGTAAAATGACAGATGGTCCACCACAATGTAGCTTCTACAGTTATTCTTTGTTTTAATAAAACAAGTTTATTTGTGGTTTTATTTTCTTTGTGTTCTCTCTTTTTTCTGGCATTCTAATTTTGCAGATCTTGTCAAATCCATTTCAATTTTTTAGATCTTGGGGGCCTCCCCCCATGATCTGGATCAATCCTTGTCCTCTGTTTTTCCAAATTCACAGTCCACATACCCACTACATCTAAACACCTAGGGTTTCATCCTTCTGATAGATATTATGAAAAGTGAAAATAAAATCCATAATGGAGGGCATCACATCAGATTTGAATCCTCCACCTTGCAAGAAGACAATGCCTCACCTTTTTCCAAAGGATGCTTTGAGAGGACTGGACGTTTGAGATTCTATGAAAAAATCATGGAAGAAGGTTGTCATCTCCAATTGAAAAGCTTATTTTCCACTAGTTTCAGTATTGTAAAGGCCATCATTGCAGGTGCAAAGTTAAACTTATGAGTAGATGATATTTATTCAGCAACAAGTAGGGCCTAGTCATGGACAAAATTGGTTTAAGGGAATGGACATAGACCTTGAATATTACAAATTGTTCCTCAAACCTAATGCTAGAGAGAACCCTGAGTATATATTCCCTTTTAGGCACCTATTTAACAGATATGCTCCTTTGATGAGGTTAATTGTGAAATATTTCACATGTGAAGGGAGATTCTCTAGGTTGTACAGGTACCATATCATATTATTGATGCACTTTACCTCTACTAAACCACTTGACTTGCCATATTAATTGTACAGAAGTTTGGTTAGAATGACTGAGAAAGTTCAGAGTAGAAACAAATATCAGCACCCAAGTCTTTTCCACCATGGTCTAGTCAAACTCATTGTTTTAAATCATCTCTTAGCCATCAACATGACTTGGGAAACCTTCATGAAGAAAGTAGCAGTAGTGCCCACCACTAGTCCTCCTGTGATGCATAGCACACCATCACAATTGGTATCAGCACAGCTAATAGAGGTTGGCCCTTCCAGCATGAAAACTCATATTTCAAAGGCTCCTAGGGTTGTTTGTTTCACTCACACCTATGATAAGGGAAAGAGATAGGTATTTTCTCCTAAATTCATTAAAAGTGTACCTACACTTGAAACTATAGCTAAGTATAGAGAAAGAGAGGAGCAATCACTCATGCATCAGATTGAATCACCATTGCACCAACATGATGAACAAGCACCCTTATAAGTTAAGGTGGTAGAGAAATTTGAAGTAAAATTCATTGAGGAAATCATTAGGGAGAAGGATGAGGAAATAGCATAGTTGAGGGAGATTTTCTCCATTGAAAATTCTCAAATTACTTTCCTACAGTAAGAAAATTGGAAATTGAAGGTGAATCATTTGATACGAAATAAACCTAAGAAAAACCTAGAGACATATAAAGGTAAAGGGAAGAAAGTAATATAGGTTGATCAAATGTAAGACATGGATATTGAAACACAGCCAAGAAAGCCAAATACAAGAGGCCTTAAGAGGGCATTGGAGATGGAAAGACAGTCAGCTCATCCACTTGAACAGTTGACCTTTGATGAGCTAATAGCTATAGATATTAATCAAGATAGAGAACTCTGGTTAGGAATGGTGAATGAATATTTGGAGAAGCTTTTGAAAAGATCCAAAAGATACAACAACCTCTAGAGGCGTATGGCCAATCATTATTGTACCAGGAACAAAATTTCACAAATCAGGCTTAAACAAGTGAAAAAGAAGCTAAAAGAGGCTCAAATGAAGCTAAAGGAGAATGATAGTTTAGATTTTTTGGTCGAAGCTTAATTGGTTGTTTAGCACATCATCCACAGGTGCTACAAAACAAATTTGGAGATGTTTTCAGCAATTTTGGTATTTTTAGTGATTTTTGCACTAAACTGGAAATTCAGCCTTCACATATGTGTAGCGCCAAGTTGTTATGATTTTTTACTAGGGAATATAAATTATGAATGGCTTACATGGTTGGATGCATTTTGATGAGTATATCACAGATCAGGAACCCTTGTTGCATGAAAAGCTCTATTTTGGAAGAAAAATCCAAAAAACCACCAATTTTCTATGCTTCTGCCAGTATTTTTGACAGTCTGTTATGCATCTAGAGTAACCTTGGGAGAATCAACTTTTGGAGGCCTTACCATGGGTCATTTTTCAAAATTAAAAATGTTCAAGAAATTAGACACACAGAGCTAGTTGACCTATTTTTCAAATTTGGAGAATTAGGCCTTGGAGAATTTTTTCTTTCTCTGTATGTTTATCTTATCATGTTGAATGATATGTTTTCCTCTTTCATATACATGCTTCTATGTGTTTATATTATCATTTTATAAGCAGAAAACATGTCTTTTCATGCTCTGTTTTAACAATATTTACATTATACATTATGTTCTTCTAAATATATGAATTCACCTCAATTTTCATTCAGATTTTCCATCATTTCATCCTATACACAATGAAAAACTAAACATACTTTCAAGCTACCTACCTGGCCTCATGCATATTCTCTACAAATTGATCTTGAATTTAGACCTCAAACCCTAGACCTAGTCTCCTTACTGTCATTCCTATTCAGCACACAAACATCAAATAAAAACCATATTTACTGAGCTTATATACCTAATCTAAGATCATTAGGTATTCATTCATTTCATTGACTGCAAAGTGACATTGAGAGAGCCCTCTTTGGATCTGGTAGGGCTAGATACCTGACTTAAATCCTGGTGTGTGGTTACCTTCCTTCAAAGCCACTCTAAAACTTTGGAATTTGGGGGAAGTGATAAAAATTCAGAAGCCTTCAGCTCGGCCACCAATGACTACTTGGCCCGACACTCACTTGTGTTGTGAGTGGAGCTCTTATGGAATTGACACCACTTTCTCGTGTCCTTCTTTGTCTTTGTGATGTTATTCTTCGCTTGCGGCTTCGAAAAGTTTTCTTGGGCTACCTTGCCTTTTTATTATGGAACAACATGGGAAAACCCTAAACATCCTAAAACCTAATCCTAGGAGATGAAGCACCAAAACTATGGGGCTCGTTTGGGAAAATTGGTACATCAACTTCTTGGGGACGTAACTTTGGCATACGAACTCTGTTTGACGTGCACAATACCTCGTTAGAAATATCTATCTGAGGAATACAACTTTCAAGTGACCTACATCAATCAAAAGTGAGTATGGGTCCCCATTTTCCCAAAAAACATCGTTTAGGGCCTCAAAACGGCACCGGAAGTTTAGGACCTGAAAAAACTGCCAAAAATAGTAAACTATGATACAATTAAGGAAAATGAAAGATTGAAAGAAACAATGGTGGGGGTCCAAGTGGAATAGTTAGGTGGCCACCAATATCCACTTGGATCAGTCTTTCCCCCTTAGGAAGCAATGGTCTCCATTGTGTTGAGTTCGTTCGTAAGATGATGAAACTTCTACTGAACTTGGTCCTTGGTGAGCCACTTGCTCTGGTACAGGAGTTGGCCAGCTTTCATAACCCGATACAACTGGATCTTCTTCTGGTGAGTGTTCTTGATATGTGTGTCCATGATCCGATTAGTTGTGGAATGTTTCAAGAAATCAAGGTTTAGCTTTGTTGGTGTGAGTTGTTCTCCAATATCTGATATGTCTAGTAATGGTGGAAAGTATGGTCAAAGGCGGTCCACATTGGACATTGGGTGCAGGCCAAGGAATGGGGGAATGATGAACTCAAAATAACTGTCTCCCGCAACATTTCTAATGGTGTAAGTCCCATAATGGAGGGGTGTTAGCTTTCGATGAGCTCCGGTTAGGCGTTCTTTCTGCAAATGCAACCAAACTTTGTCATCCACCTGAAACTTGTGTGGCACCCAATGTTGATCATATCATTTCTTGTACATAGCATTGGATCTATCCAATAAGATATCAACCTATTCGTGAATATGTTGAATTCGCTCGATGAAGTTGTTCGTCTTGTCGGCTTCGAACTGGACATGAGTCGAATCATCCTGAGTAGCTGCAAATGGTATAGCCACATCAATGGGACATAGTGGCTGGAATCCCAAGCCCACCTGAAAGGGGTTGTGGCTAGTTGAGCTATGGAGAGCCTGGTTATAGTTGTATTGAACATAGGGGAGGCTTTCATCCCATGTGTTTGGATTCTTTTAATTGTACATGTGCAAAATGTGTATGATCATCCCTTTGACGACCTATGTTTAGCCATCAGTTTGCGGGTGGAAAGTTGTGACCTTATTGAGCTTGGTGTCTAGCATCGACCAGAGACTTGACCAAAATGTAGTGAGGAACCTGTTGTTAGATCTGAGATAATGGACTGTGGGATCCCAAAGTGTACCGATACTATCTCAAAGAAGAGTTTAGTAGTGGCTTATGTTGTGATATTCTTCTTGCATGTTGTCATAATGGCCATCTTTATACAATCCGTCGATGACCACAAAAACGTAGTCAGTTCCATGCGTGGTAGAAGGAACCAACATGTAATCCATGGAGATAGATTCCCATGATAGACTAGGGGTAGGGAGAAGAGTATATAGGCCTTGATTCTTGATGGTCGGTTTGGAAATGGCACAGGTAGTGCAGGATCTGATGTACTTCCTGACATCATGCCCAAGGTTCAGCCAATATAAATACTTTTACAGTACTGCCACTATTGTCTCGACCCCGAAATGTCCAGCAATCTGATTGTATTGTGCTTCCAAAATTATCTTAACACGCTCTCTTGAAGGAACACAGAGGTGTCCCAGGTGGCATAACAGTGCATCCTGGAGATGAAAATTTGGAACTTGCTTACCCTCCAGGAGCATCGGGTATGTGGTGTCGAATTCTAGATCACTTTTGTAGAGATGCGGACAACCTCAAGTCTTGTGCCCACAAGAGTCGAGCACAGTGGTTAACACCATGATCGGGGGTCGGCTGAGGTAGTCCACAAAATTATCGGTACTTCCCTTCTTGTACTTGATGTTCAAATGGAATTCTTGCAGGTATACGGCCCATTTTTTATGGCGATCGTTCTACAACTTCCCTTGTGTCTGTATGAACTGCATATGTAGGTGATCTATGTGGATGACCATTTCCTTCCCCAAAATGTAATGCTTCCATTGTTGGCAGGCCTGCACAATGGAATACATCTCTTTTTCATAGGTGGGATACTTTTGGACTGTGTCTGAAATTTTCTCACTGTGATATGCCATTGGATGCCCCTACTGAGTAATTACTGCCCTAATATCACAGTCAGAGGCATATGTCTTGATCTCAAATGGTTGTTGCAAGTCTGGTAATGTGAGCACCGGTGCAGAGTAGAGGCGATGCTTCAACTCTGCGAATTCCTTTTGTTGAGAGTCAAACCAAAATAATTTTTCTGTCACTCCTACTTTGGTGACTTGACTCAAATTCCAAGTTATATGTGAGAACCCCAACATGAACCTACGGTAGAAATTGACAAGACCCAGAAATCTGTGGAGCTCTGCTAGATCAGTTAGGGTTGGCCAATATCGAATGACCTGGATCTTGGTTGGGTCCACATGCACCCCCCACTCATCAATAATGTACCCCATATATTGAACCTGGGTCATACCAAAAGTGCATTTCTCCAAATTGGCACAAAACTTGTGTTGTCACAGTGTTTGGAGGACCTATCGAACATGGTGTAGGTGCTCTTCCCAACTTTGGCTAAAGATCGGTATTGATAGGTCCATGTAATTTGGAAGATTGGAAATGACCAAATAGACAAGGGTAACATCAAACCAACTTTGGAGTCCTAGGACCTAGCCTTCCTGGACTCAAAGAGGGCTCTCTTTATATTTGTATAAAAGGTATGACTTGTATGCTTTTAGGATGTTGATTTTAGGCTAGTTAAAGTGATAGGGTTTGTTTGTTTTATTTTGGTTGGTTGGGTAGGTTGTCAAGAAGAACAAATAGAGTGATAGAGGTTCAAACCATTGGGATATGGGGTCTGTGAAAGGCTTGAAAAATACAACAATGAATCAAGGGTGTTTCTTAGGGCAAGTTAACAAATCCAAATGGATCTTAGTAGCTTATGTGAGTGAAATGAACATTAAATTTGGGAACATAGTAGGTTTAAAGGGAAATTAAGAATCCTTTAACAAATACCATAACAAGGAAGGCTTTCAAGATCACTATGCTTAAGAAATAACCAAAGGACAAGGCACACCATAAACTTCTCTGGTCAAACTTCACCAAGAAAACTTAAAAAACAACTATCCAGCAAACCCTAGAGAGCAGGGAACTCCTAAATTCTCTAGTTATTCACCTTCAGAGAAAGAAAACATTCAATATAACACATTAGTAATTATTAAAGAATAGGGAACTCCTAATTTCCTTAATCAAAATATAAAATACCTTCAAAGAGACTATTCAAGATGGACTAAAGGACAGGGCAAACCATGGACTTCTTCAGTCAAACCCTAATTAGTAAAATTCAAAGAAAAGGCCTTAAAACCAATGTTTTAAGCTACACCCAAGGACAGGGCATACAATAAACTTCTTTGGCTTGACTCAATTAAATCATCTTCAAGTAAAACAAGTTGAGTGGAACGAGAGAGTAATTAAGAATTCTCTAATCAGACCTAGCAGAGGAAAACATTAGAGCAATAGAAGCAGACAGACTTAACGTGCCTCTAACGCATATCTTAAGATAAATATTATATTCTATTGCAAGGGAAAGATGCACAATATGGAAAGCATAAGAATAAAAATACTAGATTAGAACAACATCACCATTAACCAGGTTCAATAATCCTATGAATATGCTTGCTCCATTGCCATTCAAATCAAAACATTCACAAAACTTTAAAGCCAATTTCTTCACAACTCCAAGTTTATGATATTGAGCTCAACAATCAGCCAAAAACCAACCAAATTTATGAAGCATTACATGAATTATCTATCTGTAAAATGAGGATTTGAACCCTAGCTAGGGTTTTAGAAGTCATTTATTGCATATTTAAGGCATTTTTACCTTTGAGACCATGCAAGGCCCAAGGAAAAAATATCTAAAACTCATTCATTGCAATAATAACTTCTAACATATCCTCTAAGAAAATTTTGGAATTATTTGACCTTAAGCCTTCTCAATGAATATTACAATAACTCGTGGTGTCTTTTTTTGACTTTCTGGCAAGGGCGAAGCGCTACTGGTAAACGCACAGCGCCAAGACTTGGAAAATTGCTTGTTTTGCAACTAACTTTTGGAGGCCTTCCTGGTGTCCAAATGAGCTCCATGGTAGCTCATTTGAAAGCCTGTCCTGTCTAGTTTCCAGATCTTCCTTTAATTTCAAGAATGGTGACCATTTTCCCTATAAAAAATCACTTCTCCCAAGACTTCTAAATATGCAGCACCAGTGCTAAAAAGAGGGCAGAAAAGTGATTTTTTGGTGGTTTTTGGCCCTTTTGAGGGACCAGTTTTGCTCCAAATGGTCTAAAATTTTATGAGTATGATTTCCTTGGCATGATGAACATGTATATGTTGAGTTTCTTTCATTTGAGTTCCCAAAAAAAAGAGCGCAATTCCAGTGGCTCTGCGCGTTTGGCCCAAGTGCAAACGCGCAACGCCAAGTGATGAACGCGCAGCGCTAGTTTGAAAAAACGTAGCACTATTTTGCAGACCACTTTTGGAGGTATTTATACTGTTCAAATTGGGCTCATGATAGCTATAAGGAAATATATTTAATTCTACTTTCCAAATATACCTTTTTTTTTTTTATTGGAGTTGATTTGACCTGTAAAAAGTTGATTCTCTGAAGACTAGTCAAAAAGTGTTGAATGAGGGTGTAGAAATGAAAAGTGTTGGTGTAGGAAAATTTTGGAGGCCTTCCTCAACTCCAAATTGAGCTCACAATATCTCATTGGAAATCCATTCCAGTCTAGTTGTCATTTGAATCATCAAGAAAGTCATTTGGACACTCCAGCTATGAGGAAAATTGATTTTCCCAAGGTCACTCCAGAACTGCAGCAAACCTCTAGTAGCACTTGTAAATTTGAAATTTCTCCAAAACCATGATACCTGTGTAAAAACTAAAGGATTTTTTTCTTCCTTGACCTATGAGGGACAAAAAACTCTCTCACTTTTGTCAAATTCATCTTTATTTGTTCAAAAACACAATTTGAAGCTAAACTAGCCTTATGTGTGGCAAATGATTTGTCCCTTGGAATGACTTCTTGGAAAATGATGGGGGAATGATGTTTATGAGTTGGTATGGCTTCATATTTGCTAAAATTGCCTAGCTTATGGCTCCTCTACTCCTATGCCTCTTTTTCATAGCAAACCCTAGCTCAATGGGAGAGGAATTTAGGGTTTAATGCTTGTGAACAATGATGACTTGGGCACGCTTGGAACAAGACAACTCCCTTTGAAATTTGATGTGTTGGCATGTGGAACTCTGATTTGGCTTTGAGAAATTCACTTTCTAATGTTTTGAAGTCTTCTTCCTTTTCTCACTGATACTCTTTGACACTTTTTGCTTTGCAGGTTGCTAAAGTCATGGAGTTGGCTTCTCTTTTGCTCATTGAGGCATGACAAGTTCATTTTGACAACTTTTATGATGATTACACATAGCAGAATCTTCAAAATATTTTGTAGTCTCCACCATAAAACTCAACTCATCTTTTCCACCTTCTCTATCCACTTTCTTCAAAACCCTAGGTGTCTACAGTTCTTTACAGCAATCATAAGTGTTGTCTTCTAAGTTCTCTTTAGCCCTTTCAAGTTCATTCATTTATGTCTAGTTCACCTCACCTTTTTCTATATTCCATCAATATTTTCTGCTAGACTTTCTTCATGCTTGGTCTTGTGTGCTTCCTCCATGTCATTTTCCTGCAAGTGACCACTACTTTGGCACTCAAATGGACTAAACATTTCATAAACCCTTGTTATCTTCAAGACCAAGTGTTTCCCTTTCCCTTGTTGTAAGCTATTTTCATTCAGGAGTAGATAGTCTACATCATCAGTAATTTCTGCTAATAAATATTTCAAAAATCCTGCAAAAGTGCTAAACTTTTTCATTTTCCTCATTTGCAGGTCTTGAACTGATAAGAAAAACTTCTTTGGAAATTTTAGTTCCTTCTTGAATAACCATGTCTTGACATTCTATTACATTTGAGCCAGATTCTAGCAAAGGAAAAGTAGTGCCTGAAACATCCAAGCATTACCTTGAAAAAATTAAAACCCTAATGACTTAGTGGGAGGGTCCTTTGACCTGACTTTGGCTGAAATTTGACTTGGAGATTTTCAAGTGAAAACAGAGTATTGCTATAGGTTATTATGCCCAAAGGGACATGGGAATGAGTTAGAAACCAAAAACCCTAAAGGGAGGGTGCAGTTTATTGATAGGGGAAGATAGGGCAATGAAGTCTCGGGAAGTGAAGGAGGATGAAAATGAGAGTTATAAGCCCATAATGAGTCTTTTTAAGAGAAACAAGGTGGCTTTGGGAAGACCAACTAAGGAATAGTGAAAATAGGTTTATAAGTATAGTGAAGGCAGTGAGATTTTTGAAACTCAAGATATTCAAGGAATATTGTTTTCAGAAAGCTATAACCATTCTATAGTCATCTAAAGATAGTGAAAAATATTGATGACTAATAGTGGCTCCACTTGGGGAGAGAATTTCCTTTAGGAGGTGTCAAGAACCTCAGATCTCTAATTTTGCGGATGAGATGCCTCACATGCTTGTTGATTTCCTTCATTTTGCAATGTTGATCTTGCTACTGTTCTTGGAAGTTCTGATCTTAAAATCTGGAAAAAAAAAAAAAAACAAACAAACAAACAAACAAACAAAAACAAACCAAAAAAAAAAAGACAAAACAAAACAAAACAAAACACATGATTGCTTCAACATCAGCTCTACCTACCCATCATACTTTTCCTAGCATTTTTTCTTCATTTGGGTGAATTTGGATTGGCAAACCCTGAACATCATCTTTTCTTTTGAAAGCAAAAACTATCTATTTCTACCCTTATATCATCCAAAGACTCAGATTAGACTGATGAGCTCTTTTATTCTCTACCTAATCTACTTATCTGTCAAGTTTAAACAGTTTGACAGATTTTCATTCTCTAATCTATCAACAAGAAATTGAAAACATGACCTAATCAAGATTAACTAGTTTGATTTGTCATGAGTTGTGGCATCTTGGACAAGTTTCACTCAGATTTTATTTGTGTACAAGTAAAACTAGAAACTTAAGGGCTTATAATTTGGAACTTGTCACTCATCCCTCTCTTTTCTCTTTGGTTCAGATTTGAGATTTGGGAACCAATGTCTTTCCTAACCTAGTCTACTAGTAAACAAAGTTTAAATAGTTTGGAAAATATTCATTTTCTATATTATCAGCAGAAATTTAAAACATGTTCAATAATGGTTAGTCTATATGATTTAACAAGAGTTATTTTTCAAACAAGTACTGGCATTTAGACTTGCCCACTTTCAGAAACATTAATTTTTGGTATGGGGCTTTACCTTTTTCTTTATCTGCCCTCTTTTCTCATTTTCTTTCTTTTTGTGTTTTATTTTCTTCCTTTTTGTCAAAACAATCTTAAACTAAAGCTAGAAAGATTCTCATAGTGCTGAACTTATTTGCATAACTATCTATCCTAATCTAACTTGGAAATTTCTGTTGTTCTAAATGATACAATAGTGCCAGTGCAGCCAGTTAAGTAACAACAAAAACAGGTAGGCAACCTGACTGCTTGTCAGAGGGAACAACAATATACCTTGATTATGTGTCTTCATAACCAAGCTTATCATATGTAGTGGAAACTTATGATGTATTTGATTCTTGTAAAGAATCCATGTCTGGAAACTTGAGCCAATCAAGACCTTTATGTAATATGCTATAGGATCAACAAAATCATGATGTAAACTTTTCGCTTTTGGGCCTTTCATGACTGGTTGGTCATCTGTATCCCAAATATTAATTTTGAAAACCTCATCTTCAGTCTGGTTCTTGAAAACACAATCATCCTCAGCGTGCAAGTTAAAAGGTAGTACAATTTTCTCTTTCTTGGGGGAAGGGATACTTTCCAAGAATTCTTTAGGATCTCAGAAATTGTATGAATGAATTTGAGAATTTAAAATTTCAATGTCAATTTCATATTTTTTAACCACTATCTCCAAAAAAAAATTCTTAACTTCGGGGTTATTTTTCCTTGACTTCAAAATGAGAAAGACAACTTTTAGGAAATCATCATCAAGCTAAAGTTCTGATAACTAATTTGAAATTTCACTATATAGAAGGTCTGCCATGAACCTTGTCATTTTGTTCAATCAGTCCGAGAAAAGGGTCATTGCATCTTTACAACCGATCTGGATTCTTTTACTAGTGGAGTCTTTAGGCTTACTGAGAGTTGTGGAGTCGTCGGGTGGAAGATTTCAACTTTCTTGTGACAAGCTGATGTCCGCCATCAGTAACCAGATATTCTACAGGTCTCTAAGGTCTTCAGGTAGGGAACTTTCTTTGTGGATATATCTGCTAACAGTTGGATTTTTAGATCTAGGAGACTTCCTAAGGATGCTTTCAGGGTCATCAACTATAGCAGGAGGGTTTGGGTCAGGGTGAGATCTAGTGCAGATTCTTTGTGAAGCCAGATTTCAGACCCACAACACAGAGAAGTTGAAAACTTGTAACAGTGGGAAAACAGACCAATTTTTAATATTACTAAATTTACACGGTATGTGACTGTGCTTTATACTATCAGTATTGATTTATACATTCTAAGGGGAGTCTGTGAGAAACAGTGGAGTCACCAAGTCTACTGGAAACTAGTGGAGTCACCAGGTGGATGGTGCTAACTGTTTTGAGGATTTGTTTGTTTTCCACCATCAACAATTGGGTACCAATCATGAGATATTTTTAGGGTTTTCTAAGTTCTTTAGGTAACACTAAGATTTTCAATAAGTGTGTCCCACCGCGATCGCCATTATGTTAGGTCCCTGTAATTTGGAAGATTGGAAATGACCAAATAGACAAGGATAACATCAAACCAACTTTGGAGTCCTATGACCTAGCCTTCCTGCACTCAGAGAGGGCTCTCTCTATATTTTTATAAAAGGTATGACTTGTATGCTTTTAGGATGTTGATTTTAGGATAGTTAAATTGATAGGGTTTGTTTGTTTTGTTTTTTTTGGTTGGGTAGGGTTGTCAAGATGAACAAATAGAGTAAGAGAGGTTAAAACCATTGGGCTATGGGGTCTGTGAAAGGCTTGAAAAATACAACAATGAATCAAGGGTGTTTCATATGGCAACTTAACAAAGCCAAATGGATCTTAGTAGCTTATGCGAGTGAAATGAACATTAAATTTGGGAAGATAGTAGGTTTAAAGGGAAATTAAGAATCCTTTAACAAATACCATAACAAGAAAGGCCTTCAAGATCACTATGCTTAAGAAATAACCAAAGGACAAGGCACACCATAAACATCTCTGGTCAAACTTCACCAAGTAAACTTAAAAAACAACTATCCATCAAACCCTACAGAGCAGGGAACTCCTAAATTCTCTAGTTATTGACCTTCAGAGAAAGAAAACATTCAAGATAACACATTAGTAATTATTAAAGAGCAGGGAACTCTTGATTTCCTTAATCAAACTATAAAATACCTTCAAAGAGACTATTCAAGATGGACTAAAGGACAAGGCAAACCATAGACTTCTTCAGCCAAACCCTAATTAGTAAACTTCAAAGAAAAGGCCTTAAAAATAATGTTTTAAGCTACACCAAAGGACCTGGCATACCATAAATTTCTTTGGCTTGAATCCATTAAATAATTTTCAAGGAAAACAAGCTGAGTGGAACAAGAGAGCAATAAATAATTCTCTAATCAGACCTAGTAGAGGAAAAAATTAGAGCAATAAAAGCAGACAGACTTAAGGTTTCTCTAACAGCATATCTTAAGCTAAATTTTATATTATATTGCAAGAGAAAGATGCACAATATGGAAAGCGTAAGAAGACAAATACTAGATTAGAACAACATCACCATTAACCAGGTTCATGAATCCTATGAATATGCTTGCTCCATTGCCATTCAAATCAAAACATTCACAAAACTCCTAAGCCAATTTCTTCACAACTCCAAGTATATGATATTGAGCTCAACAATCAACCAACAACCAACCAAATTTATGAAGCATTACATGCACTATTTATCTAAAAAATGAGGAGGTGAACCCTAGCTAGGGTTTGAGAAGTCATTTATTGCATATTTAAGGCATTTTGACCTTTGAGACCATGCAAGGCCCAAGACAAAAATATCTAAAACTCATTCATTGCAATAATAACTTCTAACATATCCTCTGAGCAAATTTTGGAAGTATTTGACCTTAAGGATTCTAAATAACTATTACAATAACTCGTGGTGTAATTTTTTGACTTTCTGGCAAGGGCACAGTGCCACTGGCTGAGGGTGTAGCGCCACTGGTAAATGCGCAGTGCCAAGACTTAGAAAATTGTCTGTTTTGCAGCTAACTTTTGGAGCCTTATCAGTGTCCAAATGAGCTCCATGATAGCTCATTGGAAATAATGTCCTGTCTAGTTTCCAGATCTTCCTTTACTTTCTATAATGGTGGCCATTTTCCCTGCCAAAAATCACTTCTCCCAAGACTACTAAACGTGCAGCACCAGTGCTGAAAAAAGGGCCAAAAGGTGATTTTTTGGTGGTTTTTGGCCCTTTTGAGGGACCAGTTTTGCTCCAAATGGTCTAAAAATTTCTAAGGATGATTTCCTTGGAATGAGTAACATGAATATGTTTAGTTTATTTCATTTTATTTCCCCAAAAAATAGCGCAGCGCCAAGTGCTGAACGTGCAGTGCCAGGATGAAAAAATGCATCATTGTTTTGCAGACCACTTTTAGAGGTCTTCTTGGTGTCCAAATTGGGCCCAGGATAGCTTGTTAGAAATATATTGAAGTATAATTTCCAAATATACCTTTTTTTTTCATATTGGATTTGATCTGGCATGTAAAAATTTGATTCTCCCAAGACTAGTAAAAAAGTGTTGAATGAGGGTGAAGAAATGCAGAGTACTGGTGCAGGAAACTTTTGGAGGTCTTCCTCAACTCCAAATTGAGCTCATGATTTCTCATTGGAAATATCTTCTAGTATAATTTTCATTTGAATCATCAAGTAAGTCATTTTGACACTCCAACTATGAGAAAACGTGATTTTCCCAAGGTCACTCCAGAAGTGCAACAAACCTCATGTAGCACATGTAAATTTGACATTTCTCCCAAAACATGATACATGTCTAAGAACTGGAGGAGGTTTTTATTCCTTGACCTATTTGAGACAAAACCCTCTCTCACTTTTAACAAATTCATCTTTATTGTTTCATAAACACAATTTGAAGCGAAATTGGCCTTATGTGTGGCAAATGATTTGTCCCTTGGAATGACTTCTTGGAAAATGATGGGGGCATGATGTTTATGAGTTGGTATGGCTTCATACTTGCTGAAATGACCTAGATTATGGATCCTCTACTCATATGCCTCTTTTTCATAGCAAACCCTAGCTCAGTGGGAGAGGAAATATGGGTTTAATGCTTGTGAACAAAGATGACTTGGGCACCCTTGGAACAAGAAAACTCCCTTTGAAATTTGATGTGTTGGCATGTGGAACTATGAGTTGTATTTGCAAAACCCACTTTCTAATGTTTTGAAGCCTTCTTCCTTTTCTCAGTGATACTCTTTGACAATTTTTTCTTTGCAGGTTGTTGAAGTCATGGAGCTGGCTTTTCTTTTGCTCATTGAGGCATGACAAGTTCATTTTGACAAATTTTAAGATGATTACACATAGCAGAATCTTCAAAATATTCTGTAGTCTCCACCATAAAACTCAACTCATCTTTTTCACCTTCTCTGGCCACTTTCTTCAAAACCCTAGGTGTCTGCAATTCTTTACAGCAATCATCAGTGTTGTCTTCTAAGTTCTCTATAGCCCTTTCAAGTTCACTCATTTCTGTCCAGTTCACCTCACATTTTTCTATATTCCATAAATTTTTTTTGCTAAACTTCCTTCATGCTTGGTCTTGTGTGCTTCCTCCATGTCATTTTCCTGCAAGTGACCACTACTTTGGCACTCAAATGGACTAACCAGTTCATAAACCCTAGTTATCTTCAAGACCAAGTGTTTCCCTTTCCCTTGTTGTAAGTTGTTTTCATTCAGGAGTAGATAGTCTACATCATCAGTACCTTCTACTGATAAATATTTCAACAATCCTGCAGAAGTGCTAAACTTTTCCATTTTCCTCATTTGCAAGTCCTGAACTGATAAGACAAACTTCTTTGGAAATTTTAGGTCCTTCTTGAATAACCATGTCATGACATTCGATTACATCTAAGCTAGATTCTAGCAAAGTAAAAGCAATGTCTGAGACATCCAAGGATGACCTTGAAAAAATTAAAACCCTAATGACTTAGTGGGAGGATCCTTTGACCTGATTTTGGCTGAAATTTGAATTGGAGATTTTCAAGTGAAAACAGAGTATTGCTATAGGTTATTATGCCCAAAGGGACATGGGAATGATTTAGCAACCAGAAACCCTAGAGGGAGGGTGGATTTTATTGATAGGGTAAGATAGGGAAATGAAGTCTCAGGCAATGAAGGAGAATGAAAATGAGAGGTATAAGCCCATAATGAGTCTTTTTAAGAGCAACAGGGTGGCTTTGGGAAAACCAGCTGAGGAATAGTGAAAATAGGTTTATAAGTATAATGAAGGCAGTGAGATTTCTAAAACTCAAGATATTCAAGGAATATTGTTTTCAGAAAGCTATAACCATTCTATAGTCATCTAAAGATAGTGAAAAATAATGATGGCTAAAAATTTTTTCATCCAAATATACCACCACGAATGAGTGAGTGAATGGTCACAAGATCTCTTCCATCGGCCTCATGAAGGTTGCGGGAACATTCATCAACCCGAAAGGCATGACCAGCCATTAAAAAAGGCCCTCTTTCTCTTTGAATTCAGTCTTCCACATATTTGAGGGTTCAATTGGTACCTGGTGATACCCAGACATCTAGTCATTCTTGGTAAAATATTTGGCCCCCTAAAGTTGGTCCAGAAGGTCATAAATCCATGGGATCATATATCTATTCTAGAAAATCATCTTGTTCAGCGTCTGATAGTCAATATAGAGTCTCCAAGTCCCATCCTTCTTCTGCACCAACGCGATCGAGCTCCCATAGGGCAATGAACTCGACCGGATCTGACCTTTTTGCAACAACCCCTGAATCTGCCTCTTGATTTGAATGTTCTCCAAAAGAGAGCATCAATAGATTGGTCCATTGTGTAGCATCAAGATTGGGGTCAGATCGATGGATTACTTGACCTGACAGTGCATAGGCACCCCTACAGGTGAGGTGAATATGTCCCTATACTCCTCCACAACCTTATCCATCTGTTGTTTTCGTGCAGAGGAGCCATGTCTGGAGGTCGTGGCCAAAGTATTCTTCTTGCCTTAAGGGCGGATCATAAGGAAAACAAATTTCTCGTTTTGGGAAATGATCTTACTGCATTACTTCACAGTGATCAAAGAGATGGCGATAGGCGGTGCAACCTTTGGTATCCTGTACAACTTATTACCCAAAGTAACAATAACAGCATGAGGTTGAGACTCATACACATCATGTCGCTTCCAAAATTATGGTTGTCCTAATAATACATTACAAACTTCAAGAGGAGAAACATTACATAATACCTCATACGTGAAGGGATTGATGTCGTAGCGAAGGCGACACTGATGGCTGACACGGAGATTTCATCCCTTGTGAAACCACTTGATGGTGAATGGTTGTGGGTGTGTTGTGATTGGTAGGCCTAGTCACTTCACGACCTATATTCAAATGAGGCTCTTTTGGCTCCCATTTTCGACAATGAACTGTAGCGGGGAACCCTTCACCCACATCTGGGAATAGAAGAGGCACTCCCCCTCCTCAAGATCTTCAAGTTCTTCCTTCTATATCGTGGTGGTCGCAATGGTGGTATTGGGCTCCACATCGATAATCTGCTTCCATTTTTCATTCCCCTTGTCGGGTTCTGACTCAGAGTCAGAACATGCGTATTATTCAGAAGCCTTCATCTTGTCCACCAATGACTGCTTGGCCCCACACTCACTTGTGTTGTGAGTGGAGCTATTATGAAGCTCACTCCACTTTCTTGTGTCCTTCTTTGGCTTTGTGGTGTTGATATTCGCTTACGGCTTCGACAGGTTGTCCTGGGAAGCCTCGCCTTGGCCTTGTCTTTTTTTTTGTGGTTTGGGGGTGCCTTTACCTTGATTTTGATTCGCAGATCCAAATTCTTGCTTCATCCATTTGAATTTTTTCTCAATCTTGGCAGCATATCGGTATGCTACACCAAGCAAGGAGATGTCGAGGAACTCCATTTCCATCTGGATTTATCTGTGTAGAAAATTTTTTGCATAGGGTATGGAATAGATTTGTTAGCTCATGCACATCTTGATCCCTTTCTTACTGCAGTGTAGTCCATTGTATGTACTTTTTGTTACACTAAAAATTGTCATATTGACATTCTGCTGTGTGTATGAGCTCATTATTACTCATACTTCTCCCTTTGCAATTCTAACATATCAGTTCCTCATATCAAGCCTTGAAAATCAGAGAAATGTTCCTAAAAATCTCCTAAACTTTGGTGTCGCACTTTCTCTCTATCTTGCTTGTGGTCCCGCACATAATGTTCAGCTCTCCTGCGTACCTGAACGCACTTTATCTGTGTTAAAGGTGCAGACCCCTGTAAGATCAAAAAGGCGCAAGTAAATTCCAAAAATCTCAATTAAAGTAAATTTTGGAAGCTTCTAGAATGGATCTTGCGGTGGCAGAACCGCTCTTGTGAGGTGCATGAATCCCTTACCTTATGGAGCTAACCCCTTGATGTGAGGAGCTTATCCCTTTGAAGGAGGATTCTATCCCTTCATACTTGGAACAGAAAACCTCCTCTTGTCCACTATAAAAAGAGGCATTGGGTAGCCTCAAAGGGAGTTCAAGCTTTTAGAATATTTGAAGTTAAGTGTTGTTGAGATTTAGACTCAGTTAACTAAGGCTTTTGTGAGGAGAGATTACATACCTTTATTTGTCTTGGTTGGAGGAGTGCAGAACTTTTCAAAGTAAAGGAGACTCCTGCTTCGGACCCTAGAAAGTCTTGTACAACATCAAGGCTCAGGTTGTAAGGATTTTCTTCTTTTGAAATTAATACAAATATACTCATTTTTCTCAATAAGCTTTCAATCAATGGTTTATTTCATAGATTCCTTGATCACTATGATAAGCATGGTTTATGATGATTTCTATACAGGTGCTATGTTATATTTTGCTTGTTTGTGACTACAGGTTTACGAGGAAAACTCCTTCAAGCGCGCGAGGGACAATGACGACTTCAAACAAGCACTGGACAAACGGTAAGTCCTTAACACCTCTATAGAGCTTTTCATAGATCGTATATGCTTAGAGAAATATTAGTATGTTTGGCTGTTTGTTGCTAGATACTTTTAGTACTAGGGAGATTGATTTGAGGAAAAGTTTTTCCTGGTTTTTGATTGATGGATATCTACCTGGGTAGCTTAGGTTTTCTCTGTTTTTGAAAATTTTGAAATCTTTTATGTTTTTTTGGAACTTTTCTGGGGACTTCACTTTGTTGTTTTGCACAGTGCGGGCAGTTTCGCATTTTCGTTGAGTTAACAGTGCGGGACCGCACCTGTTACTTCTGGGAGCCTACGGACCCTGTTAGATTTTTTGAAACATAAAAGATTTCAAAATTTTCAAAAACAGAGAAAACCTAAGCTACCCAGGTAGATATCCATCAATCAAAAACCAGGAAAAAAATTTCCTCAAATCAAAATAAAAGAGAACCAAAACAACAAGTTCTTTCCCCAGTGGAGTCGCCAATTTGTTGAACGGATAAATCGTTCTTGCGGACAAGACTGATCTCCCTAGTACTAAAAGTATCTAGCAAAAAACAGCCAAACATACTAATCTTTCTCTAAGCATATACGATCTATGAAAAGCTCTATACAGGTGCTATGTAATATTTTGCTTGTTTGTGACTACAGGTTTACGAGGAAAACTCCTTCAAGCGCGCGAGGGACAACGACGACTTCAAACAAGCACTGGACAAACGGTAAGTCCTTAACACCTATATAGAGCTTTTCATAGATCGTATATGCTTAGAGAAAGATTAGTATGTTTGGCTATTTGTTGCTAGATACTTTTAGTACTAGGGAGATCGGTCTTGTCCGCAAGAACGATTTATCCGTTCAACAAATTGACGACTCCGCTGGGGAAAGAACTTGTTGTTTTGGTTCTCTTTTATTTTGATTTGAGGAAAAGTTTTTCCTGGTTTTTGATTGATGGATATCTACCTGGGTAGCTTAGGTTTTCTCTGTTTTTGAAAATTTTGAAATCTTTTATGTTTTTCTGGAACTTTTCTGGGGACCGCACTTTGTTGTTTTGCACAGTGCGGGCAGTTTCGCATTTTCGTTGAGTTAACAATGCGGGACCGCACCTGTTACTTCTGGGAGCCTGCGGACCCTGTTAGATTTTGTGAAAAACTTAGATTTCTTTTTCTAGTTTAGTTTAGATTTAATTTAGGATTCTTAGCATCTACCCAGATATGTATTTTTCTGTCAAAAAAGCCTTGTTTATGAGTTTCTTTCAGCAATTCTTCATCTCGTCAATCTCCATTAAAGTTAATTGGGTGTTTTGAGTCTCTTTTTTGAGAAGTTCTTAATTTGATTTCCTTTGGTCATTACTTGGAGGTTTTTCTCAGTCTTTTCACAATTTTCCATCTTTTTGCTTATGTTTTTGCAAAAATATTTCCCCCTCAATCGCTGGGGGGGGCTAAATTGTGTATGAGTGTTAATCGCCTTTGAATGTTTTTCGATCTTTGGAACTCTCACCCAATTTTCTTGACTTGCACTTGATTGGTTCTTAGATTACATTAGAATCATCTTGTGTTTGAGAATTCTCTTGCATAGATCACATTTGCATAATTAGAATTCTCATTTTCAGAATATGAATGAAAAATGTGCATAGATTACATTTGCATACTTTTCAAGTGAATTGTGCATAGATTACAATTTCATAGTTTACATTCTGAAAAATCAATCATAGATTTGGATCAGTTTTCTTTGATTTGAATTTAGATGTTTTTATGCTTGTTTTAAAAACAAAAAAATAAAAATTTGTTTGGGATTGATTTGCATTAGTTTTTCTTGATGAAATTAGTGCATTAGAGAATTTGTTATATTTTCTCTTAGTGATCAATTTTTTGCATTGTTGGAAGTATATGGAAACTCTCTCCTTACTTTAATTAGGATTCATCGAATTGAAAATATTACATTATCATATTCGATTGCATTTAGTTTTGGGTCGGGTCATAACACCATTGGTTTCATATCCATTTACCCTTTTGAGTAATAACAGCATAAATAACACAGCGCTTAATTAAAATTCATCTAGTAATTTTTACATTTTTAGGGTTCTTTCCACCAATCTATCTCAGGATTAGTGCTTTGGAATAGGTTGTAGTTAACTTTCCAAAGCAACAAAAACAAACAAGTAGATAAATATTGCAGTAGGAAATAACTCCAATTGTAATTGGTACAATCTGGGAATCTTCTCTTAAAGAAGTCAATCACGAGACCATGTCCAAACCTTTGAAACAATAAATTATGTTTCATTGGGGAAGATAGAATATTTTGTGCGCATTACAAACGGTAAACCTCGGATTAACCATTGTCGAGGAGCCTGGGGTCACTTGTCGGTAAACCTCGGATTGACCATGTCGAGGAACCTTCAAGGGGATTGAGCTTTGTTAATCTGCCTTTGCGCGTGGAATCGGATCGTAGATTGTTCCCCCAGTTGTATTTGTTACTTTTGGTAACCTTAGTGTCCATAAGCTTAATATTATTTCCTAAGGTGACGGTGAAGGAAAGATCTCATTGTACCTGGAGCAAATGTCGACTAGACTCACTTGGACTCTCTGGGGGGTTCTCTTCACTCGAGATGGTTTTGTGAAGAAACTTATGCCAGTCTGTTTCATTAAGCAGGTTTTCGGGGTAACTGTTCCAACCGCCCTTTCTGTATTAAATTCTACGATGTTGGATTTCATCACCAACTAGTGTTTTTAGTACGGGAAGTTACTGTTTGTGTGTGGTTTGACTCCTAGATTTGATAGTGCATGTTAATTTGTTTGTTTTTACTTTTATAGACCATAGGTGTGATTTGTGAATTTTAATTGTTAGATGTAAATTGTGAATTGTTAATTTTAGTTTTAAATTGTTGATAAAATTCACTGAAGTTGAATATAATGGCAATTGTTCTAGAATTTACCAACCAAAGAACCCCTCTTAACGAGAATCCTAGTACTTTTCCTTGTTCTGTAAATGTTGGTCCTCCTTATATGGCTACATTTTCATTACCTGGATTTACAATAGGTTTACCGATATGGTTATTTTCAACTTCGTTGGCCCCGAATACTCCAATTGTTCCACCTCAACCGGATGCTTCACCTCAACAGAGTTCACCATCTCAACATCACCAACCTTCTGTTGACCCTTTACCTTCTTCACCTAATATTTCTTCCTCCATTTATTCCTCTTCGCTTGGTAAAATCCTTGACGCTAGTAACCAGGTGGCTAAGAAGAAGAAGAAAGGGAAGAAGAAGAAGAAGAAGAAAGATAATGAAGAATTCAACCAACCAACCATGGATGTAAGTGTTAGTTGTGTTGAGGAAACCTCCAACATGCATCGTAAACCCAAATACCCTTGCAGGATTTGTAAGGGTGACCACTTCCTTATCAATTGTCTTGGTATTCCAAAGGTCTTGGAAGTATGGTCAGAAAAATCTCATCAACTTTCCATTGATCCGTCAACCAGTGATAGTCAGGTGCCTGGGAAAAAGGGTAAAGTTAGGTTTCCTTGTAAGTTATGCAAAGGGAGTCATCAAACTCACATTTTCCTTCACATGGATGAAGCCTCAAAATTGTTGGAAAACCTTACTGTTCCACAGCAATAATTTCCAACTGGTTATCATAAACTTTCTCCCAACCTACCGTCAACTAACGGAGTGATTGATCTAATTTCAAGTACGGTCGATCCCACTCTTCCATTGGAGAGTGAAACTCATATCACTCAGGTTGATGATCCATTAGTTGATCAAGTGTTCGATTCGATTTCACACTCGGTCGATCCCATTCTCCCTGTAGAGAGTGAACTTCATACCGCTCAGGTTCTTCTTGTTACATAAGATTCTTCTACGTCGGGGGGCATTTCACCTGTTTCTACAGAACCCCCTCCAAGTGCTGAGGTCTTTTCCTTTGATTGGAATAGACTGAAAGAACCTCGTCTTCCTTCCTCCATTCCTTTCCAAATCATTATGAAGTTAGGTGGTAGGGACATACACCGCACACAGGTAGATGAAGGTGCTTCTGTTAGTATTTTATCCTCAACTGCTTGGAAAGCTTTGGGTTCCCCTCAGCTTGTGCCTATTACGCAGAATCTGAAAGAATTTAACAGAACCATTACTGAACCTTTAGGGATCCTTCCTAAGTTTTCTATTGCCTTGGAAGGTAAAACTGTCTGTATTGATCTTATGGTAGTTCGAGGTCCCTTGGATTTCAATTTACTCCTTGGGCGAGACTATGTTTATGCAATGAAAGATGTCGTATCGACACTCTTTCGCGTGATTTCTTTCCCTCACAATGGCAATATTGTGACTGTAGACCAGCTTTCGTTCCCTAGTCTTGTTTCTACTACCAATAATATGACACCCCTAAATGTTCCTGGTTCTAAAGTGGTATCTACCCCGCCACGGGTTAATTATGTGGCAACTAGTCCCATGTTTTCAGTTACCGATGTAAGCGAGCCTCACATTGTTTGCTCGTCTTCCTTTGACTTAGATCCAGTAATTGACATGGAAAACTCTATGGGATTATTTGAACGCGATGTTCTTATCCCTTTTGAGTCCCTTGACATGTGTTCCTTCCAGAGAACTGTTCTTCCATCTGATGAAGACCTCTTGGAAGCCATGATCAAGATGTGTCCATTGACATGTGTTTCTTCCAGTTGGAAGCCATGATCAATGAGTTCGAGGAAAGTTCCTTTTACTGTGTCAACCTCGTTAAAAAATGAATCAGTGAGTGTGAGGAAAGTTCCTGTTACTGAGTCAACCTCATTAAAAAATGAATCAGGTGTGAGGATAGTTCCTTTTACTGTGTCAACCTCATTAAAAAATGAATCAGTAAGTCCGAGGAAAGTTCCTTTTACTGTGTCAACCTCATTAAAAAATGAATCAATAAGTCCGAGGATAGTTCTTTTCCTGTGTCAACCTCGTTAAAAAATGAATCAGTGAGCCGAAGGAGAGTTCCTTTTCCTGTGTCAACCTCGTTAAAAAATGAATCAGTGAGTCCGAGGATAGTTTCTTTTACTGTGTCAACCTCGTAAAAAAATGAATCAGTGGCTGGTGAGGAGAGTTCCTTTTACTGTGTCAACCTCGTTAAAAAATGAATCAGTCGGCGATGAGGACAGTCCTTTTCCTGTGTCAACCTCATTAAAAAATGAATCAATAGGTAGATAGTAGAGAGTAGATTGATAGATTAGAAATAAGTAGTTTACGAGGATGGTTCCTCTTACTGAGTCAACCTCGTTAAAAAATGAATCAGGTATGAGGATGGTTCCTGTTACTGAGTCAACCTCGTTAAAAAATGAATCAGGTATGAGGACAGTTCTTTTCCTATGTCAACCTCGTTAAAAAATGAATCAGTTAGTCAGAGGATAGTTCCTGTTACTGAGTCAACCTCGTTAAAACATGAATCATGTATGAGTACAGTTATTTTCCTGTCTCAACCTCATTAAAAAATGAATCAGTACGTTATATAGGTAGATTGTAGAAAGTAGATACGAGGATAGTTTCTTTTACGGTGTCAACCTCGTTAAAAAATTAAATATGTAGAAGAGGAAAGTTCCTTTTACTGTGTCAACCTCATTAAAAAATGAAACATGTTGCCATGAGCATAGTTCTTTTCCTGTTTCAAGCTCATTAAAAAATGAAACAAATCCTCCCCTAATTGAGTCGAGTCTTTGACTAGATCTCGTAAATGTAAAGTCATATATTTAGGTTATTTTTTGCATAATTTTCTTACAGTTTTAGGTCGGGTCTTTCATATGATCTCGTAAATAAACCTTCATTCCATACAGCTATTAATTACCAGCAGTGTACTTAGTTGAATGAAATGAATCTGGGGGGGCATGCGCTCTAGCAGTTACGCTTAGGGGGCATCAAGCACAGTTTTCTCTCTGTTTCAAGCTTGTGTAAAAATGAAACCACTCTGAAGCATAGTTTTTCTCTGTTTCAAGCTTTTGTAAAAATGAAACCTATCTTGAGTTAGTTTCGGTTATTTTCAAGACTCGTTAAACTCGTGAAAATTCCGAGATTATTCTGCTATCTTTCATTCTCGTAAAACACATGAAAATGCCAAGTTCTTTCCGTCTTTTCCTGCTCGTAAATTAAATTGAAATTCAGCCACATGAGTACATTTTTATCCCTTTTTTGAACTCGTTAAAACTTAAGAAAAAGTGAAAACCATGAGTACATTTTTATCCCTTTTTCGAACTCGTTAAAACTTACTGAAAAAGCGAAACCTTGGAGTTCTCTTTTAAGCCCTTTTCAGACTCTCTAAATATGAAAATATTGTCGATTACTTGATTATTCGAACTCGTTAAAATAAATGAATGATCGTCCTTTCAGTGTAATTTTACCCCTTTTACGGACTGAAATGGACTATTTATGAAAAAGGTATACGTTGACTAATTACGGTCAATAGAGTTCTCTCCCGCATTATTTTATCCTTTTTCGGGCTCGAGAGACTAAATTTACGAAAAAGTACACCTTGGAGTTTAATTTTTTTCTTCGACACCTAAAATTGAAAACAGGTTTCTCCTATCTTGGACTCGTTAAAATTTAACGATGAGACTGTTCAATTTTAAAGCAAGAATGAACCACCCCTTCTTAGGGTTCGAATCGTAAACTAAGTTGGACTCATCCGAAGGATGAGCTTATAAACAAGCAAATGTTATCCTCCTCAAGCTTGTCAAAAATAAAGAGGTACTTTCCAGAAATGGTGGGGGAAAAGAGAGAAAAATGAACTTGTTTGTTACATTTTGATTATTCAGAAAACCATTAAGCACTCTTGAACACGACACTTTTTGTTCACCTGGGTTGGGAAATCCTTTGCCTAACAGTTAATCAAACCATATTGAAATTCTTCAGCTGTTTTTTGGGTATTAGCTTCGGGTCAATTGTCACCAAGCCATCTGCAGTGTCGTTATGTGTTCAAGAGGATAGTTCAAACAAACCATTCATTTGCGAAATATTTATCATCCATTTTGACCATCCCTGAGTCAGTCCTTCCCGATATATTTCTTCAAAACTTGATCTATGATTTCGTGTTGTGGGCTTGCCTATGACGGATCGCTTTCTATCGACGACAACTCATTATCTAGGAAGTTGATCCAGAAATCATCAGTACCTTGAAATCTGCATGCCTCAATGGCAGGTTTCTCGCGTTCGACGACAGGTTACATCATTGATCTTCGATCGAATGATTTCATGAGATGTTCGACTTCAGCTCATTCATTCATATTTCATGGATTGTATTGAGTACTTTGAGAGCCATTGACATTACTGGTGGTTACTCTCACACTTGTTAACACTTTACATCATTGACTGGTAATCAAGTGGTTTCTACCATGTTTGACTTCGACTTCACATGGATAGAATCGTACTAGTTTGAGAAGCAGAAATCAAGACCCTGGATCTAGTTTCTACCATCCAGGCTCCGAGGACTTTTGTTATCATTTATACAGTATACTATTTATAAACAGATGGCTGCATCCATACTGTGTCTATACATGTCTATTTTGTGATGTACTCAAAATCATTCCTGTATCAAAAAAGTTTGAATTAGTTAGTTTTTGATCTGAGTATGGGAATGCCTACCTCAGTGATGATATGATTACATATATATATTTTGCATTGAATGTTTTTACAGGTTCCGACTGGGATGTCCACAAAATGATCCTTGAAATGATAAAGTACTGCACTATTCATATATGACAGACTTCAGTTTCATCTATTCCAGACGTTTCACTTTAGGGGGCAATCTGTTACACTAAAAATTGTCATCTTGACATTCTGTTGTGTGTATGAGCTCATTATTACTCATACTTCTCCCTTTGCAAGTCTAACATATCAGTTCCTCATATCAAGCCTTGAAAATCAAAGAAATGTTCCTAAAAATCTCCTAAACTTTGGTGTCGCACTTTCTCTCTATCTTGCCTGTGGTCCCGCACCTAATGTTCAGCTCTCCTGCATACCTGAACGCACTTTATCTGTGTTAAAGGTGCGGACCCCTGTAAGATCAAAAAGGCGCAATTAAATTCCAAAAATCTCAATTAAAGTAAATTTTGGAAGCTTCTAGAATGGATCTTGCAGTGGCAGAACCGCTCTTGTGAGGTGCATGAATCCCTTACCTTATGGAGCTAACCCCTTGATGTGAGGAGCTTATCCCTTTGAAGGAGGATTCTATCCCTTCATACTTGGAACAGAAAACCTCCTCTTTTCCACTATAAAAGAGGCATTGGGTAGCCTCAAGGGAGGTCAAGCTTTAGAATATTTGGAAGTCAAGTCTTTGTTGAAGTTGAACTCGATTAACTAAGACTTTTGACGAGGAGAGATTGCATACCTCTGTTTTTCTGTTGTCTTGGTTGGAGGAGTGCGAGCTTATCAAAGTAAAGGAGACTCACCAGCGAACCGAGAAAGTCTGTGCAACATCGAGAGGCTCGAGTTGTAGGATTTTCTACTTTTGGGGGGTAATACAAATATACTCATTTTTCTCAATAACAGTAATGGTTTTATTTCATAGATTCCTTGATCACTATGATAAGCATGGTTTATGATGATTTCTATACAGGTGCTATGTAATATTTTTCTTGTTTGTGACTACAGGTTTACGAGGAAAACTCCTTCAAGCGCGCGAGGGACAACGACGACTTCAAACAAGCGCTGGACAAGCGGTAAGTCCTTAACACCTCTATAGAGCTTTTCATAGATCGTATATGCTTAGAGAAAGATTAGTATGTTTGGCTGTTTGTTGCTAGATACTTTTAGTACTAGGGAGATCGATCTTGTCCGCAAGAACGATTTATCCGTTCAACACTTGTCCTCATATCTCCCCACGGATTGGTATTGTTCCTTGATGGCCTCTTGTAAATAATTCCAAGTGGGTACTCGTCCTTTTTCTCACAATAGGTTTCCCACTAGTCCTTGACATGGGGGGCGGCTTTGAGGAGTGAAAAAGTAATCTTTTACCTATTGGAATATTCTTGAGCCAAAAAATATCCTTCTAATAGATTTAGCCATCTATCTACGACATTTGCATCTATTTTTCCCTCAAATATGGGAATGTCGAAGTTACCTTGTACCTTAAAAGGAGTGGCGCCTCCAGAGTGGTTGTCACATGAAGATGCATTGTCAGTGGGTATTTTTCAAAGGATCTGGGAAAATTTATCCATCATCGCATTCCTTTTTTTTGCGAGGGCCTCCTTGAGCAATATTTTGATATGATCTCATTCTCCCTTATTTTTCTTTCCCTCCACCATGGGAATCCTTCAGGTTTTTCGTGGCTAATATTGCAAAGGTTCAACCAGGTCAAGCCCTAACTCATTATACCCCAATATCATTAGGGGCATGCAAATAAATATCGAGAAAAATTATACCACTCTGATACCATTGATCCTGATTTAAGAAGAACGCAACAAAATACAGAAATAAACATAAACTCAAAGATGCAATAGAAAATATACTTCATTTCATTAATATCAAATAATTGAAATAAGATTATAGATGGAATGGAAATAAAATAGCTTGGGAAATGGTAGCTTATCTACAAGAATGGATGTGGTGGGTGTTAGTGTCAATATGTTTAGTGATCAAACATGCTCTTTTAGTTTGTTTGCTAGTAGTCCTAGGTCAATTTTTTGTCTTTTCAAACAAGTTTTCAAATAAATTTTGGTCACTACATATGGTCTATGTCAGAAATGTTTCTCCCCTCATTCCATCCATGGCCATCATCATCTCAGAGGTCATGTCACTCATTTTCATTGAGATTCTTAGGTCAGTCACTCCATCTCCATTTAGGTTTGTTGTCTAGGTGTCCTTTTTTTTCCACTGAAAAGTCCAAAGATGTCACCAAAAAGGGCGAACAAGGCTTCATTTTCATCATATCAGTCTTTAAAGGGAGTTAGAATAGTTATGGGAATAAATTAAGACAAATTTTCTTATTTAAAAACTTGTTTCATTATCAGATTGTTCCAAAAATCCAAAACTATCCTCAATTTTTTGGTTTCACTAAAAGACAAAAAGTCATTTCGAGATGTTATAAAGAGGAAAAAGAAGGTTTTTTCAACTCATTTTGTCTTTTCATGATTGGTAGATCTCCTCTCTTACCTTCAACATTAATCAATTATTGTCAAGGTTTGGAATAAAATCAAGAAATTTGGTCCAAGAAGGTTTTGATACGCATCTAGACACCTGCGATACGCATCTGGACACATGCACTACGCATCTGTGAGTGTGCTACGCTTTTGGGATTTTGCTCCCAAATCACTCATTTAAGCTCCATAATCACTGCACAAGGTTTCTACAGCTTCTAGTACAACATTAATTTGACACCTCACATCCTCCTCAAAGTCAATTTATCAAGTAGGGCATTGATTTTCTTGTTTACCTTCTCTCCCTCTACGTTTTTATATTTTCCTATCATTCAATGCTTTTAGTGGAATAAACACCAACCCTGTCATTTAAAACCCTCATACACCTTTCACATGCCATATCCTATCATTCCCCACCATCCATACCCTCTCTAAGAATCATTTCCATCAAACCCTAATTTCTTACTACTTTTCCATTAGAAAAATAGGAAATTCTTGTGTTTTCCTAATTTAGCCACCTCCATCATACCCACTTCACCAAATTTAACTTATACTCTGAAGCTAACATACAACCCTACCTCCTGAATTTTTTTGGGAATTTATCTTGGCTTCATTACCCTTCATATCACCCTCCAAACATACCATATCCCTGTCCTCTGTTTTTCCAGATTCACTGCACATACCCACTACATACTAAACACCTAGGGTTTATCCTTCTAATAGATATTATGGAGAGTAAGAAGAAAATAAAAAAAGGAGGGCGCCACTTCAAGTTTGATCCCTCTACCTTGTAGGAATTAAATGCCTCACCTTTTTCCAAAATATGCTTTGAGAGGACAGGATGCTTGAGATTCTATGAGAAAATCATGGAAGAAGGTTGTCATCTCTAATTAAGAAGATTATTTGCCACTAGTTTCAGTATGGGAAAGGCCATCATTGTAGGTGTAGAGTTAAACTTATCAGCAGATGTGATTTCTTTAGCAACAAGTATACCTAGTCATGGACAAAAGTGGTTCAAGGGCATGGACATAGACCTTGAAGATTACAAATTGTTCCTCAAACCTCATGCAAGAGAGAACCCTGAGTACATTTTCCCTTTCAGGAGCCTCCTTGACAAATATTCTCCTTTGATCAAGTTAATTATGAAATATTTCACATGTGAAGGGAGATTCTCTAGGTTGTATAGGTACCATATCATATTATTGATGCACTTTACCTCTACTAAACCACTTGACTTTACAAATTACTTGTACAAAAGCTTTCTTAGAATGACTAAGAAGTTTCAGAGAAAAAAAAAAAATCACTACCCAAGTCTATTCCACCATGCTCTAGTCAAAATCATTGTTTTTCATCATCTCTCAATCATCAGCATGACTTGGGAAACCTTCATGGAGAAAGTAGCAGCAATGCCCACCACTAGTCCTCCTGTCATGCATAGCACACCATGACCACCAATATCATCACAACCAATGGAGGTTGGCTCTTTCAGCATGCAAACTCATATTTCAAAGGCTCCTGAGGGTTTTTGAGGTCACTCACACATATGAGAAGGGAAAGAGATAGGTATTTTCTCCCAAATCCATCAAAATTTTATCTACACTTGACACTATAGCTGAGCAAGGAGAAATACAGGAGCAGCCACTCATGAATCAAATTGAATCACCATTGCACCAACATGATGAACAGGAACCCCTAGATGTTGACATGGTAGAACATCTTGAGGATAAATCATTAGAATATCTAATTAAAGAGAAATATGAGGAAATAGCTGAGTTGAGGGACGTGTTTTCAATTTTGAATTCTCAAATTACTTTTCTATAGCAAGAAAATCTCCAGTTAAAGGTAAAATTTCTCCTCCAGGGAAAACCTAAAGTACATGTTGATGCAGACAAAGGCAAGGGAAAAGAGATTTCAGATGATGACCAGATGGAGGATGCAGAGGTTGAAACAAAAAGAAGAAGACTAAGGACAATGGGCCTCAGAAAGGCGCTTCGGAGAGAAAGAGAATCAACAGCTCCTAAACCAAGTTGGCAGACCTTTGATGAGCTCATTCTTAATGAAATCAACCAATATAGATGGTATTGTATTCATAGGATCACTGGGAACCTTGATAAGTAGTTGAAGAAAGCCAAGAATAATAATAATCTCCAGAGACATATGGCTAACCATTATTGCGCCAGGAACAAAATTTCACAAATCAGGCTTAAACAGCTGAAGAAAAGGCTAAAAGAAATCCAAATGAAACTAAAGGAGAAGGATAGTTTATATTTGTTGGCTGAAGCTTAATTTTTTTTTATCACATCATCCATGGGTGCCACAAAACAAATTTGGAGAAGTTTTGAGCAATTTTGGTATTTTTGGTGAGTTTTACACTAATATGGAAATTCGGCCTCCACATATGCGTAGCGTAAAGGTGCTATGCTTTTTCCTAGGGCACCTAAAGGATGAATGGAATACATGGTTGGATGAATTTTTATGGTTACATCATAGATCAAGAACTCTTTTTGCATGACAAGCTCTAGTTTTGCAAAAAAAACCAGAAAGCCACCAATTTTCTATGCTTCTCCCATTGTTTTTGACATGGCGCTACACATCAGGAGTAAGGTTGGGAGAATCAAATTTTGGAGGCCTTCCAGTGGGTGGTTGTTCAAAATTCAATATGTTATTGAAACTATACATACAGGGCTAGTTGACCTATCTTCCATATTTGGATTTGGAGTCATAAAAGTCCCTCAAAATCAGTTGCAAAGTGGCACTACGCATCTACATAGGATTCCTCGGGACACTTATCAAGCCCAAAAAAATTCAGATTTTTGAGGTTTTGTTGTCCTTTGAGCTATATTTTGAGTATTTGAGTTGGTTTTTCCTCTTATTATGAGAAAACATGTAATTTAATGTGGGGGACACACACTCCTAGTCTTTAGCTAAATTTGAGGGAATGGTTTCTAACCTCCCTAGATTCTAGGAAGTGACTCATCTTATGTAATTATAATGCATTTTGGATGGGATTTAGACCCTATGAGGTTTCATTGTTCACATTTCTATAAGTATACCCACTTTAGTCTTTTTCTTGGTCGGATATTTTTTTTTTTGCAGTGGAGCTATTGCACAAGCCTTTTGGAATGAAATCAAAGATAATGTTGTAGAATTTGTGTTGAGAATCATGTGGTATGACTTGGAGAATTTTCTCTTTCTCTATATGTTTATCTTATCATGTTGAATGATATTTTTTCCTTTTATAAATTATACAAACAATATGTATATCATGGATTCAATCTGATCTAACAATGTACTAAAGCTAATACTGAATCGCTTCTACAAATCAATTACGAAAATTAAGCACAATCACCAATCACATGAAGCAAATAAAGATTAAAATCAAACCACAACACAGATAATTTCCTGGGGAAAGCTTGTTGCTTAAAACCCCTATATCTTCTATTGTATATTAACCATGTAATCATGAAACAATTACAATGCACTCTTCTCACAAGAGTCTCTTGCACTCTGCTAACTGTCTCACACTGTCCTGGACAAAACTAGCCAACACTTACCCAATTCTCGGCCTCTAAATATCCTGCCTTGCTTGCGCAATTCCTGATGAATGAAATCCCTATTGTTTAGGAATTTTGGCCTTCCTAAATTGCGCAAGGATCATGGGCACTCCAATGGATGTTTGGTTGCATACGAGCAACCTACTAATCACACAACTAATAGTTAACTTCCCTTTCACCTTTGTCTCAACTGGGTCTCCACTAGAACTGACATGCATGCAGCTAATAATAGTAAATCATTAGTTGCATGGTATATCATTGATTGTGCATTAAATAATATTTACTTCACTTGATATCTCACTATTGCAACAAACAGTTACAACTAGTTCAACTGACTTTGACTCACCTAATTGAGTTAACTGATTACACATGCATTAAACTAATGCACCAACTACAATTCGAACTCCATAACTAATAGAATTACTCTACATGCCTCACCAACCACCCTCAACTCGAAATACATGAACTAACTGAGTTTATCACACTCAGTTAACTATTACAAGTGATCATGAGATAAGATTACATTTTATCGTCCATTTTAATTAAGGGAAAATAAAAATAGGCATTGCACCAAATTTAGCACACACTAATTATGTGTTGTTAGGACCAATTGGTCCCACACTAGTGTAGGTGTTACAATTTCTTGTTTGAATTCAAAATTCCTCTTTCATATACATGCTCCTATTTGTTTATCATGTCAGTCTATAAGCATAAAGCATGCCTTTTCACGCTTTCTCTTAACAAGATTTACAGTATATGTCTATGTTCTTCTAAATGAATGAATTCACCTTAGTGTTCAATTAGATTTTCTATCCTTTCATCCTATACACAGTGACAAACTAAACATTCTTTCAATATACCTACCTGTCCTCATCCATATTCTTTGTAAATAGATCTTGAATTCAGACCTTAAACCCTAGACCTAGTCTTTCTACTGTCACTCATATCCAGAAAACAAACATCAAACAAAAATCTTATTTACTGAGCTTACATACCAAGCCTGAGATCATTAAATATTAAGTCGTTTAATTGACCATAAAGTGACATTGAGAGAGCCCTCTCTGGTCCTCGTAGGGCTAGCTACCTGACCTAAAGCCTGGTCTATAGCTACCTTCCTTCAATCCCACTCTCAGCCTTGGGAAGTTGGGGGGAGTGATAACAGTGGGTAAATGCCTCTAAATTGTGTTACAATGAGGCTCAAGGGAATTTTTATTATTTTAAAACATGGGAAAACCATAAACATCCAAAAACCTAACACTAGTAGTTGAAGTTCCAAAATTATGGGCCACGTTTGGGTAAATTGGCACATTAACTTCCCGGGGACGTAACTTTGGCATACGATTTTCGTTTTACGTGCACAATACCTCGTTAGAAATGTACATCTGATGAATACAAATTTAGAGTGACCAAAACTAGTCAACTACCCATATAGGTCCCCATTTTCTCAAAAAAAACATCGTTTAGGGCCTCAAAATGGCTCTAGAAGTTAAAGACCCGAAAAATTGTCAAAAATAGTAAATTGTGCTACAATTAAGGAAACTAAAAAACTAAAAGAAACAATGGTGGTTGCAAAGTGGAATAGGTAGGTGGCCACCAATATCCACCTAGATCATTTATCCCCCCTTAGGAAGTAATGGTCCTGATTGCATTGATTTCCTCCATGAGATGAGGAAAATTATGTTGAACTTGGTCCCTTGTGAGCCACTTGCCTTGGTGTAGGAGTTGGCCAGATTTGACAACCCAGTACAATTGGATCTTCTGTTACCACGTGTTATTGATATGCATGTCCATGATCCGATCAGTTGTGGAACATTCCATGCAGTCAAGGTTTAGCTCTATTGGTGTGAGATGTTCTAGAATATTTGATGTGTCCAGCAATGGTGGAAAGTATGGTCGAAGACAATCCAAATTTAACACTGGGTGCAGGCCAAGGAATGGGGGAATTATGAGCTCAAAACCATTGTCTCCCACAACCTTGATAATGGTGTAAGGCCCATATCAGAGTGGTTTTAGCTTCTGATGAGCTATGGTTAGGTGTTCTTTCTACAAATGCAACCAAACTTTGTCGCCTGCCTGAAACTTGTGTGGAACTTGATGTCAATCATGTCGTTGCTTGTACTTAGCATTGGATCTGTCCAAAATGTCATGGATATGTTGGTGAATGTGCTAAATGTTCTCAATGAAGTTTTTCACCTTGTCGACTTCAGACTGGACATGAGTCGAATCAGCCTAAGTAGCTTCAAATGGTATTGCCACATCAATGGGACATAGTGGTTGGAATCCCAAGCCCACCTAAAAGGGATTATGGCCAATTGAGCTATGGAGAGCCCAGTTATAGTTGTGTTGGACATAGGGGAGGCTTTCATCCCATGTGTGTGGATGCTTCAAGTTGTACATATGCAAAATGTGTATGATCATCATGTTGAAGACCTTTGTTTGACCATCAATTTGGGGGTGGAAAGTTGTGGATTTAGTGAGCTTGGTGTCCAAAATTGACCAGAGACTTAACCAAAATGTACTGAGGAACCAGTTGTCCTGATCTAAGATAATTGACTAGGGATCCCAAAGTGTACCCACACTTGCTCAAAGAATATTTTAGCAATGGCCTCTGTTGTGATATTCTTCTTGAAGGCTGCCATAATGGCCATCTTAGATAATTTGTTGACGACCAAAAAAACGCAGTCGTTGCCATGCTTGGTAGAAGGAAGTATAAAAATGTAATCCATGGGGATGGATTTCTGCAACTGTATAGGGGTAGGCAGTGAAGTATATAGGCCCTGATTCTTGATGCTCGGTTTGGAAATGGTGCAGGCTGTGCAGGATCTTATGTACTTCCTGACATCATGTTGAAGGTTTGGACAATAGAAATACTTCTGCAGTGTTGCCATTGCTTTCTCGACCCTGAAATTTCTAGTGACCCAACTGTAGTGTGCTTCCCAAATCATCTTGGCATGCTTTCTTAAAGGATAACAAAGGTGTCCCGGTGGCATAACATTGCATCCTGGAGGTGAAAATTTGGAACTTTCCTACCCTCCAGAAGCATCTAGTATGTGTTATCAAATTCTGGAACACTTTTGTAGAGATGCGGCCAACCTGAATTCTCATGCCCACAAGAGTTAAGCACAGTGTTTAACGCCACGATCAAAGGTCGGTTGAGGCAGTCTACAACATCATTCCTCCTTCCCTTCTTATACTTGATGTTAAAATGAAACTGTTGTAGGTATGTGGCCCATTTTTTATGGTGATCGTTCTGCAACTTCCCTTGTGTTTGTATGAACTGTAGAGGTCGGTGATCTGTGTGGATGACCATTTCCTTCCCCAAAATGTGATGCTTCCATTGTGGATAGGCCTGCATAATGAAATACACCTCTTTGTCATAGGTGGGATACTTTCAAACTATGTCTGGAAGTTTCTCGCTGTGATATGCCACTAGATGCCCATGTTGAGTAAGTACAGCCCCCATACCATAGTCAGAGGGATTTGTCTCGATCTCAAATGGTTGTTTCAAGTCTGGTAATGTGAGCACTGGTGTAGAGCAAAGGAAATGCTTCAAATCTATGAACACCTTTTGTTGAGATTCAGACCAAAAGAATTTTTCTTTCGCTCCTCCTGATATGAGAGAACCCCAAAACAAACCTGCAGTAGAAATTGGCAAGACCCAGAAAGCTGCAGAGCTCTATTAGAGTTGTTTGGCTGGCCAATCCTGAATGACCTAGATCTTGGCTAGGTCCACATGCAAGTCATTTGGTTCGCCAACCCCGAATGACCTGGATCTTGGATAGGTCCATAATCACCCCCCGCTCATCAATAAATGTACCCCAGATTTTCAACCTGGGTCATGCCAAAAGTGAATTTCTCCAAATTGGCACACAACTTGTGTTGCTGGATTGTTTGGAGGATCTGTCAAATGTGGTGGAGGTGCTCTTCCCAACTCTGGCTAAAGATTAGGATGTCATACAAATACACCACCATGAATGAGTTAGTGAATGGTCGAAATATTCCATCCATCATCCTCATGAAGGCTACGGGAGAATTCGTCAATCTAAAAGGCATGACCAACCATTCAAAAAGGCCCTCCTTGTCTTTAAAGGTAGCCTTCCACACATCGTAGGGTTCTATTGGTACCTGTTGATACCTGGAATTCAAGTCAATATTTCTGAAATATTTTTCCCCCTTGATTTGGTCGATAAGGTCATAAATTCATGGGATCGGATATCTATTCTGGACAATGATCTTGTTCAGTGCCTGATAGTCAATACAGAGTCTCCAAGTACCATCCTTCTTCTGAACCAAAACGATAGGGCTCCCACAGGGCTATGAACTCGACCATATGTGACCTTTCTGCAGTAGCTCCTGAATCTACTTCTTGATTTCATTACTCTCTAGAACAGAACGTCGATAGATTGGTCCATTGGGTAGCAGCAAGCTTGGGGTCAGATCAATGGAGTGCTTGATCTGACAATGTAGAGGCACCCCTATAAGTGAGGTGAAGATGTCCCCGTACTCCTCCATGACCTTGTCCATCTATTATTGTTGTGCGGAGGAGCCCTATATGGAGGTCATGGCCACAGTGTTCTTCTTTCCCTAAGGGCGGATCATAATGAAAACAAATTTCTTGGTTTTGGAAATGAGCTTACTGCATTACTTTCAAGTGATCAAAGAGATGGCGGTAGGCGGTGCTAAATCTAGTATACTGTAAAACTTATTACCCAAAGTAATAATAACATCGCGAGGATGAGACTCATACACAGCATGTCATGTCCACAAGTATGGTTAGCCTAATAATACATCACAAAATTCAAGAGGAGCAACATCACATAATACCTCATCCATGAAGGGCTCATGTTGTAGGAAAGGCGACACTGCTAGCTGACACAGATATTCTATCCTTGGTGAAGCCACCCGATCATGTATAGTTGTGGGTGTGTTGTGATTGACTAGCCCAGTCGCTTCTTGACCTATGCTGAAATGAGGTTCTTTTGGCTCCCACAGTCAACAATGAACTACAGCGGGGAACTCTTCACCCACGTCTAGGAATGGAAGAAGTGCTCCCATTCCTCTGGATCTTCAGGTTCTTCCTTCTGGATCTTGGTGGTGGAAATGGTGGCATTGCAATTAATAATCTGATTCCCTTTGCCATTCCCCTTGTCGAGTTCTAACTCATAGTCGGAACATGCATTTGATTTGAAAGCCTTCAACTCGGCCACTAGTGACTGCTTGGCTTGACACTCACTTGTGTTGTTAGTGGAGCTCTTATGGAACTCACACCACTTTCCTGTGTCCTTCTTTGGCTTTGTGGTGTTTTTTTTCACTTACGGCTTCGACGGGTTGTCCTGGGCCACCTCGCCTTGGCCTTGTCCTTTGTTCTGCAGTTTGGGGGTGTCTTTCCCTTGCTTCTAATTTGCAGTACCAAAGTCTCGCTTCTTCTGTTTGAATTGTTGCTCAATATTGGTAGCATACTGGTATGCTTTACCAAGCGAGGAGATGTCGAGGAAATCCATTTCCTCCTAGATGTATCTGTGCAAACAACTGTGGTACTTAAGCAAAAAATGCTTTCAAAATAGAGGAATAACTTGTTCCGGGTTTTTTAATAACCCAACGTTTCAGACTGCTTAAGTGAGTCCATCTTCAAGGGTAAATGCCAAAAATTCTTTGAAAATATTTGTGAGGATTAGGGCAAAGGAATAATTATATAAATAGTAATTATTAAGGAGAAAAATTTTTAAGGTGGTCGGTTGGAAGAACAAGAATATATATTTTAAATTTTAATTATTAATTATTATTTTAAATTTAATTTTAATTTTAATTTTAATTTAATTTTAATTTTAATTTTATTTTATTTTTATTTTTTTATTTTTATTTTTAATTTTAATTTAATTTAATTTAATTTTTAATTTTAATTTCAATTTTAATTTCATTTTAGTTTTAGTTTTAGCTTTAGTTTTAGTTTTAATTTTAATTTTAATTTTAATTTTAATTTTAATCGAAATATAATTTTTAATAATATTGTTTAAGAATTATTGTATTAAAAATTATGAAATTATTAAATAGAGAAGCCATATTATAGGGTAAGGTAGAAATTAAGAACTTGTTTGTGACTAATTATAACTTCTAGGATTTATTATTTTTAAATTTGATGTCATGTGTGGTATGATATATTAAGGGTTTCCAAGTATTGCTGATGTTAAGGCCATCATCATGATTCATATTATTTTTCCTTTTTTCGATTTCTATGGCCTCTTTGATTTTTCTTTTTAGGTAATGTTCCTCTTTGGAGACAAGTTTAGCATCCTCCCGTATGTAATGTGAGGATGAGAAAGCATGCTCTGCCAAGGCTGATTTTTCAGTTATGTTCCTAGATATGTCAGCAGCATGCTCTTTAAGTCTAATGTTAAGGGATCTTTGATACCCAACTTTGTGCGCAGGGTATGGAACAAATTCTTCAGCTCATGCACATCTTAGTCCCTTTGTTACTGCAGTGTAGTCCATTGTATTTTATTTTCCTCATAGCTCCCCACAGGGTAGTATTGTTCCTTGATTGCATCTTAGAAATAATTCCAAGTGGGTGCAATCGAAAACAGGGAGGATTCCCCCTCGTCCTTTTTCTCACAGTAGGTTTCCCACCATTCCTTGACATGGGGGGTGACTTTGAGGAGTGCAAAAGTAATATTTTCTCGATTGGAAAATTATTGAACCGAAAAATATGCTTCTAATAGATTCAACCATATATATATATATATATATATATATACGGTGTTTGCATCTATTTGGCCCTTAAATATGGAAATTTCGAAGTTAACTTGTTCCTTAAAAGGATTGGTGCCTCCAGAGTGGCTGTCGAATGAAGATCTGCCGCCGGTGGGTAGGCGTCGAAGGATCTGGGAAAAGTTATCCATCATTGCGTTCCTCTATTTCTTGAGGGCCTCCGCGAGCAATATTTTGATATCATCTCTTGCTCCCTTGTCTTCATTTTCCTCCACCATGGGAGGTTTTTTGGGTTTGTGAGGTTAATCTTGCAAAGGTTCAACCAGATCGAGCCCTAATTCCATATAACCCGATCTCATTGGGGGCATGCAAAGAAATATCGGGAAAGAGTAGACGACTCTGATACCACTGATCCCGATTTATGCAAGAATGCAATAAAATACAAAAATACACATAAATGTAGAGATGCAGCAGAAAATATAATTCATTTTATTTATATCAAATAATTGAAATAATCTTATAGAAATAATGGAAATAAACTAACTCGGGTGATGGTATCTTATCTCTGAGAAGAGATGTGACGGCTACATGCCTCTGAACTCTATTACAATGAGGCTCAAGGGAATTTTTATTATTGAAAAACATGGGAAAACCCTATATATTCAAAAAACTAACCCTAAGAGATGAAGCGCCAAAAATATGGGCCCCATTTGGGTAAATTGGTACATAAAATTCCCATGGGCATAAATTTTCCATATGATCTTTGTTTGACGCGCACAATACCTCGTTAGAAATATTTATCTGAGGACTACAACTTTCGTGTGTATCACCCATGTTAGTCCCTGTTTCCCAAAAAAATGCATTTAGGGCCTCAAAATAGCTGCGGAAGTTTAGGACCCAAAAAATTGCCAAAAATAGTAAATTGTGCTACAATTAAGTGTTGGCTTTACGGGGCCTAGACCTAGGTTTAGACAGTGTGCGCAAACCAACAAAACCGGCTATTACCGGCCCTTTCAGTAACGATTTTCTTACACAGACCAAAGTCTCACCCAAGGCAATATAGGGGGGTGTTAGAACCAGGTTTCTGCATCTAGAGGGATAGAGGACAGTGGCTTTAGGGCTTTTCCTTCTTATCAGAACTTCATAGGTCATATCTATTGATGTTACCAGCATTTTTCAACACAACTTTTTAACTTACTCAAGGATTGTGTGATCTTACTTATTCATGCATTAAACACAGTAAATAACCATAAAAATAACTGCATTATTTAGTTACAGAACAAAACCTTAATTCAACATATTCATTCATAAACAATAAGTAAAAATCAAACACATCAAAATAAATCAGATATTATCAACAGTTCATTCATTCATATCCAGATCTGTCTCATACAATCTTTTTCCACCCTGTGCACATAGCTGCAAGGGCCTAGGCACACAGCTGCAGTCTTTCCTAAGGTCTTTGTGCACACAACTATACAAGCCTTTTCCTCTAACCCAAACCGTAGAGTCTAACTCAGTCTTACTTCCAAATTCATTTCATATCATCAATCATAAACCTACTTGTGGCTTCTATCTAGACTCCTTATATAGATCTATCTTTTACAATACCATGGTCCAAAACCATAGGAAAAGTCCAACGTTCATCAAAAATCCCATCTCGTTACATAATTATTGGGCTTTTACCCACTCCAAAGCCCCTAAGAACAAAAATATACTATGTGTTTCCTTCTCCGCTCCTCGATCTGCGGAATATTTACTGCACGAAGGATCTTGGCTCCAACAGGCCCCCAACACAAAACTGTGACTCGCCCCAAGTCACAATGGCGGTGTGCCATCAATATTTTCCCTTATGTCTTTTAAGGCATCCTTCAATGGAGAAACTTTATTGACGCCCTGCTTTGCAAAATCCCAGACTTCTCCGAGCAGCGGTTTTGTGACGGACTTGGCTACCTTCTGTTCCAATCCCCTCTGAGTGGTGCACATCTCTTTAATATTTTTCTCCACAATTTGGGAAGGATGATTGCCTTCAGCTTCCCACGACTTCATCTTGGCGATCAATAGTTGCTCTTTCTGGTGCAACTCCTCAATATGTTCCTATAAGACTCAACCCTATTTGAGACAATTAATTCTCTGAATAGTTTCCAATCTCTTTGTGGTGAAATTGATTTTATCCAGATGGTCCTGCTTCTCGCGCACCTCGGTCTCAATCTTATATACTTGTGGGTCCTCCTGTAGTGAGGACCAGACATCCAGATCATCACCAAATATGATCGCACACTCTTGTATGCGAGACTCAATTTGTGTTGTGGTGGCGTTCAGCTCCACTATGTGTTGTTCCCATACCTCCGGTGAAGTGGTCGGCTGCAATTTCATTCGCAAGTTGACAACCTTCATCTCCATCTCGATGCATACATCATCAACTTTGGCCTTGGAATATTTAACAATTGTGGCTAGCTTGACCACTTTCTCCTTAGGCACATCAGCCTGAATCTCGAGTTGTGGTAGCTCACTACATGCCTTCGGGGTTTCTTTTTGGAGCTTCTATCGTTGTGATGCCTCAGCCGCGCATTCCTGGATAGAAACTTCTTTCTCTGCATCCATGCTCTGGCATTCCTATTGGGTGTCCTAAATAACCAATAGAGCTCTTTGTTCCTTTATATTTATCTCCTCGGCGATGCCATAATGGAACTCATGCAAGGCTTGTAAAGGTATCGCAACAAGATTCAATGTAGTGTTTTTCCAATGGACTGCTTGCTTCATCTGCTTAGCTGCGTCAAAATGCAGTGTGCCTATAGGAATAGACACCACGTAGATATCTACAACCAGCACCAACTCCTACGCAGTTGTACTTGTACTAATATTTGCACCGCTCGGTGGAACCGTGCTCGCTTGTAACACGCTCACATGCACCTACAAATCTTGTAGCCCCTTGTGCACATCCTCCAGTACCTTCTTGTACTGCTCTTTGACATTACCCCAAAAATATTCATTGAAATTTCTGACAGCATCCCCTATTTCGTCGATGTCCCCCTCAGTCAGGACCATGTCTCGTGGGCCACAGGATCTGTCACACTTAAGCTTCTTTCACGTGCCACCCTTCTGTGGTTGCCTTCTCTTTGTAATAAATGGATAAGAGGGACCAGATGGATCTATGCCCATATCTCTGCCAATATCATCCCCTTCAATCTTCAGGAGCTCTACTTCAATATCATTTTTCCCAATTGGCATAGTGGGCTTCGCCCCAATCATTCCTGCGGTGTTTGTACCTTCCTGTCGCAAATTTAACAAATCATTCCGCCATCAGCTGATGATGGCTTTGATGTCTTCCTCTTCAACCATCTATGGGAGCTCGTACCATACCTCAGTGAATTCCTTCTTTGCCTGGATGTGGATATGGTGGAAGTCCGCTTTGAACTTCGCAATTTGTCTATATTGTTCCACATTGCTTAGTGACAACCAGGGCTTTTGGTATATCGTTGTCCTTAAGCTCATATCTATTCTGACCCAGAAAAACTTAGTAGACATAACCCTCGTTGGTTATGTCAAATACCATATTGAATCATATCAGGCACCTTCGCAGAGATCGGGTTCTGCAACATTGAACTGTGACTAGTCAGGTTTCCTCCATTCCATCAAGGCAATCAGAAGTAGGAGCCATGCATAGTGGAACTTCTTTCCTTCTTCCTATGTGGCCCTACAATCTTTGAGAAACTATTGACATAAATAGCTCACCCAATTGTATACCACGCCCTTGGCACATTGTTCGAGTGGGGTTCCCTGAGGCACAATTTCTAAAGTCATTCTGTATAATTTTGTATGTGCGCATTGCGCAAAGGGAATCAAGGGGCTTTGGGGTGGGTCAAGGCCCCCAATTTTAATGTACATGGGCTTAAGGGTAAACTGTGGGCCTCAAACCATGGTTTGAGACCATAGTATATGTGGGCTAAGCGAATATAAATAGATAGATTGTGTCTAACCTAAGTATTTCTAAGTAAGTTCATGATATTGATGTTTTGATAAGTTTGTGCATCTGTAAGTCTTGTTTGGGTTGGGTTAAGAGGCTCCTACTAGCTATGTGCATAGAGACCTAGTCCTAATTGTGTGAGGACTTTGATGGTTGTGTGCGCGGAAGGGTTTTGTAATGGAAAGTTGATGTATTGATTGAAATATCTTAAGATAATAGAAAGGACAGTTTTTGGCAAGTTTACTGTGTTATGCATCTAACTTTTTTACTTCTTAGGTTCTGTTAAAATCGTATTATTTGTCTTACTTATTGATTATTGCGCAAGTATATGTGATATTTTTATGAATGATTATTGATGGTTAATAGATCTATTCAAGTATCTGCATTGGTTAAGATCTAGATGTGGTTCTGTTCTATTTATCTATACTAAGGCGAACAATGATTTTGTGTTATTCTATTAATAACTTCACATTCTCTATGATTCTGTTATATATTGTTGTTCACATCTGTTTACAATTAGTATAAGTTTTCATTCGGTTTTTCTGAGTACCACTTAATTATTTTCTCCCTCAGGGTGCAGAAACATGTTTCCAGCACCCCCCCATACTACTTCGGGTGAGACTTTGGTCAGCGCAAGCAGATCACTACCAAAAGGGCCAGTAGTTGGAGGGTTTGTTGGTTTATCCATAAACTATGAACCTGGGTCAGGACCCCTCAAGCCAAGAAATGATTATGTTGCCAGGACTGGGATCATTTTCATGGATATTTGATGTTGTGGCATCTGTCATGAAATTAATTACAAGATTGGTTGGATAGAAAGATCCTTCAATTTTCTCTCCAAGAGAATATAAGTACTAAATTATCTAACGAATAGTGGGTACAGAAATATATTTATACAGAAGTGCATGAGATATTATTTTGTTCCTTTGTGCAGGAACTACAGGAGTAGTTGTCGTGCTTAGTTTAATTCCATCATTGCATAAAAGACGATGTAGTCACTGAGTGGACTCTTGAATTGATCCAACAAGTAGAGAAGTTTGAAAATAAGATCACTCGTGCGGTAGATCATTGGATCGATCACCTCTTGGGAGGTTTTGTGACTAAATTTTCCATTGATAAATTTGTGTCTTATTTTGAAGCAAAAAGAAGGTTTTTCAAAGGCCCTATAGGTAAGTTCCTGCGCTCATTGAAATTATTGTTGAAAATTGTATTGTGTGAAAGGGGTTGTCTGTGCGAACATACTGCTTGAATGCATCAAAGTGGTCTAACTACTCGTAGTGGAAAAATTTACCATGAAGATTCTAAAAATTTTATTTATATCCCTTTGAAGCCTAGATCTGATAGTGAACCTGAACCAAAAAATTCTAGCTCAAGTGATTCTGAAGAAGAAATCTCATCACAACAGAAACTCTTGGGTTTGTTTCCCAATCCATCCACTCCACTTCTAAACTCACATCATAGATCGCCTACTCCACCGCACATTCCATCTCCACCATCACCTCCACCTCCCCTTGAAGTAGATAGGGTTGCATCAATGAAGTTACCTAATTTCAGAGGCATTGGAAATGAGGATATTGATCACTTCTAGTTTTTCACTGAGGCCATATGGAAGGCTCAGCAAGTTAATAATATTGATCCTATAAAATCACAGTTGGCTACAGCATTCCAAGATCGTGCATTATATTGGTACATTAGGTACACTCAAGAAAACCATAATGCTACCTTGGAAGAAATTAAAGCGACCCTAAGAGAACAGTTTAAGAAACCTAAGTCATACGTGCAATTGGTGACAGAAATGAAGGATATTCATCAGGACCCTAATGAATCTATATGGGAGGCTGATCAAAGGTTGAAGTGCACCATCAAAGATGGTGGATTTTTTATTCATGATACTCAGCATAAGGAATGGTCCATTTCTATGTTTCTCCCACATACGTGCCAGCCATTAGGTAAGAAAAATATTTCCACACAAGATGAGGTTGCGAAAATTTGCAATGAAACTGGAGGATACCCTAACACCTATTGTACTGGGAACTCAATAGATTCAGAATCAGTTGGAAGCCATGCATCTAGAAATTCAAATTCTGCACAAAGGCAAAGGTAAGGAGGTCTGCACATAGGTGTGGTGTATAAAATGCAAATTTTTTGGGAAACTTAAAGACCAGTCTCCTATCTTCAACAATTATCTGAATGTTGGAGGTCCTATTCCATTGAAGAATCCTAAATGGTGTACTATCTGCCAAATTGTTGGATTAAATAACATAGATTCTTTCCCAAGGATCAGAAAATATCAACCTGAATTAAAGCAGTTATTTTGAAAGTTCTCATTAGGGCATGATGAGAAGCATTATTGTACCTGTGATATGATGTTGGATAAAGCATATATATATAGAATACAGGTTGAGCCTACATCGCCAACATCCCCTTCTAGGCACGGAGGATTCTAGGGTAGAGGAAGAGGCTGAGGAGGTGGATCAGTTGGCCGAGGAAAAGGACGAGTCATTTTCTATAACCGTGGAGATGTTGGACATTATGCGCACGAAAGTATGAATCTAGCATGACAGTCTTACAGGTATTGTAGACAATTTGATCATGTCATATAATATTGTCCTGTCTTGATTGCTAAAATGCAAGAAAAGAAGATGTAGACCCCAACGCAAAATCTTCAGATCATTCACGTAGAAAATCGTGAAGAAGATCCCTGTGTGAATGTGGTTAATGGGAGTGGTATATCCACAAATGAAGATAAAGGAAAGCAACCAGCCACTGATGTATGGATCCGTAAAGCACCTGAAAATAAAGAAGTCTTAAATCTTCAGCACGTAAAAGAGACCTTTATTGAAGCACGGAAATAATTTGTAGAATGAAGTACATCAACATCTGGTAGAAAAATGAAGGAGGCATGAGGAGATGAGGAGATTAAACCATTTCTACAAGCATGTATAAATTTGTTGTGCAACAAGAAGGCTGTCGAAAATCTGTAGGCATTGATAGATAATTGTGCAGAGAAAGAACATCCCATGGTAGAATAGCGAGCGATCAACAAAATATACAAGAACAAGAAGAGAACATGTAGGGAGATGTGTATAACCGTGCATATTGGTGCTTATAAAATGGACCAAGTTATTTTGTATTTGGGATCGGATGCTAATTTTCTACCTAAGAAAACATGGCAATGCATGGGAGAGCCAAAGATGCAATGGTTTACCATTCAGCTACGCATGGTCTATCAGTAGAAGATAATTCCTTTAGGAAGGTTGTCACATGTTGTGGTATGTATATAGGGTGTTAAGGTGATGGAAGGCTTTGAAGTCATCCAAACAATATATGATATTGATCCCTATCCTGCACTACTAGGATTGGTTTGGGTCATTGACATGGATGGTGTTATCAATCTAAAGAGAAGGAGGATGTAATTTGAAAGCAATGGAGTCAAGGTAACCTCTAGATCCTGGAGAAGGAAAAAGTTATACTAAATCAGTGAGCGCTGAAAATGAGATCGATCAAATCTATAAGTTAACTTTGCGCGAGGAAGACTGGATTAATCCAACAACAAATGGGAATCTTAAGTGGGAGAATGATAGCCCTTGGTTTTCATACTCTGATGAAGAACTAGAAAATTGGTAGAACCGATTGCATGAGATGTTTATGTTGCGTTGAAATCGCGTGACCTGATAATTGCGTTGTATAACTTCTGAGGTACGTGACTTAGCGCACTATGATGGCTCAACTTATGTAAACATGTTTATAGGAGAGGTGGAACGAACTTTGCGTGAGGGACAGAGATTCCATGCTTTGGATATTGGCTTGTACGCTACTCCAGCAAGATGGTGGGAAACTCATAAGGGGAATATGGGCAACTGGGACGAATGTGCATGCATGATGAGGTTGCGGTTTTAATTTCCAGTCATTAAAATGGAAGATGTATACTATAGCAAAGAATATCCACACATACATTTGGAAAAATGGAATCAGGTATGGGGTGTAGAACCAAGACTTGATTGGGTCCATATGTTTATTCACATGTTGGGAAAAGTGCCTACTGAATGGTACTTGGAGACAGAGATGCGCAGAGGCACTAGTGAATGGTCTGTGATGACAGAGAGTTTTATCCTTACATTTAGCTTCGAAAGTGGATTTGATACAGTTGGTCAAGCCTTGCATAATATTCAAGAAGTCATATTTGATACATCAAAACCTGTAATTGAGTGCACTCCACCAGCTTGGGATGGGCAGATGAAAGCCACTATGAATTGCAGAAACCTGACAGTGGAATAAAATGATGAGGATCCTAGGAATATCATGATCCCTGAATCTGAGAGGCAGTGTGTAGTGGTTGGGCCCTCAATCACCTCGCTAGATATGACCAAGCCCTTAAAGCTAAGATAGGTGAATATTGGAACTAAAGAACAACCTAAGTTAGCAAAGATTGGAGACTACTGGGATGATGATACAGTAGGAAATTTTGTTGAGTTGCTAACAGAAAATCAAGATCTGTTCCCTACAAAATTTTCAAAGTTGAAAGGAATATTGGGTAACTTGGAGTGATGAAAATCACATTGAAGCCTGATGCGCGCCCAGTAAAACAACACCCATATAGGCTGAACCCGAGATATAAGCATAAATTGAAAGAAAAGTTGGAAAAAATGGTGCTAGTAGGCATCATTGAACCTGGGGAAGAATATGACTAAGTAAGTCCAATGGTTGTGCAAGATAAGAAGACTAAGGGATAAATCAGAATCTGTGTTGATCTGCACAAATTGAATGATGCTTGTGTGCATGATCCATTCCCAACTCCACTCTCAGATGAATTTTTGGATAATGTTGGAGGTCAAGAAGCATATTCATTTACATGTAGGTTTTTAGGGTATCACCAGATCCATATTGCGCTAGAAGATCATAGTAAGACCACTTTTTCTATTGGATGGTGGATCTTGCCAAGATTGTTGTCATAGTCAATTTGGAAGTACTTGATAATATTAAGTAGTTACGCTCAATATTGGGGCATATCGGGTATTAAAGGAAGTTTATTCAGGGATATGTGTTGATAACGGCACCCATGGAAAAATTTCTCAAGAAGGATGCAACTTTCTGTCGGGATGAGGACTATCAAAAGAGTTTTGAGCTGCTAAAGGAAAAGATGCTCACTAAGTCCATCCTCGTCTTCCCATATTGGTAAAAGTAATTTAATTTACATGTGGATGACTCTTTTATTGCACTTGGAGTTGTGTTAGCACAGCCGGGAGCAAGAGAAATTGATCATCCTAGCTTATTCAAGCCCAAAATTGTCAAGCGCAAAGAATAATTACTCAACCATGGAAAGGGAAGGGCTAGGAATGGTATGCACGATGTAGAAATTCTACCACTATCTGTTACAAGGTCACTTTAAGATGTTCACTTATAATTCTACTTTTAGGTACCTGGTCAAAAATCCTTTGTTGGGGGGAGAAGATCTGCAAGTGGTTGCTAATATTCCAGGAATACGATTTTGAAATTATGGTGAAACCAGGAAGATTGAATTCTAGGCCAAACCATCTTTCACTCATTGAAACAGCAGAGGAACCTAAAAATATATACGATGTCTTGCCAGACACGCAGTTTTTTGTGATAAAGGTGGTGGACGATAATTTTCCTAATATCATTCAGTTTCTGAATATTGGACGTGCGCCTGAGGAATATACAGTTCAACAAAAATAGGAACTTGTGGCACGCGCAAAAAACTTCACCATTATTGTTGGACAGTTGTACAAATTAGGTGTGAATGATTTCCGTGAAGGTATATCCTCGAATATGAGAGGCATGCAATTCTAAATGAAGTTCATGGAGGATTTTTCGGTGGTCATTATGCAGGTAAGGCCACTGCACAGAATATTTTGCGAGCTGGGTTATGGCGGCCCACACTGCACAATGATGCCTATGTGCATTATCACACATGTGATGTCTATTAGAGGATAGGGAAGCCTTCGCGCAGATATGAAATGCCTTTGAATCCGCAGATGGCACTGCAAGATTTTGAGAAATGGGTTATAGATTTTGTGGGACCTATTAATCCTCTAGGAAATGTTAGTGTCGGTATCTTCATCCCTCCATCAGAGATCAAAATTCTCTTGTTGCATTTCATTTTAGGTGTCTCACTCAGTCCAGTTAGGTATATTCCATTAGGAGCATGGATCATTTGACGGTAGTTGCTTGTCGCTCTTGTCCCTCATGTCCTTTACCTGCTATCCTATTTATGTTCATTAAAATCATTTACAATAATTTTTGGTCTCATAGTTTGCAAAGAGTTATTTAGAGTTTTAGTCTCATTAGGTCTAGGGTTTCATTAATCAGGTCTTCGGAATGCCTAATAATGGTCAGCAGGCACATGAGGAAGTAAGAAATAAGGTTTTAGTGCTAAAATTTTCATCATCATATGCTTAATAATGATTTTCTTCAAAACTCTGTTTTGAAGAAAAATAGTCTATTTCATCTTTATGTAATAAATGCAATGTGATTTTCAAGTTTTTTCAGTTGTAATAACACTCTACTGGCAATCCTGGTCGCCTTTTCCAAAGCTCCATGCTATCCATTCCCTGCAGGACAGACAGAAAGCTCATCATTCAATCCAAAAGAAAAAATGAAGCAAAACAGAGTTTTTAAAGTGAAATGTCAGATTTCAAACATTGCAAAGTGGGTTTTTCAAATGGAAAATCAAAATCCTTGGTATAAATATCATTTTTATGTTTCAAGACTCCATTTGAATGCTAAGAGAACAGGAAAAAGCCAAAGAGAAATTGTGAGGAGCGAAGAAAGAATTTGGAGGGCAGACTGTGTGAAGTTTCCTTGCGTGACGCGTTGGGTGACTGTTGCGACGCATCGGGCGAGCGCGACGCATTGGGTCGGCTCCCTGTGTACAAATTTACTCCTGCGCGACGCATAGAAGCAGCGTGGCGCACTAGGTTTGGCGTGCAACGCATAGGGCCGGAAACAAGTTTATTGCCATGGAAACAAGTTTATTGCCATTTCTTCAAAAATATCCAAACGTGCTCGGTCCATATTTGTTCATGTAAGTCATGCCATCTCTCCATTGCCAATGAACTGGTGTTTTGTGATGTTTATGAGAGTTTTAATACAAAAAATCAAACCCTATTCTCTTGTTGGAAGAATGCTCCCTTAGGGTTTTGAAATTGGTTTTGTGCCAAATACTTCCATTCTCCACCTTTTTTTTTCCCCTCATCACTGTTTATTTTATCATAGAAGCCCATTTCCCTTTTCTCTTGTATCCCTAAGTCACTCATTCCTATCCCATTCCCATTATCCCCATCCCAATTGTAAATTTCCCCAAAACCCAAGGCTATCCCAAGAAATTAAGTGGCTGCCCCAAACTCTTCACTTCACAATTTCACTTGATAATAGTCTATCATTTTCACTACTCTACCCCTCCATAGTCCCTCACTTGTTATCTCATATTTGGCAATAAATCAAAGACACCAAATTTCTCATTTTCATCCAAGACAACATAGACCTCGGACATCATGGAGACAGATACAGATACATCTTATGACTGAGACAGTGTTTCCACAATTGAATTACATGCACCTATAAGACCTCATAAGAGTGGCACACATGTGAGGGAGGAGCCCACTTCATTGGATGAATTGCAGGCCTGTCCACTTGCCATAGCATGTTTTCAACAGCAATCTTGTTATCAATTTTTTGAAATGGTTGCTAGGGTCCATCATCATCGGGAGCTGGCTCGTTTGTTTGTGTTGCATTTACATGATGGTCAAGTCACCCTTGTTGGTGTAACATTCACTTTAACACCTGAAACTATCTCTCAAGCAACCGGAATACCAAATTTTAGAGAAAAATGGAACAAAAGACAGCAGGTTGACAGGGTACACTATGAGCCATATATCAGGCCTAGCTTTGTGAAACAACTCAGCAGAGTGTTTCCTTTCTGGTTCTTAAAGGATTCCTATGCTCCTCTGATGAAACTTACTATCAAATATTTCAGTTGTGAGGGTCGGTTTTCACGTCTCTATGCCTATCATATCAGGTTATTAATGCATTTTACCAAGGTGAGGATGATGAACCTCCCTTATTTCATGTGCCGGAATATCGAGAAGATGACCACTCTCGTGCAAAGGAAAACTCCTGAGTAGCAGTACAGCAGTATCTATCACTTTGCACTCATCAAGATTGTGGTTATGCATCAGCTTGGCTTGCAGGGCATTTCGTCGGAGGAGTTCATTTCTAATGATTTCTTCATGGCTCCTCAGGTACCTTCAGAGGTTTTTCATGAGGTAGGTGAACCTTCATATCAGCATGAGGGTCAGGAGACAGAGACTACTAGTGTGTCGGTGTATGTCACTTATCAGAGAGGCACTAGAGGGTTATTTGCAGCAGCCAGGCGAGTATTATCTCCACCCGGGGTGGAAGGGGTCTCGCTTCCATCATCAGCAGCATAGGTACAGTTACAGGATATGGGTAAGAGGCCCATGCAAGATGAGGGGCCTTCAAGCGGCCAGGATACAGATTTCATACTCATTGATGAGGATTTGGGCTCACCAAGCTCAAATTTGAGAGAGACTATTCAGGAGCAGAAGGCGAAGATAGACACTTTGTCCGTCAAGTTGCAAAGAACCCAATGGATTATCAACTACCTTGAGCAGCAAAACAAACAGTTGGAAGATCAAAAAACTATCATGGAGTTGCAAAATATCCGTGAGAACCGGCAAGCTGCCCAAAGGAGCCAAACCGAGATGACATCCATTGAGCGAGAGATTGAGGTTGATTGGGAAACTTGGCTCAAAAGGGTAAATATTCATTTGGAGAAGTTGTTAAAGAAGGCCAACAAGGAAAATAACATGTTGAGGCACATGAAGAATCATTATTGGGCGAGAAATCATGTTTGCAAGGCACGAATCAAGATTCTGAAGGCAAAGTTAAAGAGGGCATTAAAGCGTCGCAAAAGGCATGATAGACTCCAAATTTTGGCCAAAGCTCCTTGGCTCAACATAGTGCATGATGGAAGACACTCAGCCCAAATTTCAAGAAATTTGGGACACATTTTGTCAATTTTGTTTTTTTGGCCTAAACATAGATTTTTCTGCCCAATGCGTCGCGCCACTTGGCGCGCACTTATGATTGGGAGCTCCTCTTGGGTAAAAATTTGTATTTTTGGATTTTTCATGAAAATTTATACATGCCTACCCATTACCCAGATATTTTGACAAGTTTTGGGTTACCGGAAGGGTCAAAAACATCCTAAAAATGACCTTTTTGCCCCTTTTTGGACACACAGGAAGCAGTGTTGGGAAAAATAATTTTTTGAGGGGTAAATGGGAACCAAATTAAGAAATTCCACTTGGGTTAGAAATCATACAGGAAGAACTTTCCAACGAGCTATCCTGCGCTCAATTTGGACACCGGGAAGGCCATCAAAACTGGCTCCAAACTAGCACGACGCATAGAGATTTTAGGCGCGGCGCATTGGGGATTTTGGCTCATTTTTCAATCAGTAACTCTGTTTTTTGCCTAGTTTTGGCCATGTTGGGGTTCCCATGTTTTGGCCAGATTGGCAAGACCAAAATATGAGACTACATCAAAACCACTTTGGGGCCCTAGGATCTAGCCCTCCTGGACCGGGAGAGGGATCTCTCCATAGAACAAAGAATGATATATCTTTGAAAGCTCAAATGAGATGTTAGGCTAGTTATGAAGCACAAAGGGGGGTTTTAAATGATTTGGTTGGTTGGTTCCTGGGTTGGTCATGAGATCATGGACTAAGAAATTAATGGGAGAAAAATAACAAAACAACAGGATGTTTCTGCAAAGAGGAAAGGTCAAGAAAGTGCCATCCATTGGGCTATGGAGTCATGAAAGGTGATTGTATGCAACAACTAGCCAAGGCTTCCAAAGGGAAAGTCATCTAATAATAAAGGATATTTTTAGATTATATGGTGGGATGAAACATTAAGGATTGAAAGTGAAAGAAGGAAAGCAACCTAATTTCTGTCTATAGATCAGATCAGAGGTCATTTAACTCCAGACCTGCTTGGACATACCCAAAGGCAGCTTTCAAAGACGGACAAAGGGGCAGCTTATAGATCGGACCAGAGGTCATTTAACTCCAAGTCAGCTTTATTATGCTCCAAGGGAAAATAGAGATGAGATTAACAAAGAGATCTTAGAAAGGCCGGCTGGTCACACAAGGATCCTAGTGGACAAGGCTAACTCTAATCCCCAGTGTTCCCAAATCTTCCAGCTTAAACCTAACAAGAACATCTAAGGACAGATTCATTCAATTCATACATCAGCTAGCAGCGTAAGGAACTACTACACTGGTTAAATTAACTGAAATCAAATCCTTAGATAACACATTTAGCAGAAAAACATTAAAGGAAAGGAGAGCAGAGACATAGGGTACCTAACAAGGGTAAATCCTATGCCATATTTCTGATGCAAGCCAGCAGAAAATGAAACAGCATGAAAATATGATAAATAGAGTTAGAAAAACATCACCAATAGTAATAGACCAGGATCCTGTGAAATGTGCTTTGATTAATTGATGCAAAACCAGTCACATACACTCAGCTCAATAGCTATTACAATCCAAACTTCTCCTCCCAACCTACTACATAACAACTACTCTGCTAATCCCTCCCAAGACTGTTCTAACAGTTAGAATGAATCCTTCTAACAGCAACGGCAGCAGCCGAACAACAACCTTTACAATTTGATCTTGGGAATTCTTATAGGAGAAGAGAAAAAACAAGAGTAGATGACATTTTAATTGCAGTATTAAATTCTGGAGCAGCAGGAGGGCCGAGGCTCCATTCGGTTTTAACTCTGAGCATTTATCTTTGGTACTCGTTGCAGTGTTCTGGTGAATTGCACAAAAAGGCAGAATAATGATGCTAGGGTCTGCCATACCATGTAACAAAGGTTTCTGATGGTGTAGGACTGCTGACAGGGCGGAAATCTCTCTAGAACACGGCATAGGATGATAAATGTATGGGTACCTTGTCCTTTTATGGAAGAATGTTCTAGTGATATTAAAACCCTACTAATATGGTTTTCTATGCATTGGATCGTCTGAGCAATCCACGAGGTCTTTTATTTTGGTACCTTTGCCTTCTAAACTCCCTGAAGAAGCTCAAAAGTCTTCTATTTCTTGCCTCGAGCTCTCTGCTGCTTCCCGTACTGTCTCTGTCTGTGAAATTCGAGCTTTAATGGCGTTGGAGAGGGTTTGCAGAGTTTAAACTCTGTCCTTTGATGAAATCTATGATGCAGACACCTTTCCGAACAGTTTTCTGTGAAATCAGGCTCTAAATTCAGCTCCTCTTGTACACTGCGCCTTAATAATAGCGCGTATGGACCATGGTGGGTTTTACCACCTGATAAGCCTGCAAATAACGAAATGGTTATGAAAAAAATTTATGGGAAGGGTGGTATGGATGAACATGATAGTGGCAGCGTGGCATGGATGAGGATGATGACTACAGAAGCTACTATGGAGGAAAACATGGCACAGCGGAGAATGCATGGGGAAAACGTCAAGGCAGACGTTTTAATGTAAAAACGCTGAACTTTGACCTTGGAACGAATATATATAATGGGGTCGAGCGAATTTACGGTGGAGACACATGGAGGTGACGTGGCGGTACCGGGCGATGGCGGAATAGTCAACAACGGGGGAAAACAAATCTAGACCGTCAGATCTCAAAGGAGATCGACGGTTGAAAATGCAGCGGAGGGTGACGGACAGTGGTTCAGGGGTACGGTGACCATGGATTAAACCCCACGCAACTTCATGGAGCGACAACCGTTAGATGGGTGATCGCAAATCGGACGGCTGACGGCAATATTGCTCTGCGTCCTGTACCGAACGATAACGCGCAATGAGATAGCAGTTTTGAAATAGTGTCGCTGCCACGCGTCGGATGATGTATGGAATCGCTGGCCGATCGAAAAATACAGCCTGCCTCCGAAAGGCGGTACGATAGAAACCGGATGGTTTGTGGAATAGTGCGTGGTGGGGACCACAGGGGCAGGTGCATTCTAGACCGTTGATCTGGCAGGTAAATGAACGGTGGAGATGCGATCTGAGCGGTGAACGGGTTTGACGGTAGTTGCTGCGGGGACAGCGATCGCCATCCATTCCGTTTAGATCAACGGCTATAAACGCGCCCAATGAATCATATGAGATAAGCCCTCTTGTGGGCTGGTGGGTGGTTCTAGCGCCCGAGTCACGTGAGGGAAAACGGTTCTGGGGCTAGCCGAAGGGGGCTAAGACCCATATACATGGAGAATATGGCTTTTGGGCCATTTTAATGCAATTTGAGGGTGGAAAAGGGAAACGATAGAGGGAAAAAGGGGAAATCAGGCCAAGCAAGGGGTGCGAGCAGGATGTAAAGGGGATTTTGGGAGGATTTAGGGGATCAGAGGGGAAATTGACAAGGGAAAAACAAAGGTTAAAACGGGGCATTTTGCAGGGATACCAGGGACAAATGAAATCCTTTTGGAGCACAGTTTTTGTAATCAGAGGGGCTTAATAATGGAAATCAGCAGAGGGGATTTATCAAAGGACAAAGGCATAAGGAGACTTCAAGGATGATTTGTTTCCAAGGGAGATGCATTCATTGAAGGCTCAGAAACAATTTAGCCCCGTACTTTTCCTATCAAAAATTTACAGGGGGCTAACAGTGGCTCCACATGGGGATGGCTTCTTCTTGAAGGAGTCAAGAATTCAGAGGATAAATATTTGGTGTAGGCCAGGTGCCTGCTACTTGGCACATCCCTTTCTTTCTTTAGATCAGCTGCCACAAATCCTGAAGACATTATATCAGCAGAAACATTCCCAAACAATCTACCTACCCAGACTAAAATCCTAGCATTTTTATTTTAGGGTGCATTTGAACTAGCAGACCCTTTACATCATTTATTTATAAACAGAAAATAAACCTATTCTATTTCTACCCTTATTACTCCATGAGACCAGATTAAACTGTTGGTCTCATAGTTTCTCTACCTAATCTAGTATCTGCTAGGATTAAACTGTCTAGCAGATTTCTTCTCTACATTCTAAGACAGAAATTGAAAAACAGCCAAGTCAGGATTAGACTGTCTGACTTGCTGGACTTTGCAGAAATTAAAAACAACTAACTACATGCTCACAGACTGAGCTTTATTGAGCTTTTCCTACCTACCCTACTCTAACTGGAATATTCACAGACTAGCTTACAAACATTGTCTTCCAATGTAACCAGTCCATCAAATGATCCCATGACTGGTCTTTCTTGCTCAACTCCTTGAGCAGGCTGGATAGGCAGGGTAGCTCCCACTCTTTTTGTTCCACAACAGTAGCTACAAAAAAATTTATGTCTGACTGCATCATGCTGCTCAAAAAGACCCTTGATCCTTCTTCAAATGTGTGAAGTAAATGTACATAAGGATCATGAAATGATACCTGGTTATGAATATCTGGCAGGCAGGCTTCAACCAGGATTTCCTCTTCTTCCACTGGATCAAGAATAAGACTCTCTTGAGAAAGAGAATCTCCCTCATCTTCTTCATTTTCTGAACTGGAGGACTCATCATATATGGCAGTGTTTTCCTCTTGGAGCTCTGATGTATTCTGCTCTGAGGTGCTGAGCTCTGTGAAGAGATCCATGTATTCTTGAGCAGGGGTTTGATCTATTTCTTCCTCTTCTTCAAGAGAAAACTCCCTATTTTCAGTCTGCTCAAAAATTGCTTCCTTGTTTTCCTCTTCATCTTCTGAGATGAATGGCTGCTGACCTCCAATCATGTGAAAACCATTACTAACGAGTTGTAATGGAGTGAATCCAAGATCTAGATATCCTTCACCCTCTTCTGCACTCTTAAATATTTCTTCATCAGTATCATAAATAGCCTGCACTAGCTCATTACCTTCTGGAAGTAAAGGATACTGATTTTCCTCGCATAAATATACTAATGATGACCCTGCAAGATCATCTTCTATTTGGAGAACATCATAATCAGATAGATCGAAAATAGGAAAATCATGAATTTAAGTAATGCTACCAATCAGACATACTGGATTATCAGCAGATTTTTCTTCACTCTGATTTACATGTGAGCTTTCCAACTCTGTACAACAAATCTCATCAGATGAATGGACAAGGATGTATGATCTGTAAAACAATTCAGAGGTTGGCTGTCTATTGATGATCTGATATATTTCTTCTTCTGTCAAAGGGGAAGATGGTCTTGTGTTCCTTTGTGCAGAAGTGCAACAGCTCTCTATTTCCTCTTAAGACTATTTTTGAGGCAGGATGTCATCTTGAGCCTCAACTAGAAGGGATGATAAATCAGCATCTGATTTTTCAGGAATATCTTGAAAAATGTCCACATTCTCTTGACTGTTTTCTTCCTCAGCTGATTCATCTATGTTCTTGTGATAGCTAGGATGCATATGAAAATCTTGAATGGCTGTTAATAGATCTTCAGGATGCATATTAACCAAATCCTCATCAATACCTAACAGATATTGTATGATATTCTGAGATTGATCACAACAATCCCATGATAAGGATGGAGAGTTTCCTTTATAATTCTTGTAAAATACTTGGTGCATGTCCCTTAAAGAAAACAAACTCTGAGGTTCTAACCATTCATACCAGACCCTATCTTTTCCTTCTAATGTTGCCATGAACATTTTCATTAGGCAGTCTTCATGCCATTCAAATTTAAATCTCCACACATGTATATGAAACTTGATGAGATGTAGCAAGGGGTCCTCAGTGTTTTCACCCTGAAAGATAGGCAGGTTTTTTAGCCAGTCCACTTCAGGCATTTTGTGTGGGAATCCAGGGATATGCTCCCTTCTCATTGGGGCATATCTTCTCTGTATGCGTGGAAGAATGTTTGTAAATCAGAAAGAGGTCACTGTATCTTCTCAACTAGTTCAGAGTCTTCTACCAATGGAGTCATTAGGTCTTTGGATCATATGGAGTGTGGAGTCGCCAGGTGGATGTATATGAATGTTTGAAGCAAGATGTTGTCCACCATCAGAAATTTAATGCCAATGTAACCAGAGATCTTGGGTCTTGGAGTGCCTAAGAATGTTTAAGGTGAAATGCACTCATTCCCCAGTGGAGTCGCCATTATGTTGGGGTTCCCATGTTTTGGCCAGATTGGCAAGACCAAAAGATGAGACAACATCAGAATCGCTTTGCAGCCCTAGGATCTAGCCCTCCTGGACCCAGAGAGGGATCTCTCCATAGAACAAAGAATGATATATCTTTGAAAGCTCAAATGAGATGTTAGGCTAGTTATGAAGCACAAAGGGGGGTTTTAAATGATTTTGTTGGTTGGTTGCTGGGTTGGTCATGAGATCATGGACTGAGAAAGTAATGGGAGAAAAAGAAAAAAACAGTTGGATGTTTCAGCAAAGAGGATAGGTCAATAAAGTGCCATCCATTGGGCTATGGAGTCATGAAAGGTGATTACATGCAACAACTAGCCAAGGCTTCCAAAGGGCAAGTCATCTAATACTAAAGGATCTTTTTAGATTAGATGGTGGGATGGAACATTAAGGATTGAAAGTGAAAGAAGGAAAGCAACCTAATTTCTGTATATAGATCAGATCAGAGGTCATTTAACTCCAGACCTGCTTGGACATACCCAAAGGTAGCTTTCAAAGAGGGACAAAGAAGCAGCTTATAGATCGGACCAGAGGTCATTTAACTCCAGGTCAGCTTTAGTATGCTCCAAGGGAAAACAGAGATAAGATTAACAGAGAGATCTTAGAAAGGCCGGCTGGTTGCACAAGGATCCTAGTGGACAAGGCTAACTCTAATCCCCAGTGTTCCCAAATCTTCCAGCTTAAACCTAAAAATAACATCTAAGGACAGATTCATTCAATTCATACATCAGCTAGCAGCGTAAGGAACTACTACACTGGTTAAATTAACTGAAATCAAATCCTTAGATAACACATTTAGCAGAAAAACATTAAAGGCAAGGAGAGCAGAGACATAGGGTACCTAACAAGGGTAAATCCTATGCCATATTTCTGATGCAAGCCAACAGAAAATGAAACAGCATGAAAATATGATAAATAGAGTTATAAAAACATCACCAATAGTAATAGACCAGGATCCTGTGAAATGTGCTTTGATTAATTGATACAAAACCAGTCACATACACTGAGCTCAATAGCTGTTACAATCCAAACTTCTCCTCCCAGCCTACTACATAACAACTACTCTGCTAATCCCTCCCAAGACTGTTCTAACAGTCAGAATGAATCCTTCTAACAGCAATGGCAGCAGCTGAACAACAACCTTTACAATTTGATCTTGGGAATTCTTATAGGAGAAGAGAAACAACAAGAGTAGATGAAATTTTAATTGCAGTATTAAATTCTGGAGCAGCAGGAGGGCCAAGGCTCCATTCGGTTTTAACTCTGAGCATTTATCTTTGGCACTCGTTGCAGTGTTCTGGTGAATTGCACAAAAAGGCAGAATAATGATGCTAGGGTCTTCCATACCGTGTAACAAAGGTTTCTGATGGTGTAGGACTTCTGACAGTGCGGAAATCTCTCTAGAACACGGCATAGGATGAGAAATGTATGGGTACATTGTTTTTTTATGGAAGAACGTTCTGCTGATATTAAAACCCTGCTAATATGGTTTTCTGTGCATTGGATCGTCTGAGCAATCCACAGGGTCTTTGATTTTGGTACCTTTGCCTTCTAAACTCACTGAAGAAGCTCAAAAGTCTTCTAATTCTTGCCTCGAGCTCTCTGCTGCTTCCCGTACTGTCTCTGTCTGTGCAATTTGATCTTTAATGGCGTCGGAGAGGGTTTGCAAATTTTAAACTCTGTCCTTTGATGAAATCTATGATGCAGACACCTTTCCGAACAGTTTTCTGTGAAATCAGGCTCTAAATTTAGCTCCTCCTGTGCATTGTGCCTTAATAATAGCGCGTATGGACCATGGCGGGTTTTACCACCTGATAAGCCTGCAAAACACAAAAATGGTTACGAAAAACATTTATGGGAAGGGTGGTATGGATGAACGTGATAGTGGCAGCATGGCGTGGACGAGGATGATGACTACAGAAGCTACTGTGGAGGAAAACATGGCACAGTGGAGAATGCATGGGGAAAACGTCAAGGCAGACATTTTAACGTAAAAACGCTGAACTTTGACCTTGGAACGAATATATATAATGGGGGTGGGCGAATGTACGGTGGAGACATGTGGGGGTGACGTGGCGGGACCGGGCGATGGCAGAATAGTCAACAGCGGGGGAAAACAAATATGGACCGTCAGATATCAAAGGAGATTGATGGTTGAAAATGTAGTGGAGGGTGACAGACAGTGGGTCAGGGGTACGGTGACCATGGATTAAACCTCGCGCAACTTCGTGGAGCGACAACCGTTAGATGGGTGATCACAGATCGGACGTCTGACGGCAATATCGCTCTGCGTCCTGTATCGAACGATAATGCGCGATGAGATAGCGGTTTTGAAATAGTGTCGCTGCCACGCGTCGGATGATGTATGGAATCGCTGGCCGATCAAAAAATACCACCTGCCTCCGAAAGGCGGTGCGATAGAAACTGGATGGTTTATGGAATAGTGCGCGACGGGGACCACAGGGGCAGGTGCATTTTGGACCGTTGATCTGGCGGGTAAATGAACAGTGGAGATGCAATCTGAGCGGTGAACGAGTTTGATGGTAGTTGCTACGGGGGCGGCGATCGCCGTCCATTCCATTTAGATCAACAGCTATAAACGCGCCCAATGAATCATATGAGATAAGCGCTCTTGTGGGCTGGTGGGTTGTTCTAGCGCCCGGGTCACGTGAGGGAAAACGGTTCTGGGGCTAGCCGAAGGGGGCTAAGACCCATATACATGGAGAATATGGCTTTTGGGCCATTTTAATGCAATTTGAGGGTGGAAAAGGGAAACGATAGAGGGAAAAAGGGGAAACCAGGCCAAGCAAGGGGTGCGAGCAGGATGTAAAGGGGATTTTGGGAGGATTTAGGGGATCAGAGGGGAAATTGAAAAGGTGAAAACAAAGGTTAAAACAGGGCATTTTGCAGGGATAGCAGGGGTAAATGAAAGCCTTTTGGAGCACAGTTTTTGTAATCAGAGCGGCTTAATAATGGAAATCAGCAGAGGGGATTTATCAAAGGACAAAGGCACAAGGAGACTTCAAGGATGATGTGTTTCCAGGGGAGATGCATTCATTGAAGGCTCAGAAACAATTTAGCCCCCTACTTTGCCTGTCAAAAATTTACAGGGGGCTAATAGGCCAGTTTGACTTTCTTATCTCCAAATGTAAAAATATTGATGTAATTTGATGTAATTTCATGGCTCTTGATGTAATTTTGACAAATTTTTACTCATGGAAGTAGATTCATTCATCAAAAGGTGAATTATAACTGAATGAATCAGTTTCCTATCTTATAGAGGCAAGTTTTTCCACTGCCTATTTTCCAGTTCTTAGTTTATATCTTGTTGAAACAGCTCCTAAACTAGTGAGCTCGACCCCTAGAGGCATGGGGATGAGTTATGCTTATCTATATCTTGTATTTTTTCAGTCATTTTCAGGGTTGGACACTTGGGATTGCTTTGAGCTTCATTGTACATTTCATCTCTTCATTTTGGCAAAGGAATAGACCAGGGTTTGCAGCACTCCTTGGGATCCATGTGGCTCTTTGTTTTGATGATGTGTTTTTCTCTGTGATTATAATTTTACTTATGTTTCATGTGTATCATCTTCCTTCTCATTTCTTCTTAAGTTAAAAAAACAAGTAATAAAGGTGGAATTCATTAGATTTGTAGTGCTCTACCTTGAGTTTTGTTTAATTTTCTATGTTTTCAATTGTTTGAAGAGGATTCCTGAAAGCCTCTTGCCCTCTTCAACTCCTCATCGGTCTGAGCTATCCATTTCATTCAAATTTGAATTGTAAAAACAATTTCCTTTCTTGCCCCATTTAGTTCTCTGCAAAACTGATCATTTCCTTGACCCAAAATCTGCCCTTCCCTTTGATCCAACAAACACCTTCAAAATCAAATCAAACTTATTTACATATATACCTAGCCTAAAATCAGCCTTTATTCAAGTCATCTCAAGCCTCACTGATCATTTTTTTTGCGATATTGACAAGGAGAGAGCCCTCTCCCGATCTGGTAGGGCTAGCAACCAGATTAAGCGTGGTTTGATGTTACCCTAGACTCTACCTTCCTTCAGCCTGAGGTAGATTTAGGCCATAACAGGAAGGAAGAGTGGTACACACTACATCATCACTGTGACAGATTATGTAACGAGATGGGCTGAAGCTAAACCAGTGAAGGATTTTACTAATGATATAGGTGCATAGTTTATTTTTGATGATATAGTGACTCGATTTGGTTGTCCTAAGATTCTGATAAGCGATCAGGGAAGGAATTTGTTAAATGACACCATTGAAGCATTGACAGAATAATTCAAGATGCGCCATCAGAAGATATCTCCATATCATCTACAGGAAAATGGCATAGTTGAAGCTTTCAATAAGATCTTGGAGACTGCACTCATTAAGGTATGTAATGCTAACATAAATGATTGGGATGAGAAAGTGCCTGCAGTTATCTGGGAATATCGAACTACTTGCAATAAATTGACTGAAAGGACACCTTTCAGGATGGTATATGGATTTCAGTGTTCCTAGTCTGCGCATTACAACATTTACCAATATAGCTGAAGAAGATGCTCTGGAAGACCGGTTGTCACAGTTGGTTGCTCTGGAATAAGATCGTTTAATTTCAAATTATCACCAGCATGTTCAAAAGGCACACTAAAAATCCTGGCATGATAGGCATATCATGCAAAAGGTGTTCAAGGAGGATGATTTGGTCTTACTCTATGACAAAAAGTTTGTGCGCCACCCAGGAAAATTGAAGATGCATTGGCTTAGGCCTTATGTTGTTAAGGAAATCACTAATGGAGGAGCAGTGCAGCTAGCCACGCTGAGCAATGAATACCTTCCTGGGTATGTCAATGGAAGTCGTACGAAGCCATACAGGGATGACCCTATGCCTACCAAATGACTATATGGCTGAAGTATCAGACCTACGCAGATGGGATGGCGAATGCGCCATAAGGTGCGACACGCACGGTATTTGTGTGAGGAGATTGAATGGGGCACAGAGGTGTCAAAAAATAGAATTTGGAATAGTAAAACTAGATAAGACAGATTTATTACCATTTTTTGGAGCATCTAGGATGCATTTAATGGAGGGATTTTTCCAGATTTAGGACTGTTTTTTGTTTTTTGAGTGATTTTTGTGCTTTGAGATTTTGATTTCCGTAGCATTTGTTGTATCAATGTTTGGTTTGGATCCAGGGTTTGAGAAAGCATTGCACTAAGCAAGGATAGGTTATGTAATTCCTGAAAAGATGATGGCCACGAGACCGGATGATGACCCTATTGCACTTGAAGTGCCTATTATGAAAACACATGTGCCATCTAAGACTAATAAGGGGCAATCCTCTAGACCGTGCATATCTCCTCGAGAGAAGACCCCAAGACTACGCCCTTCAGCAAGAGAGAAGATGAAAAGACCCATGGAAAAAGTTCCATAAATCATTGAAGAAGAAGATGAGGATGTGGTCGAAGTGGCCCCATTCTCGCGACTTCCAAACTACATTGTGTCATGCAAACCATCTGTAAAAGTGCCTAAGGATATGGACAAGGTGCGCACAGGTATCCAAATACCCCTGATCCCTGAGAATGTCCCAATGGAAGGGGACACGTTTACAAAAAATCCACCGCTAAGATTTGACGATTTGAACATTGTTGATGTCAATAAGTTCCGAGAGCTCGCGCTAGAGCTAGACTTGGATGAGGTCACTTATGAAGGAGGCATTGTGCACCTCGAACCAAAAAGGGGGGTGTTATGTCTGCACAAAGCAGGCCTGCTCAATTTTCTGCAGATCCCTCATTTTGGGCACAGTCCCATAGATGATATCTGCGTCATAAAGTTGTTGGCCTTAGTTCACAATGACATGCTCTGGTTGGGAGAGCGCATCCCCATTGACGTTGAATTAATCCACCGTATCATGGGTCTGCCTTCTAAGGGAGCTGACCCTATAGTTTATTTTGGCTGTAAAGCACAGGAGAAATCTGTGGCAGAACAAATTAAGAATAATTATAACGTCACAATAAATACTCGAGGACTCATTGTGGAAGAAATCAATGACCCCGCAGTGCGCTTTGGAACACTCATCTGACCCTGCAAGATGATATGTAAGTGCAGGCCCAAGGAGGTTCCCGCACATGTGATTTCTCTTACAGGACACTGTGAAAAAGGCATGATCTATAATTGGTGTAGACATGTAAAGAATTTTTTGAAAATGTGCACGAGGCACAAGAGGAAGGCAAGCTCTTCTAGTATGCTTGGCTCCTCTTATTGATTGCACAGTTCCCCTAGATTGAACCAAATATGTCCGAAGTTGCGCGCTATGCCACTCTGTGGAACTCTTCAGCCCCAGTGTGTACCAAAGAAAACAATATTTTATGGGTTTTTTATGATGTGACCTTGAACCAAGCGGTGTAGTCAAAGTCGCTATTGTCACCTACATTGTATGATCAGTACAATATGGTAGCATATTTCAAGGCTACCTTCCATAATATTTATATCCGCGTAAGAAATAAGAAACCTACATAGACAATGACAGAGAAGGTAATAGAGAAAGAAACAGAAAAGGAAGCAACCCCTACAACAACTGGCGAGACTGTCGAAACAACAACAGTGCTTGAAAAAAATGGATCTATGCCAAACGAGACAGGTGAAACTGAAACATCCAAAGGAAACAAGTTCGGCTCTCAGGCCACTGGCAGATCGCACAAAAAGTAGAAAGGTTCCAAAAATTCAGGGCAGGAGGTCCTGACGCTAACAGAGGACGACTTAAATGAAATAGCCAACACTATCACGTCTGCGACTAAAGTTCGTTGGAAAGACATGGAATTTAATTACAAGTCCGCGCTAGAACTTGTACATGTTGGATTCTAGGAACTCAAAGTACAGGCGAGCTAGATTCAAGAGACTATGATTCAGGCAAGTCGAACCAGCACGCCAGCCACGAGCGCACGACCACTAGACGTTGCTCTACTAGCCTCTAGGGATGGATGCTTTGTTCACATCCCCCTACTAGCTATTCAGATGGATGCCAACCGACATCTCCAATTAAGAAGATTAGGTGATGTTCACATTAATATTTATGTGTTACCTGCAGGAAAACTTCAACTTATGCACTCAATGATTGCAGACAAGCTCCATTATAGAGAACCTACTGTGGATACACAGACAAAGGACACACAGCAGTAGGTCGAGCAAGCACACAAATAGCAGCAAAGAGAAGAATCAGCGTGCTAAGAAGCAGAAGCCTAGCGCAATGCGCTAGAGGCCAAAATCCACCAGGTTTGCATAGATATTCCAGTTATCCTATCCACAGCTGTGCCTGAAGAGAAACTCATAGGATTGGTTGTTGCAGTGAAAGCAGCATGCGCGAAGGTGAAAACTTTCAAAATTGAATATGAGCAGCAAATTTCTGACCTTCAAACCAAGTTGCAGCCAGATACACCACCAAAGTTTCACGCGTAGAGAGTAGTGGAAGTAAAGAAGCCACAAGATAGTATTGTTACTGCAGTCAGCCAATGTGACAATTTGCTAGATGAAGCTATGAGAATTTGGAAATATGTCTAAAATGATCCATTAGTGTAACAGCTGCGTGACGCCCTCCACCAGAAGGAGTAACAGTTCGAGGAGATCATGACAGTGGCACCCACATTGGTTCTCACACAGTGCCTCACTCGTCTACAAGAGTGCAGAACAAGTCAAACAGAGATTTTCGATCTGCGTCAGAAGGATCAAATACTAAAGGAACACATGAAAACATGGGCAGAAGAAGCGCTTCATCTTTTGTAGACGTTGGATACCACATTGAAGACCATCCAGCAGACTCAGTGTAGCATCAATATGGCTGTTGAAGGGCCTACCACTGAAAAATTAGTTCAGCAAGCACAGGCTACCGCAGTGAAAATTTTGGAATTATTTATCCCTCTCAAAACTTATGTCAGCGCGTTTCATGCCAAGATCAAGGAGCAGGTGCCTCAGTGACTCGGGATGAGTCACATGTTTGTATTAGGGTCCTCTTGGAGCCGAGTCCCCTAAGGCACAATTTCCGAAGTTATTTTGTCTAATTTTGTATGTGTGCATTGCGTAAAGGGAATCCAGGGCCTTTAGGGTGGGTCAAGGTTCCCAATTTTTATGTAAATGGGCTTAAGGGTAAACTGTGGGCCTCAAACCATGGTTTGAGACCATAGTATCTATGCACTAGGTGAATCTAAATACATAGATTGTGTCTAAACTAAGTAGTTCTAAGTAAGTTCATGATATTGATGTTTTGATAATTTTTTGGTTGGTTTAAGAGGCTCCTGTTGGCTGTGTGCACAGAAACCTATTCCTGGTTGTGTGCAGACTCCGCTGGATGTGTGCATAGAAGGGTTTTGTAATGCAAATTTGATGTATTGATTGACAGATCTGAAGAAAATCAAAAGGACATTTTTTGGCAAGTTTACTGCGTTATGCATCTGAGTTGTTTATTGCTTATGTTCTGTTAAGATCGTATTATATGTCTTACTTATTGATGATTTCACAAGAATATCTGATATGATTATGAATTATTATTGATGGTTAATAGATATGCTCAAGTATCTATATTGGTTAAGATCTAGATTTGGTTCTGTTATGTTTATCTGCGCTAAGGCGAATAGCGATTATGTGTTATTCTGTTAATAATTGTGCATTATCTCTAATTTTGTGTGCATGTGTTTACAATTAGTATAAATTTTCATTTGGTTTTTTTTAGGACCACTTCATTATTTTGTCCCTCGCTGTGCAGAAACCTGGTTCCAGTATCCCCCCATACTACTTCGGGTGAGACTTTGGTCTGCGCAAGAATATCACCACTGAAAGGGCCAGTAGTTTGAGAGTTTGTTGGTTTATCCATAAACTCTGAACCTGGGTCAGGATCCCTCAAGCCAACACTCATTCCGTAGCTAAGGAAATGACAGATGCAGACGCCTCCTCACCGTGACTCTTCTTCATGATTTTTCTTGCCAAGATGCATGTGGCGAAGCGCTCATTTCTATCAGAGATAGAACTAATGAAGTACCCTCGAGATCCCTTCGTAAGCCCATATTCGTTCTTAGTTTGGTCTACAAGCTACTTTTCTTGGATTTTTTCCACAAAATCCCCCACGAGGTTCAATCCTTGATAGGGAAGGGTTGTAATTCTCTTTATCAACATCTCCATAATGGAGATCTTCTTGCCCAGACATAAACAATTGTCATTCACCAAGGCCAGTAGTTGGTGAACACATATAGTATTAATGGTACTTTGCCTGAAGTGCGGTACGTATAGAAAGTTTTGTATCCCTGCCGCTATATACCCTTTACCAATTTCATCATCTCTAAATGCGTGATCCCACCTGGAAATGACTGTTGGCATAGATGTCGGGATGGGTTCAAACTGTGGGTACTTGCTTCTGCTGTTGAAATCCTAGTCCTCCATTTGTAACTAGGGTACCTTATTGACTATATCACCTTCAACTACCACTTCATCAGGAACCAGTGGAGTGAACACCTTATACTTCACTGCGTCGAGGTCCTTCACGAACTTCTTAGCCTTTGGCTTCCAGGGCGGAATATAAGAATGCAACCTGGAGAGTGTTGAATCTCTAATTAAACTGAGAGGGGGGGGGGGGGGGGTGAATCAGTTTAATACATTCCTGACCTTTTAAACTTTTCATTAAACTTATTTACACCTTCATTTCAAACTCTATTTGATGTGAGAGTAATTTTAGAATGTAATCAGAAAGTATTAGTTTAATAGAGCAGTAGACTTAATATGAGAGTAGCAGGTATTAAGAAAATAATACATATCAGATCAATACATAAATATCATGCACAGAGACACCAGATATAAGTGGAAACCCATAAAGGGAGAAAACCACATCTTATTATTGTTGTGATGCAAAGGCAAGCTCCAGCTCCCTCTCACCACTTTTTTCTGCAGGCACCAACCTACAGGAGGCTCCTACCTCAATTCTGCAAGCTAAAACTTGCAAGGAAGCACCAACTCCCTTCAGTTTTCTGCAGGCACCAACCTACAGGAGGCTCCAACCTCAGTCAGCTACAACTGACAGCTATCAGGCTGCAACTTGATAGGGAAGCTCCAACTTCCTCATTTTCTAAAACTGAATGTTTGTTGATTTACCTCAGATATCAGCTCTGTTCTGTAGCTTCTCTTAATCTTCTCTGCCTTCTATATTCTAAATTCTCTCTATATATGCTCTCTCCCTTGCTCCAAAAAAAAAACCACTCTGCATATCAAGATGATATTATTTATAGATTTCCTCACATGACTGTTTGTATTCTGCTTGGAATTCGAAATGGAAAGTCATGTCTCTTTTCCTTCTGCCTTCTCACTCCTTTTATCATCTTACTCAGAAATTATAACTGTAGGTGTCAATTTTAACATTACAGTGGGAGTTTGTTTTCTCTCGGAGACTTGCCAATGCATCACAAACAATAAAAACAATTAAAACATTTACATTCAAATTACAATATGAATTCCAGCTCACTTATTTTGTCTCTTGGTTTGCTGCGCATTTGTCTTTTCTGTGACTGTGTTTTGACTCTTTTCTGCTCTGTATGCTTTTCTGTCCTCTGCTGTAGTGTATTTGCTGCATACATGTAACAGTGCTTTTATATCAGTGCCTCTTAGAAAAATGTGTGACTGCTGACTTGCAGCAAGTGTCTTTTTGATGTGGAACATTCCGCAAATGGAACGGACATATATCACAGTCATTGTATATTTATAATCACCCTCTCATTAGGCCGAGGCCCGTGGGTTCACAGCCCATGTGACATATTTTGATACAACTGCAATCATGTTTTATATATCTAACAACAATCCTTTTATATATAAGCAATCGCCCTCCACCTTAAGCCTTTGGTCTTATATTACAATCCAATAAGTCGAATCACAACCACTAATACATGAAAGGGTCGGGCCCCACATCTCCGTCGGCGGATCGGTGGTGGCAAACGAAAACTTGCGATTGCGATTGATCAAACGGACACGATGACCACATAAAACATGGCTCATATCGCAATCAGGTCCGAACTTTGAACACATGCAATCGAGACGCATTATAGAAAAGTTCTGATTGCGATCAGAACACGGATGCGATTTGCACAAATTAACTCCCGCATATAACAGGATCGGGTCCGCCACTTCAATCGCAACATATTACAAAGTCGTGCGATCAATCGGAGAGTTCCGATTGCGATTGAGATTCTGGATGCGATTGAACCAATTAATTCCATCGTATAATCACCATCGGGTCTGCCACTTGATCGGAGCATATTACAAAAAAACTTGCGATCAATCGGAAAGTTCCGATTGCGATTGGGAACTCGGATGCGATTAGCTCATAAATTGTGGCATATAACTCGATCGGGTCCGGCCTTTGATCAGTGCATATAACAAAAGACTTGCGATCAATCGGAAAGTTCCGATTGCGATTGGGAATTCGGATGCGATTGGCTCATAAACTGTGGCATATAACTCGATCGGGTCCGGCCTTCGATCGGAGCATATAACAAAAGACTTGCGATCAATCGGAAAGTTCCGATTATGATTGGGGAGAGGTCCCACCATCTAAAACTTTGTTTTGTGCACTCCATAATATAACGGACATATATGTATACTTTTCCAAAGGGTTAAGTGATTCCCGGAATATGGTTTATATATTATATGTGCTCCGCCGGTTGGAGAGTGCGATTCCCGGAATATGGTTCTGTATTATATGTGTAACGCCCAGCTGGAGTGTGCGATTCCCGGAATTTTGTAACTGCTCTCTGCCTCTGTCTCTGCTTCTGTCACTCTGCCTCTGTCTCACTGTGCTTCTATGACTGTTACATTTTGACTGTCTTCTTGCTGCCTCTATTGCTTGAGTGCTGCCGCCTTTGCCATCAATGACAATATTTCCAACAGAGAGAGCTCAAACTCTTAAACTTAAATTTCTTCAGGGACTTCCTTTGCCTCCTCGCCCTCTTCAAAGTCGACTTCTATGGATATTTCCTTTCACCACTCATGGGCTTCCCTAGGTTGTCATTCCTTTGAGGGTTTCTTCTAGGGTGAGGACCGCACTGCTGGTTTCTTAGGTTTCATGGACAGAGCCGCGATTGTCGTCTGTTTTCTGGGAAACCTCAGCCCTGTGACAGTCTCTGGTGATGTAGCCATCATGATGGACCCTAAGCCTCTCTAGAGAAATTCCTACTTGATCTATTCAAAACTCTTCTCAAACATGTAGCAGCTAGCTCAGCTCTCCTACAGACAACAATTCTCTTTGCTAACACTTACCACGCAAACTGTTTGAATGGGGAGCGAGTTCCTTTCTTTATAGAAATTTTTGAATTAAAAACACATCATTTCCGCTATATATTCTCCATAAATATTTATTTGGTGGCACATCTACTCAGATGTTCCCATTAATTTCATTCCTCTTGCTCCTCTTAATGGCTACATCGTTGTGCAATCATCTCTAACTGTTCCAACGGCCATGTTTTAGATGATTCATGAGTTTCAACCCTTCAACTAAGTCCTGTTGGCCTTGGCGCAGTAAATTATGACTGCACCTAGATTCTGTTTGCTGCATAGTACCCCTACTGCACTAGATCCATCCCCCAACACAAGCAGTTTGCATCTAGTCCTCATGAGATCCATAGATATCCTCTCCCAACACAGTCTTGGGAACGATGTCCCTCCTAAAAAATTATTTCCCCACTGTGCAGCCTGATCTGGCTATATTAGGGTCCTTGGTTCCTTATCAATATGAAAGACACTTTTTGTCACTTCTTGAAGAGCTTCATTAATGTGTTCCCATCCATCCACACAGTGATACGTCAACAATAAACCTTCAATCATCTTGTCCCAATAATTCATTCAATGGTGCAGTTTTGTTTCAAGATATCATTGCTGCAGCATAGTCTCCAAAGAATGAAAGAACATGTGCACCCATTCTGGATGAGGTTCTTCTCCCCAAGTTGCGGTCAGCGAACTAAATTCTCACGCCGATCCTTCTGGCCATTGTAATTCTCTACTATTCTTGTGTCATCCTAACCAAACCTCAACCTTATTAGTTTGCATAATTCCGACCAAACTCCTAGGCCTTCTCTATGCACGCCCCACCATCAGGCTGGAGTAGACCTTAATGAAAATTTTAAAGCCTCATACCTTTGTTCCTCCGACACTTTCCGCTCAAATTCCTCCAAGAACAAGACAACATTCCATGTTTCATCATAAAAGGGCAAGTCACAAACTTCTAACTTCACACAGCGCAAATATTTGGTAACCCTATTACATTGCTTCATGGTTACTTCATGTAATCTATTCTGCCAGTGCTCCAACTCCTCATCAGAATCAGACACGCATGAACTATCACGCTCCCAGCATATTCTTCCATCTGTAGTAGGTTTAATCAAGTCTTCATCCTGCGCAATAAGATAATAAATATGATCAATTGTAGCATCTCCATATGCATGATGGACATGCTCTATATAGCACGTATCTTCAGAGGGATCTAATGGCACAACAACTTGGGTACCATCCTTCTCAAACACCTTTATCCTATTCTTTAGGTTTATTATAGGATCCATATCATATGCCCAATCAAATCCTAACATCGCGGGGTAAGGATTACTATCATCAACGATCTCGATGACCTCAAAGTCCACCAACACACGTGCACCATCAATATCTATGCTAACTCCCTCCAATCGCCCCATGGGATTGATATTTAACTGATTTTCCATCCTCACCTGAATAGGTGACCATTGCAACTTCGGCTTTCCCATCCGCTCCCAAGTATGTTTTGGTAGAACATTGGCATCTAATCCTAGATCCAAAATGACTTGATCCATCTCATAGTCTTTGATCTGCATAGTTAATCACATCTCCCAACCAATTATCTTCTTATTCTTGTATACTTTATTAACTTCGTGTTCCTCCAGCTGCAGCTTTTCCTCGCCAACACAGTTATTAATCAACTCCTGCAATCCTTCTATAGCCTTATGGTCCCTTAACAGCTTCATGCATATCTGTAGGAAAGATGCTAGGTTCAGTGGGTTAGCTTCCTTCACTTCAAAATTCTCTTCAGGCTTCTTTTCTACCAGGAAAAACTATCTCTGCACAGTCGATGTCATAGCCTTAGGAGTCATAAATAATTTCTTCACAGCCATGAATGTCTCCTTTTCACATTGTACATCAAACCTATCAATCTTATCTTTAGCCTTCCTTACCCATGTCTTTGGCATAGGCCTCTACCCATATGTGTGGTTTCCTCCAGTATTCACACCACTACACATGACTATGTTCACACTTGGATCTCCTTGGCGCGGTTCATCTTCATCATCTGGATTTTCTGTGTTGGTTGTTGATTGCGCTTCTCCTGCATTTTAGCTAAGAAAATGGGACAATATTCTATGTCATGACAAAATTCCTGACAATACTTATAGGACACAACAATATCATTTTGGAAATATCGAGAAAAATGTCGGGGTTTGTTACACAGAAATTTGTCATTGTACCTGTACTCCATGTTCATGATCCTAGAGACCCTTAACAGTGATCCCTATGCATGTTTTCCATCATGAAAATATGTCTTCATGTCCCCCTCTGCACAATGAACAGACTCTTTGTTGGCCATTCCTGGAGAAAATCCTTTTAAACCTAGTTATCAGGAGCATTGCACCCTCTCTGTGTCTTGCTCATGCCGATGGCCACTTTTTGGTCTAGGGTTGTGCTGATCGGTGCTGGAATGAAGCTCATACTCCCATTGATCCCCTTCTAGGAATTTTTTTTTAAATGGAAGTGAAGCTTTGAGATCTAGAAGCTTCATGGCGGAGACCTGGTTGTTTGTTCCTAAGTATAGAGCCAAGCTTCTCCCTTTGGCCTCTTTGTTCCTACAAAAGTGGAACCACCCAAAGGGATAACCCATTTCCCCACCTAAATTAGATCCATGCTCCCTCCTCCTTTGCTATATAATGGGCAATCTCCAATAGCTCTACTAGTTATAACAGAGATAAAAGAACAACAGAGGGACCCTTTTGTCGCTATAGACACCAAGAAAGAGTTGAGACCTTTTGCCCTCACATCAATCTAAAAGAGTGCTTTGGAGACGTGCCTGGATCAGGACCCATCGAAGGAGAGCTGCGACATCAAGGTGCAGGTTGTAACTCCCCCTCTCTATTTTAATATAATATGATCGGTTCGTGCTTTCCATTCTTGTCTTAATGTGTGATTAGATTCTTAGTTTTCCTTGATCAACTATGTAGGTTGTATATGTATTATGTATGTTACGCTTTCACGTTTGTTGTCGTTTCAATCCTTTGTGTAGGTACCCAAATTCCAGTAGCAGCAAATATCTGACCACGGAACGTGAAGGACAAAAGGATTAAAACAGGAATTAGCATCAGATTGAGGTAGGTGATCTATTCACAATTTACACTCATTTGAAATCTAGGAAAGTAGGTTTCTAATTGTTCCATGTTGTTACTAGACCCACTCTAGGGCTAGAGGGATTGTCTCTATCCACGGAGAGGATTTTCCTGCATAAAAAATTGGCGACTCCACTGGGGAATGCTATCCTTTCAGTCTCCTATTTTTTATTTTTTATTTCTTGTCTTGTCTTCAATTTTCATCGAAGGTCACCTCCTTGTCTCTATGCCCCTTGTAATTTCTTACAAACCTTTATCTCTTTCTTGAAGTGATAAGCCTAGTGTCAGCTTGGAAAACATTTTTATTTTTTAATATTTTCCTTGATCGGCACTATTTTGACTCTGACAGTCGCGTCGAATAGTATGTTCTACATTTTACACAGTCATGTTTTTTCCTTTCCAGCGCAGGTTGTGACCTAGACAGCCGCGTTTATTCCTATGTATGAATTTTTAGGGTTTTCCTTATTTTAATCAACCAATTAGTCTTATCCTCCTGAATTCTTTTTTTTGTTTGATTAGCTCTGTTCCCTCTCTGTTCAGTGACATTTATGGATCGAGTTTTATGCTTTTGTTTATCTCTCTTGAAAATTTGATTGCATCCTTGTCTTCCTAGGGTTTCTAGGTGTCCTCGGGCCATCTGAATGGTTGTTGGATTTGCTGAACTCCAGACTCTCCATTGAATCAAGTCTTGTCATTCCTTTCAGGCTTAGTGTTTGATTGGTTTTCATCTCTTAGTCAGTTCTCTTAGGTAGTATTGTTTCAAGTGCCAATTCTGAATGCATTTGAGTTTCTATTCACCATCAAGCATAGATTACAGTTGCTTTTGTTCCAGCTGAAGTTTTTTTCTTTGATTGATTGATCAATGTGTGAATGAAGAGTGTTTTTTTTTTAAGAAAATGATTCACATCTCTCTTTGATTTTCGTAATATTTTACCTCTTGTACGCATGTTTGATAGATCTCGTTAGTACTCGAAGCTTTGTTAATCAATATGCATTCTACACTTTGCATTGTGCTTATAAGGAAAATACAAAAATATTTTTTGTTTCATTTCACTTTAGAAAATGAAAATTTCATTTCGATTCGCTTCTTAATCCATGTAGTGAAAGGAAGAAAATTGTAAAAATTTTATTTCACTTTAAATTTTTTCACTTGAAGAGAAAAATAAGTGTCGTTTCATGCATTTGTTTTATTTCTATGTTGATTGTGTGAATTTCACTCTCCCTCATTAGCATAGGATTCATTGAAATGAATGGTTTGTTTCTCATTTAGTTGCATTTTAGGGATTCATATGACATTGGTAGGGATTTGAAACTGAAAGATAATTCAAGATCAACCATAAAATTTATTCAATCAACCTAAGGAGCATTTGGAACCTAAAAAATCACATTTAGAGGTCTAGGCTAGAGACGTGTGCCGGCGTCGTTAAGCGTAGGAGCTGTTGCTAATACTCTACGTTACAACTCGGGGGTGATATCCCGTCCTGTGTATGGAATTATATTGATGTATGAAAAGTATATTTTGGGACGCTCTCATCAAACGGTTACACATCAGACATCATTACTACAGATTTGGACTCCCACATACCGTCGAGTATATTTTGCGAGACACCACTAGGCTGCAAACCTGCAATAGGTGTTGTCTAGGTAAATCCCCTATGCAGATAGAGGCAATCCCTATAGCCCTAGGATGGGTCTACCAACTATGGGAACATATTAAAAGCTACCTTCCTAGATTGTAAATGAAATTCAGAGCAAGGAAGATGACCTACCTTGTCCTGATGCTATGTTGTCATCTTTCGTCGAAGCTTCTTGATCCGTCGCTCTCCTCAAGCTCGATATGTGTTGCTCCCAACATTTGATTACATGTGCAGATAGTTAAAACACCATGACAAACGTAAAATCATGACAAACATAAAACAATTACAACCTATCTAAATGATCAAGGAATGTTATAAATCTCATTATAAATGTAAACATGAGTGGAAGATAAACATCAGATGCATTTTATTATGATAAATACAAGGGGAGTTTACAACCAAGCCTTGATTATGAGGCTCTCCTTCAGTAGGTTTGTATCCAAGCAAGTTTGCAGCACCCTCACACATAAAGGTCCAAGATCTCACTATGTTCCTAACACACAAAAATAATCACACTCTACACTATTCTCCCAAAGCTATGATTGCTGCTTCTCTCTATGCTAACTAAGGCATCAGAGGTGAAAGATGACTCCTTATATAAAAATGGAGGAGGAGGTTATGGGCCCTCAAATAATGGGAAAAGAGCTTATCCTTTGGAGTAGTTCCTATTTCTTTGGAACAAGAAGCCCAAAGGGGAATTCTTCGGCCATATCCTCAAAACAAACTTCCAGCTCACCACCTTGTGAAGCTTCTAGTCACAGAAGCTTCGTTTATATTTAAAAAAAATTCCAAAAGGGGATCAGCGTGGATCCGACATTAAGATAGAGCGTCAATCAGCGCAGGTCCCAATGCAAATCTCTACTATCGGCACGTGTCAGACACTGAGACAAAGTGTTGACCTTGAAAACCAGGTTTTTATAAGGATCTTTCAGAAATTTGTAAAGGGAGATGAATGGTAGATAAAGTGTGGTTCAGGGGTATGTATTCCATGCTTGGAAAGTACACAAGGGTCATTGTATAGGTCCTTCAGTGAAAAATTGTTGTGTAATAGATGCGCCCTAAAGTATGAAGTCTGAACATGAGTGAGGGGTGAAATGCTTTAAAGGTACGTGCAAGGAACTGGACGTTGCCATTGGGAGACCTACAAATCAATCATAGATACATATACATAACTGAAAACTCTGATGAAAATACATGAAACAAGGTATGGATGCATCCATCCATAAAAAGAGAACATGGTATGGTCGCAGCCATCCATCTGAGAGAAACATGTATCCAATCATGGACAAATCATATCGCCTCGCAACCTGGAATCTAGAGAATAAAATCCAGGGTCTTGCACTCTGTCACAAACCGATCAAGTACAATTTCAAGCATGTGAATAAATGAATTGAAGTCAAACATGCAGGAAAATCACCTGATTACCAGCCAATAATGAAAGTTGTTAAAAGTCATGAGAGAAACCACCAATAATGACAATGGCTCTCAAGGTACAACTAGTACAATCCACAGAATGTGAACAGTGAGATGGCGTCGAATACCCACGAGATCACTCGATCAAAGGCCAATGATGAAGACCTGTCATTGAATGCGAAGAACTTTCCATTGAGGCATGCAAGCTCTAAGGTACCAGAAAGGAATCTCTAGATCGGCTTCCTGGATAATGAGCTGAAGTCGACAGGAAGCAATCCATTGAAGGAGGGTCATAATGAATCCCACATCATCGACACGAAGTAGAGGATGAAATATGAGTGTTAATCAAGACTAAAATAGAGGATCAGGAATGTACAAACTGTAGAAGGATTTTCTCTTGAACATATCGGCGACACGACTCTGGAATTTGGCAGCATTTGACTCAAATAGGATCAGAGGTCATGTTGACAAGATTGGTAATCAAATGAGAGGAAAACGAATTCCCCAAACCCATGGAGGTAAAGTGACAGTGTGAAGATATCCCAACCCGAGACGAAACAGATAAGTGTCATGTTCAAGAGTGACATATTTTCGACACAACTGACGAATAACTTCCATTTTCCCCCACCATTTCTCTGGAGTACCTCTTTATTTTTACACAAGCTTGAAGACGATAGCATATGCTTATCATATAATTTTTTCCTTCGGCCAAATCTATCCTAGTACATTTTACGAGCCCTAGGAAGGAGGAACTCGGATACGTCACAGTGACGATTTTCGATGTCATTAGATTTTAACGAGTCTGAAAAAGGAATAACTCGACGTCTTTTCATATTTAGAGAGTTTGAAAAGAGGTGAAAATAAAAATCTAGCAGGCCCTTTTCGTAAATAGTCCCACATACCTGAAAAGGTAGAAAACAAAATATGAGAGAACCTCTTAGTCGCGATTGGCTAAGGTATACCTTTTTCGTAAATTATCTATCCCAACCCGAAAAAGGGGTAAACGTATACTGGGTAGATATCATTTCGCAGCCATTTAATGAGTTCAAAACGACAAGACTCTTGGCAATATTTTCATGTTTAGAGAGTCAGAAAAGAGCTGAAAGATGACTCGAATAATGAATTTTTCGTGTTTTTACCGAGTCCGAAAAAGTATAAAATACAACTCGTTACTTCATCATTGTTACATTGAAAATCTATCGTTGCACAAGAGACAAACGTAAAACCCATTTCTCGAAATAACATAGTGAAATAATCGAAAATATGCTTTAAAACCTAATTAGGTTTTGGAAAAGTTATAAAATGCCAAAAATGGTATAAAATAATTACTTTTCACTTTTACCTCTTGTGAGCAATAGTTACCCTTTTTACACTGTGATTTTGCGGCGGCGATAGCGGGCAATCCGGAAGACCAATCTTGAATTCGTCAGTTCCAGGTAAGAGATTACATCCTTCCCTGCATTTTGATTCCTTTTTCATTGCCTGAAAACCCAATTTTATATGTTTATGGGGGGATTTGGAAAAATCTAGGGCGCGGCGGTTGGCGCGGGTATGAGGCATGGACTCACGCCAACTGACCAAAATTTTGAACTACGCCATGCCCATTGGCACAATTGTTTCCAAAACATTCGTGCCAATCATGGCGCACAATTTTAGCATGTAAATGTAAACAAAAACCCCCATTTTAACCAACCAAGAGCTTTGAATTTAGCTAATTAGAGTCATATGAATGTTTTTGCAGGTGTGAAGCGGAAAAATGGTGATTGAATGGAAAGAACGAGAACACAGTGTGGAAGATGAAATTTCCATGGAGAATGAAATATGCATGGAAGCTCTCAGAGATTGTGGGCTCAAGAAATTTTTCATGACACCGTGCCTTAGAGCTCAACCGGAGTTGTTGCAGTACTTGATCACTGTCTGGGAAGTTGATCAGGAAAAGTTCATTATTCATGACCAAGAACTCGCGATTGAAGTTTCATACATTTATTTCATAACCGAACTGTCGCAGAGGGGGGCAGTTCCAATCCTGACTGGCACCTTACCCTCAATGGAGAACATGACTATGGTGATTGACAGGGTGTGCCCAGGGGCAAGGAAAGGATCGAGAAGTGGAAAATTTGATATCCAAACTATTCCAGACTTGACACTAAAGGTAGTGTTACACACCATCACATGAGCATAAGGATCAGAGGTGCCGACGAGGCCACAAAGACATAGCTACTTCTTGTTGTAGATTGCATGACACCGACCCTCTACAACTGGGCAAAGGCAGTGACAATCAACATGAAGCGTCAACTGACAAAGTGCAAGAAATCCAAACTAAAGTAGTTTGGTTACGGGTCTATTATGGTATCGTTCATCTTGGAACGAATACCAATCTTTCAGCAACAGGAGGTGATAGTCCTGGCACCACCAGCACAGGAGCCATGGATGGCCCATTGGGCTACTTTGATGCCAAGGGTAGGGGGTGGTCAACAGATGTCCTGGAGACCGGAGTTCTTTGAGTGGCTCTGCCAACAGCTGATCGCATAGAATATTGGCCCTACTCTGGCACAGATTTCACTGGTGATGCATATCTCCCACTCCCAGAAGGAGAGGATTGGGATGAAGTACTTGGTAAGACTCGTTTTTTATTTTCATGAGTATTATGATTTTTTTGTTTGTTATGCATGTTCTGACATTAAATCCATGTAACTTCAAATGTTGGCCTAGAGAGACCTGCAGGTATGTCTCTGATAGCGAGGCAGATTCCTCGCGATTTTGACATAGCCCTTCATGGTGAGGGGGGTGAAGAGGATGAAATCATATGCAATTTGGATGGAATCTCCCATGGGATCCCAGACTATGTGTGATTCGATGATGTTCCTCGTGCATACCAGAGACACACTGTATGGGTGTCAAGCCGAGTCCACCACTTACTGAGGCGGCTTGTACGGGTAGTGACATGCTATCATGAGTGTCATACTGAGTAGACACCTAGGTTTTATTTCTGCATATTTTTGAGAGACATGATGTCTTAGGATGTAATCGAAACATACATATTTTTTTAACTTTATTATGCACACTGATGCAAACATTCGATATATATATATATATATATATATATATATATATATTCCTGTATGGATATTTTCATGTGATGATGATTTTTACAAATTACGCAAATGTCTATCTAATACAATTTTAGCTACTATATCAGTCAATGCGTTCATTCGTCTAGGAATATGTTGATATGTAATATAATCAAACTGTCTTTCCAGTAAACTAACACGCAAATACAACCTTAATATGGAAGGGTTTCTAACAAAATAATGTCCATTAAGTTGAAGAATAACAAGTTGTTATTCTAGGTTAACAATCAATGCATTAATGTCGAGGTTAATCACCTCAGTTAATAGTTCAATAACAGCACTATATTCAATGACATTGTTTTTAGTTCACCCTAGACAGATGCCTTGAAGGTCTATCAACTCACCAGCAGGATCATAAATCACCCAGGTTGTTGAAGACAAGTTCTGGATACTACGAGAAGCACCATCCGCGAAACTGACATAAGGAGTAATAAACATCTTCACAATAAGCAATGATTTAATAAGCAGGAAAACACTCGCAAAGCACACCAAGCCAAAAAGTTTTCATTTTTACGCAAGCTCGAAAACAAAATTAAACTATGCTTGAAATTGGTTTCTTTTTTACACAAGCTTGAAACGAAGGTAAACTATGCTTGAAAAGTGGGCATGCCCCCAGCATGGTGACTCAATTCGAGGTACATGCCCCCTGTTAGAGTCCCGTGATTTGGCCGATTGGCTAGCCAAATGACGATGTAACATCAAACCAAGCTTTGGAGCCCAAGGACCTAGCCTTCCTGGACTCAGAGAGGGATCTCTCTATATGTGTAAAAGATGTCGGTGTGTTTACTTGCGGTGTTCTGATATTAGGCTAGTTATGAAGTATGTTTTTAGTTTTTTGGTTTTTTAAGTTTGTGAGGGATGAAACTGATCAAATACATAAATTGGATAACAAGATGTAGATAAATTGGGCTATGGGGTCAAACAGGTCAAGGAAGCTATGAAGTGATGATGTAAAGCTGCTGTAGGGCCGATTTGATTCACAGTAGAAGGGATCTCTGGGAAAAATGGATTAAATGGACAATAAGTTGGTGAAAGACAAGGGATTTCAAATGCAAACTAGTTAATAGCAGACATAAACATGTAATAGCAAGCCATTAATCATGCTAGGAATAACTATAAGCTAATCAATACATAGAAATCAAACATTCCGGCCATACATAGAGGTATAAGACCCTCTAACTTCGGGAAATGGCTATCAGACTTTGGGGAAAACACATGAGACAAACTAACAACTCATAAACTATGCCAGAACGCCTAAACATAGTCTCTAAGTCATTGGGCACTTGGACAAATAAGTTTTCATAGTTTTAGGCAAAGGGCTAGATCGGGACTAGGCCTCTTTGGTTCAACAAGATGATCAACAAATCAGTCAAAGAGAAAGTTTTATGGACAGAACTAGGGGCAGCTTGTCGGTAGGTAGGGCAAACCATACATCCTACTTAACATACATAGAACTGATGAATAAAACTTAGCAACAATACCTTAGGTTACTAAAGAGCAGCTAAGAATTCTTCAGCATAACTAAGGGAGAAGAAAACATCAAGCTATGAAGATTCAGGGATTTTGAGGTGCCTCCATGGGCATATCTCAAAATCAATCTTTACTGATCTATAGCGGCAAGAAATATGAATTATGAGTGAAAACTAGAAGACAAAACACATTAAGAAGCACTATACCATTCTACCATGTCAAGGAATCCATCAACAAGCCTTCAACATTCCTCAAAAGCATCCAAGAGGCAATCCAAACATCATAACTCAAGTGTATTCTTCAAGCTCATATGACCAATGCATTAATTCTTCTCTCAAGTTCAGCCTCTGATTTTACAGTGAGAACCATGGGATAAATAGGCTAGAAGGAGGAAAACCTCATGGAGCAACTAGCTATCCCATTGGCCAAGTCAAAATATCTAAACTTGTCCTTGAGGCTTTGCAAAGCCCAAGGCACAAAATATCCCATAAAATATCTAAAAACTGCTAAAAACGGAAATTATATTGACTTTACATGATTTTCCCATGATAAAAATAGCTTAACGCACATTTGGGAAAAGCAGATTTTTGGAGTTCAAAAATTACAAAAATACTTCATATTTATGCCTGAAAAAGTTCCCCTGACTTGCTGGATGCAAATGGCAGCCTTCTCGATGTAGAAATGAGGCTTATGATGGCTCGTTGGAAAGATCTCTGTGTCTGCTTTCCGGCGCAAGTGGAATCATCTCAATCTGATCTCTGAAAGTCCCTCAAAACTGTACCTGTGCGCAAAAACCCAGAAAATAGCAGACTGCTGATATGGCGGGCAGAATGTGCAAAATGAGGCTGATTTTCGCCAATTTGAAGGGGCGAATGATCTTCAAATGCCCTGAAAATCGCTGGAGACCTGCTCATGGAATTATGGAACCCATTGGGATCATCCTCCTCCCTTGACAACTCATCAAACTGAAAAGGCGTATTTATGAGTTTTTGGCGAAAAACCCAAAAATGTCAAAAAACAAAAAGTTTCCGAAACAGGCCCAAAATTGGCATGCATGACCCTCAAGGGTCCATAGAAACATGCTCCGAAGATGAAGCCAAAATATCGAGGGCTGATATGCTTTTTGCTTCTTTCCGTGCTAGGCGCCTCTCCTTCAACTTCTTCAATTTTTCTTGTGCTACCTTCAATTTTCGCCTGGCAAACTGATTTAGCTTCTGAAAGTGAAGGGTCCTTTTTCTCTGTAGCTCAAGATCCCTGTTTGCCTTCTCAAGCTTTGTTTCCAAATGCTGGTTAGCCCTCTCAAGCCATGCTTCTTTGTTTTCCTCAATTTCCTGCTCAAAGAGGGTAGTGAGAGGAAAAGCTTCGAATTGAGCTTGTTCTTCTGCTCTCTGTTTCTCCAAGGCTCTTCTAAGCCCGATGGTCCTAGGCCTCTTTCGCCTAGGCTGGTCTTCCTCCTCTTCATCATCAAAATCGCCAATGAGCTCTTCAATTCTTACTTGTGCCTTTTCTGCCTCCTTTTTATACTTGATCGCCCTTGCCTCATGAATGGCTGCATGATACTTCATTTGTTTGTTTTCAACCTCCAAGAAATGGTTGAAATTCCTCGCCCTTTGAAGATCTTCTTGTAACACCTCAATTTGCCCTTCTTTGTGAATGAGGAGGTTTTCAAGGATGCGGACCTCGTTATCACTGTCATCACTTGGGATAGGGATGACAGCTGATTTACCTCCATGCTTGGCACTTTCTCCAACTGCGCTTTTGCCTTTGAAGGCCAATCTGGCGCTTTTTCTCCTTGGCAAGCTAGAAGTTGTCTTTTTGGTCAATTTCCTCTTTTTAGGAACAGTTTTGGTCACTGTCAAGGAGGCAGCTTCAGCTTGCTGTCCTTCCTCAACATCTTGTCCAGCTTGTGGCTCAAAAGATGCTTCAATTGTTTGCTCAACCTGCTGCTCTTCAATCTCTGTCTGCTGATGTTCCTCTTCCAACTCTGGCTGCTGCTCATCAACCTGCACTTGCTGCTGCTCATCAACCTCTAGCTGCTGTCCACTGATTTCCAACTGCTGTTGTTCATCATCCTCCTTTTCTCCCTGTGGCTCACTGCCCTCTCCTTCTCCCTGTTTACTTGGCTGCCCAGTGGTCATCTTGAGTTTTTTAGGGGTAGGCCTACTAGATAAAGGCACTGGGCGATGGACAGGCTGAGTAGGAGACACATGAACAGGAGGGACAGTGGCGAAATCGGCATGGCTAATGAATGAATCCCATGAAACCCCTTTCTTCTCCAGCTGGTGTAAGAATATAATTTTGATCAAGGAATGATGAAAGAGAGAAGGGATTTGCTGAGGTGGAGCTTTCTTTTGGACAGTAGCTGCCATTTTCTCTATGCTTTTGGACAAAAAGTATGGAAGGTTTAATTGCCTGCTTCTGGTAAAATGCATCAACAAGCGAACATGATAGGCAAATATTTGGCTAAACCTCCCTTCACAAGTGAAATATCTCATTATGGCTTTCATCAGCGGAGCATAACTGTCAAGAAGATAGGAGAAAGAAAAAACAGCAGTGATGGTTTCCCTATGTTCAGGCTTGATGAAAGGTTTATAATCTTCCAGATCAAGATGCGCTTGTTTAAACCACTTTTCACCATGATACGGGATCTTGGTAGCCTTGGATACATACCTTGGGGAGATTTTGAAGTCAAGACCTGCTAACTGGAAGTGTTTGTCCTTGAATCTCAAAGCACACAAATGTGTAAGTGGCGAGAAACTCTTGACTTCTTCTATCCTCTGACAGAAATCAAGACAGCCTACTTCATGGAAATTGAAAAGCACTGATGGGTTAGCATTGATTTCTTCTATGGAGATAGGCTCATATCTCTTATGTGGTCCGCCTTTGTGATCTCGTTTTGGAGGCATTCTGACTTGAAACAAGCTTTGGAAGAGGAAAATTGCCTTCAATGTATGAAAAATGCTCTGCTGGATTGAAACTGGCCACTACACTGTTTGGATAGTTTAGACAATGTGGTTTTGAATAAAATGTAACAATGCTTCCTTGAATAAGCCACCTCTACACTTCTTAAAAAAAAAAGCCCTCCAACTCTGGATATACCTCAGCTAGGCAAACTTTTTAACAATGGTGCCATGTGTAAAAGATGGGGTAACTGCTTTGTAGATTCCCTGTGCACATTTTGAACAATCACCCCTCTTGTGAATTTGTTAGAGGCCAACCTACACTGGTATTTGTGTTTTCAAAACAAAACTCAAATATAAAAACCCTGCTTTTCAGGTCATTCACCTTGAAAAATACCTCTGTCAACAGATTTCTGTAGAGACCATACAGTGGAAAGAAAAGAGACCTTTGTGCTCTCCGTTCAATGTTTAAAGTTTCTTAACCATCAACACTATGCCTCATAGGCTGAGTGGTTCTCGTTCACCTTCTCCTAAACTCGTTCAACAATCTTCGAATGATACAATGTAGTATAAAGTGTGACACTCCGCTTAGGTGTAAAATTTGCTGCACAAAGGGTTTATTGAATTAATTTCCGCTTGTGATTTTGGGAAAAAGTCCACCAACACCTCTATACCCCTGCCTCCAATGTTTAACTTCTCATCAACAAACTCTGCCTTTTTTAATGTGCTGTCATCTTTGGAAGCTCTCTGTCAACAAACTTTCAGTAGTGAAATACAGTGAAATAGGGGCAGGTCTCCAGAAAGGGCTTGTTGTGATAAGTGTTTTGATAACCCCGTTCCTTAGAAATGACCTTCCCCTCGAAACATATCACAACAACAGCTCTTCAAAATGACACCATTCAGTGAAAAAAAAAGCAGAACTAGGCTAGGTGACATATTAGTGCACTATGCTTTTTAGGAAACACACCCTTGCTTGTGGGTTCAAAAGATCTATTAATACATCTATGCTCCTGTCTCTGATGTTAGAGTTCAACCATCAAAAACCTCTGCCCTCAGGAAAATGGCCCTATTCACCCTTAGAATCTCTCTGTCAACAAATCTTCACAATGATACAATGTAGTAAAAAAGAAGAAGCAGACCTAGGTTGGGTGTAAAATCAGTGTATACAGTGGTTTAGACAATACACTCTTTGCTTGTGAGTTTGAGAGATAATAATGACAGAGTTTTATGTCCTTGATGTCAAGCTCTTTAGACCCAATGCAGTCACACCGGAAATCCTCCACCAAAACATCAAGACAGAAAACCTCTACTTTTCGATCGATTTGAGGAAGAAAAAAACTGGCCCTCTACCTCAAAACCCGTATCTCTATATGTGCTCTTTGAATGACCAATTCGGCCTTTATCATATTGCAATAGTTTAGTTTACTGTGTAGAAAGGCTGCTTTTGTTTTTAACCATAATGGCAAGATCCGGGGTTTTTTAAACATTCTTGTCATTTATCAACATCTTGCAATCGATGGGGAATTCATATAAATACCTTAAACTTTGATGGACGCCCGCTTGAAAGGATGAAAGAAGCGCTGGACACTCTGGACAGCTGCGCGGAAACCTTTGGAGAAAACCTGTCGCGCAGGAAAAGCTTGTCGGGTCGGCCTGTCGTGTGGTCGGGCGGCCTTGTACAGGCACGTCGCGCCAACGTACAGGCACGTCGCGCCGACAAAGGGCCCCGTGTAATTTGCTGCCCAGGCACGTCGCGCCAGAACCCAGGCACGTCGCGCAGCTTTTTCTAGGGAAAACCTGTGAATTTCCGACCGGATTCTCTTTGTCTCGATGCTAGGGAGGCAAGGGGGTGATTTTTGTTTTGAAATTGACAATAGTTTCCTTCAACTTCATTCCTTTATATCAATTCAAAACAAGCCTTTAACGGTCTTCAAACTTTGGGAAATGAATTTTGGTTTGTTTTGACTCTGTTTTGTCCTAAAACAGTGGGTTTGTCATTTTAACATATAAACCCAAATATTTACTCTGACCTCGAGCTCTAAACTTTGACCAATTATGTCGACCAACTCCACCACTTCTGCTACGGTGTTTTAATAACACAGGTGATTTGTCACTTTGCTTTGACAACTCTCGGTCTTTGGCAACTTCTTCATCTTTTACCTATAGTGGGTGTTCAAAACCCTCATTCGTACTATTAGTATACTTAACCCTTTTCCTTAAATAATAAAGGTTGTGCTTCTTCTTTTAAACTATCCAACAATTATCACAAGCCGAAAACCTTTCGGAACATAGTGAACAATAACTTTAAAGGGGAAATCTTCTTTGGTGACAAGACTTAAAAGCCTTGTCTGCAGGTCCTTTTCCATGTAATTCTGTGCCACATTTGTCCTTTGGAATGATAACAAGTGTGTTTGTTATAAGACATATAAACAGTGATAATTCATCAAAACAAAGTCCTTCTGCCTAATCATAAGATCATATACCCATTTGCCTCCTCCATCTGAAAAGACAAGCTTGTAGAATATGAAAACAGGGTTTTTTGACAAACAGTCCTTACTTTGTTTTGATCAGTGTGTTAAACCCTTTTTTGTCAATAGAACTATTTCATGACTGAACTATGTTCACTGTTTTCCTCTCTTGGCGATTGTTAGCAAGGAAGGGCTATTCATAATGCACCAAAAACATTTGAAAGCTGTAAACACCATTTCTTGAAAGGCGCTTCCTTGGACCTTTGGTGTATGATATTGTTTCGTTGCTTGACCCTTTCCTCAAGGAGAAAGTCTTCTTTTTGGTATCAGTGGCACACAAATATTCAATATTGTCTCTTTCCTACAGTAGGTATAGTCTGACAGATAGTTCTTTGAAATAGGAGTACCAATATCTTTGCATCACCAGCACTATCATTTATCTGTGTAATGACCTTTATTCCTTTTGGTATCCTTCCACTGCTTTCTTGTATCAATCAGTTTCAGCAACCTGCAGTAGCTTTGGCCATCTACTCATGCATGGGGGAGGCTCTTCATTAGGTAAGGTATTTGAAGATTTTTTAACAATTCTTTTCGAGACAGCCTTTCTCTGAAGGTGATGGTAAGTAAACCACTTGGAAAACATCAGTCTTAGCATCTTCACTTGCAAGCATCATTGTGTGTCAGCAAAAACCCTAGCCAGAGTAATACTGTCTCCCTGCACTGTCCTAAGGGTGATTTAGATATTTGGCTTGTTCATCTCATGATTGATTACTTTAACAAATAACCTTTGTGACTATGAAGGTCAGTGCTTTCTTGAAAAACCAAGAACTTTCTCCTGCCTGTGTAATGGCATTGGTTATCATCTGTTCTCTTTGATCTTGTGGATAGACAGGGTACTTATGCTTTGGAATTTTCACCAATGACATGCCTTTCTTCATTTCATCAATTCACATGATTTTGAAAGTTTGAGATGAGCTCCTTTATCAGACCAAACTCCCCTTTCCTTTGAGCTAGCAAATTTCCACTATATTCCTGTTATGATCATCAGTCATATTCATAAAACCTGGAGTCCCTGTTTCATCTGTTGCAGTTCAAATCAAACCTGGATCTTTGCAATCATCTAAGTCAATCTTTGCCCGCGCCCTCTGCTTATGGATGAAGGAGGCGCCCTAACCCTCTGCTTGTAAATGAAGGAGGTTCTGGGCCTTGAAAATTTACCAGTTTGCTGAGACAGTGGTGACCTTTTTCCTGTGATTTTCATGCTGGAAAGAGCTGTGAATTCCAGATGAGTAGCTTTCTGTTTTGCAGACATATCTAAAGGCTCAAGTTACATTTAGAAGCAGTTGTTCCTCTAATTGTAAACTCAAACATTTACTCCATGAGATGAAATATATTTCCTGTCTTTGTAGAACCATAGAACACTGTGAAAAACCTAATAGTCAGCTTGGGATTGGATTTTATGCAGTGCTGAGATCTAGGGGGTGTGAGTGGCGTGACTTAGGGCTGCTTGTTAATTTCATTTGCAAAGTAAGGGATCAGTCATGGCACGTCTTTTGTGGATGGAGGCTTTTTGGCTTTTTGATGATTGCCAAAGGTGAAATGTCCTAAAACGCCACTTCCTAACATAGGGGAGACTATTGAAACAGATGTGGATTTGCCTTTTAAAGCTGATGGGCAGACCAATAAGGCTGAAGCTAGATAGGTTTGTGACAATGAGGTTTTGGTTTTGCCAGGGGTGGACTGAATAGGTAGAAGGGCGAAAAAAGTTTTGGGAGGGTTTTCTGGATGAAATATTGACATAAGGAAATCAGTTTCTAGAAAACTCAGCTGAAGATATAGTCATCACTAACATGTAAAAAATACTGATGGCTAACAGTGGCTCCATTTGGGGAGGGCAGCTCCTCGTCAGGAGGTGTCCAGAATTCAGATTTTTGGCTTATGAAGACCGGTGCCTTATCCATTGGCGCAAAATTTACCCTTCTCTTGATGTTATTTCTGAAAAGTGACAGCATGGTTAACATCAATGATACTTCTACCTACCCCACTATCTTTCCTAACATTTTTTCTTCTCTTCGGCGCATTTGAACTAGCAGCCTTTTGACAATGCATATTTTTCTTTTTGCAAAACGAACCTATCTATTTCTACTCTTATATCTGCCGGGAGTTCAGATTAAGCTGATGAACTCCTTCATTTCTCTACCTAAAACTAGATCGACTGTCAAGATTAAGCAATTTGACAGGATTTCATTCTCTAATCTACAACATGAAATTTCAATAATAATCAAATCAGGATTAGGCAATCTGATTTGTCATGCATTTGCGGTATAAAAGACAAGCCGCACACAAATGTTATTCTGCAACAAAGGAAACTAGACAAGCGGGGTTAAGATGTACAATGTGTTTTTTATCCCTCGCTTCTCTCTTTGGTTCTGTTTTAGGCATGTGGAACCAGAATCTCTCCCTAATCTAAGCTCTGTGATAAGTCAATCTTACACAATGTTGACTATCTTGACACTCACTAACTTATCAGCAAATAAATTTAAACATGCTCAGCTATGATTAGGCTAGATAGTTGAACAAGACATTGAAGTACCAGCAGCGGCATTTAGACTTGCTCGCTTTCCGAAAGACTATTTTTTGGAACATGGGGCCTTTGTTCTATCTTCACTTGCCCTCTTTTCTGCTTTTTACTGTTTTTGACTTTCCTATCTTTTACTGTTTTTTATTTTTCCATTTTTTTCAATATTTCAAACAATGGTATGTACAATGACTGAAAATGTTTCAAACTCAAAAATCTTGGAAATGACGGAATTTCAGCATCTTATCCTCGTAAGGAGCTCCTCTCACTCTTGGCCCACTTAACTCTTGAAAAGAAAAATTTGGGAAATTTTCTCTCTCTAACATGACATAGGGATTCATGCAAGAATCTCTAAACAGCCCAGTATCCTCCCTCTGTACCTCTCTGAATATCTGATTTCCACTCCTTTCCTTACCGTATGCTTTCTTCAGGTAATGTATGTACTCTTGATAATTCTTGAAATAGATAGTGACATCATCAAGGTATGCAACAACACAGAAATTTAACACTGGGAACATGGCCTTTATGAACAGATTTCTGATATTGGGTGGTTTAGCAATTTTGGACTTGAAATCAGGTTTACCTCCTGCAAACTGGAAAAAATCTTTAAGTTGTCTACTTTGCAAAGGAATCTGATGTTTATGATCTGAAAGATGATCTTGCAAGAATACATGATTAGAAACATTTTCAATTGGTGAATCATGATCTTGAGTAGAAAAAACCTGATTTTTGTTATATGGAGATGCAGTATTATTTCTAAAATCAAAGCAAATTCTATGGCCACTAGTTTTCTCCTTGATCATTTCAGTTTGTCTCAGTTTGTTGTGTTTGCTTTTGTTAAAGTTGTTCTTTGAGGAAAAGGTAGTGATACAATGTTTTCCCTTGTTTTTTCTGTAGAAATTAGTATTTTGCATGAAATTCCTGTTTTTGGCATTTCTAAGTTCTTCATGAAAAGACAAAATATGAGCCAATTTCAGTAGTTCAGGTATGCTGGGATTATAACTGTCATCCTTGCTCATAAGAAGTTCATCTGGCATTTTCTCAAGATGTTGAGCTACCGAGGTTATGGTCAAAGTTTTATTTGCAGTAGGAGGGTCACATGATGGTAAATCTTTGAGGTATGGTAGAAACATTAAACTCCCTTTCTCCCGGGTTCCAAATAGGTTTATGATGTGTAGGTCTTCTAAAGCTTTTATCCGGAATAAATTTCCACAAGTTACTGCTGGTGTTTGACTAAAGCTAGAGCAATTTTCTTGATAGTACATGAGGGTTTGTGTTTCTTGCTCTAATCCCACTTTGGAGAGGGGAAACTTACTTTCCTCAAGACACAGTTGTTCATGATCATGGTAGTTTTGAGTGTCCAGCTCATCATAAGGTACCAAGGACAACTGATGTGGTGGATCTAAGTCTAGATCAACTTCTTCTGACTCTTCCTCCAAGTTTACATCAATATGCATAATGAAAGAGTTTAAGTCGGAGCGCAAAGAACACATTGGAATGTTATCGGGCCTATCTTGGCTGCTAATCATGTATTTCATGTGTGATTCGCGGTAGAGTATCCTGTTCTGACTAAACACAGGAATGGTGGCATATGACATATCCAGTTGAATATTCCCTTGGAGTTTGGCTCCCCAAGATCTAGATAGAAGCATCCCATACTTGGGAGGAATGTCTGCCACTACTATATCCATGATTAGATGTTTCGTGGGTATTTGGGCCAGACTAAAGCAAAGGTCTTTGATCAAACCTAGGCATTGGACTCTGCTTGAATCAAATGAATATAAGTCTTTGTATGGTCTTGTGATTTCCAAGCCTAATCTTTCCATAACTACCTTCGGCATAAGATTATGCGAGGCGCCGGAGTCCAGCATGGCATTGTGGAGGATTTGGTCGTGAATGTTGAGGCTAATTTAAAATGGAAGAGTAGCTCCCTCTTGGAATTTTCCCTCTATCTTTGGACCAAACAATACTTCAGGAATGTCATCAGTGAGATTAACAGTGTTTGCATCATTCCCTAGATTTAGGACCTTTAGTACTTGGGATTTATAAGAGTTTTGGGCAATGAGTTCAGTAAGAGGCATGGTGATTTTGATCTTAGAGATTTCGCCTTCAAAGCTAAAAGGCACTTGAAGTTTAGATATGTTTGTTTCAGCTTTTTCAGCTAAGACCTTGTCTATGTTCTGAGTTTGTTGACCTTGTTTAGGGGTTTTGTTTGCCATAGTTGTTTTGGTGACCTTGGTAGAAGTATCGGGAGTATATGAGAGAGGACTAGTTTGGGTAACTTTAGCTTGGCTTTGATCAGTCTTTTCAACCTTGATTTTGTCACTGCTTGATGCTTTTTTGAGGATGGTATCTGGAGCTTTAGCAGTATCAGAGTTACCTTTCTTGACATTATCTTGGTTTCTTTTGCTTCTAAGGTCATATTGCCTGTGGGCTTCTTCAATAGCATTTTGAAACTCTATGGCAGGGTCATCAAGATCTTCATAATTGGTCTCATCTTGATTATGCGAAAAGAAGGCTTGTTCTTCTTCGGTGAGGTACACCTCACCTTCATTGTCACCCCCTATGAGGTTTAAATGATGTTCATCAAGAGGTTCTGAGTCCCTATCATCTTCTTCCACATAGTTTTCATTGAACGGTGGCCTGATCTGTTGGTCATTATCCCTTGGTCTGTTTTGGGGCTGCTCCCTCCTAAAGTTTTGGTTTCGGTTTCTGATTGGAGGGTTTGGCTGGTTGTCTCTAACAGGAGATTTTTCATTGATCTTTTCCCACATTTTAGCCATGGATTTGTCTAAGTCATCTATTCTGGGATCTAGGGAAGGTGATGAAGTGGAGACCTCATCTCTATATGTGACCTTTCTTTCTGATCTAGTCCTAGCTCTTTTTTCAGCTAAGTTGGCATCTGCTTTTATAGCTATTTGTTGCATTTCATCCAAGGTAGGGGGATCCTTATCTCTCAGATGATATGTCATGTCTGGATCAAAACCCTCAGGAAATTTTGCCAAAGCCAAACCAAGTGGAGGTTTGAAATGAGGTGGGAGGGAGTTATATACACTGTTGAACCTAGTACAGTAAGCTTGGACACTTTCCCCATTTTCCCGTTTTAGATTGTTATATTCTGACAGGATTTGAATGGGGTTTCTTTGGATTTCCCACCTATTTCTGAAAATTTGATGTAGTTCTGGGATATCATGGATACTGTTTGGAGCTAAGCTTTTGAACCATGCTTTGGGTTCACCACCAAGACTTTGGGCAAATATTCTCATTCTGACAGTCTCGTCTTGTACCTCTAGGTATTCATAAGCATCAGTCATTCTACTTATATGATGTTGAGGTGTGGTGGTGTCTTCTCCAGTAAAGTGTGGGATCTTGTCTTGATATTTGTTTGGGAGAGGAGCTAAAGGTGGTGGCAACACCAAAGGTGCGTACCAGGCTGCCATGACTAGAGCTAATGGATGTTGTGCAAGATGAGGACTGGTAGGCTGAAATGAAGTGGTTTGAACAGTGGTGTTTTGACCAGGTGTAGCCGATGAACTTGGACCAGTGATCTGGTTTTGAGCAGATCTGGGATGATAGGAGCCAAATTGATAAAGAAGCTGGAAATCAGGAGGAGTGGTGGGTGAAGCTTCTCTAATAGGACTCTGTGGTGGGTTCAGGTGTTCAAGATCGTCGAAGTTTATCTTACTATATGATTTGCTTCGGGGAAGAGCTTGTGATGACTCTAGTTCCGAAGGTGAATCTAGAAGTAAATTGCGAGTTTTAGGTACAGATCTTGTTCTACGGATGGATCTATCGGTAGCTAGATGATCAGTTTCGGAAGCTTGCCACAGAATCTTTTCTGGGTCATCTACTATGATAGGGGGATTTGGGTCTGGATGGGATCTGGTATTGATTCTTCGGGAAGCCAGATTTTAGATCCAGAGCTTGGAGAGAATGATATTGGTGAATGTTTTGGATGAGTGATTTCTCTAAAGTTATACTAAGGCGAAGGATGGTCAAAAATAGAAGGGATGGTTTAGTGGAGTCGCCAGGTGGAAAATTAGTTGTTCTGTGAATAAAGCTATGATCCACCACCAAGACTAATCTGAGAATGTTTTTTGGATTTTCTGAGTTTATGTGCAGCCTATGTTTTGTTAAAGTATCCTAGACTTGTTTCAACACTTTGCTAGGGTGATGAGAACAAAAAGAGTTTACTCTAAAAAATGAGTCTATGGACTGCTTGCTTGTTTATGGTACCTAAAGGACCAAAGAGTCTATAAGAGTTTGCTGGACTATTATGTACTCAGTGTCTTACCATCTCCCGCTATGTTAGTGAGTGATGGGAAAGGTCTATCGGAAGGTAGCCTAGAGTTTGGTGAAATAGTAAGGCTTACTAGAAGTTAGTGGAGTCGCCAGGTGGAAAATTGGTTGTTATGAGATATATTTGTATGGTCCACCACCAGTAATGTCAAAAGCCAATCTAAAGGAGTGTTTTGGGGTTTTTTGAGTTTTATGTGCCTACGAGGTTTGGAAGAGTTTCCTATAACTGACTCATCATTTTGCTAAGATGGTGAAAGAGCTATTTTCTACTCCTCAAACAATCTCTAAGTTTACTAAGCTTGATTGAGACTTCGGGAGTTACTAAGTTGTACTTAGATTGCCACCAACTCGGAAGGTCCTACTGTGAGTGTCACTATGTTAGTGAGCAGTGGGATAAGTCAATCAGATAGTATTCTTAAAGGCTTCTAAAGATGAGGGAAACTAAGCTTTTAATCACTCAGAGTCCCACCGTGATCGCCATTATGTTAGTGAGCGGTGGGATAAGTCAATAAGCTAGTAGTCTCAAAAATCTCTTAAGATGAGGGAAACTAAGTTTTTTAATCACTCAGAGTCCCACCGTGATCGCCATTATGTTAGAGTGGCGATGAGGTGGCTAAAGGCGGGTATTCTTGAAAATAAGGGACTTATAGAGTTCTAAGGTGTCCTTAGATTGTCACAAACTCAAAGTCCCACCGTGATCACCATTATGTTAGAGTCCCGTGATTTGGCCGATTGGCTAGCCAAATGACGATGTAACATCAAACCAAGCTTTGGAGCCCAAGGACCTAGCCTTCCTGGACTCAGAGAGGGCTCTCTCTATATGTGTAAAAGATGTCGGTGTGTTTACTTGCGATGTTCTGATATTAGGCTAGTTATGAAGTGTGTTTTTGGTTTTTTTAGTTTTTAATTTTGCGAGGGATGAAACTGATCAAATACATAAACTGGATAACAAGATGTAGATAAATTGGGCTATGGGGTCAAACAGATCAAGGAAGCTATGAAGTGATGATGTAAAGCTGCTGTAGGGCCGATTTGATTCACGGTAGAAGGGATCTCTGGGAAAAATGGATTAAATGGACAATAAGTTGGTGAAAGACAAGGGATTTCAAGTGTAACTAGTTAATAGCCGACATGAACATGTAATAGCAAGCCATTAATCATGCTAAGTATAACTATAAGCTAATTGATACATAGAAATCAAACATTCCAGCCATACATAGAGGTATAAGACCCTCTAACTTCGGGAAAAGGCTATCAGACTTTGGGGAAAACACACAAGACAAACTAACAACTCATCAACTACGCCGAAACGCCTAAACATAGTCTCTAAGTCATTGGGAACTTGGACAAATAAGTTTTCATAGTTTTAGGCAAAGGGCTAGATCGGGACTAGGCCTCCTTGGTTCAACAAGATGATCAACAAATCAGTCAAAGAGAAAGTTTTATGGACAGAACTATGGGCAGCTTGTAGGTAGGTAGGGCAAACCATACATCCTACTTAACATACATAGAACCGATGAATAAAACTTAGCAACAATACCTTAGGTTACTAAAGAGCAGCTAAGAATTCTTTAGCATAACTAAGGGAGAAGAAAACATCAAACTATGAAGATTCAGGGATTTTGAGGTGCCTCCATGGGCATGTCTCAAAATCAATCTCTACTGATCTATAGCAGCAAGAAATATGAATTATGAGTGAAAACTAGAAGACAAAACACATTAAGAAGCACTATACCATTCTACCATGTCAAGGAATCCATCAACAAGCCTTCACCATTCCTCAAAAGCATCCAAGAGGTAGTCCAAAAATCATAACTCAAGTGTATTCTTCAAAGCTCATATGACCAATGCATTAATTCTTCTCTCAAGTTCAGCCTCTGATTTACAATGAGAACCATGGAATAAATAGGCTTGAGAAAGGAAAACCTCATGGAGCAACTAGCTATCCCATTGGCCAAGTCAAAATATCTAAACTTGTCCTTGAGGCTTTGCAAAGCCCAAGGCACAAAATATCCCATAAAATATCTAAAAAACTGCTAAAAACGGAAATTATATCGACTTTACATGATTTTCCCATGATAAAAATAGCTTAACGCACATTTGGGAAAAGCAGATTTTTGGAGTTCAAAAATTACAAAAATACTTCATATTTATGCCTGAAAAAGGTCCCCTGACTTGCTGGATGCAAATGGCAGTCTTCTCGATGTGGAAATGAGGCTCATGATGGCTCGTTGGAAAGCTCTCTGTGTCTGCTTTCCGGCGCAAGTGGAATCATCTCAATCTGATCTCTGAAAGTCCCTCAAAATTGTACCTGTGCGCAAAAACCCAGAAAATAGCAGACTGCTGATATGGCGGGCAGAATGTGCAAAATGAGGCTGATTTTCGCCAATTTGAGGGGGCGAATGATCTTCAAATGCCCTGAAAATCGCTGGAGACCTGCTCATGGAATTATGGAACCCATTGGGATCATCTTCCTCCCTTGACAACTCATCAAACTGAAAAGGCGTATTTATGAGTTTTTGGCGAAAAACCCAAAAATGTCAAAAAACAAAAAGTTTCCGAAACAGGCCCAAAATTGGCATGCATGACCCTCAAGGGTCCATAGAAACATGCTCTGAAGCTGAAGCCAAAATATCGAGGGCTGATATGCTTTTTGCTTCTTTCCGTGCTAGGCGCCTCTCCTTCAACTTCTTCAATTTTTCTTGTGCTACCTTCAATTTTCGCCTGGCAAACTGATTCAGCTTCTGAAAGTGAAGGGTCCTTTTTCTCTGTAGCTCAAGATCCCTGTTTGCCTTCTCAAGCTTTGTTTCCAAATGCTGGTTAGCCCTCTAAATCCATGCTTCCTTGTTTTCCTCAATTTCCTACTCAAAGAGGGTAGTGAGAGGAAAAGCTTCGAATTAAGCTTGTTCTTCTGCTCTCTATTTCTCCAAGGCTCTTCTAAGCCCGATGGTCCTAGGCCTCTTTCGCCTAGGCTGGTCTTCCTCCTCTTCATCATCAAACTCGCCAATGAGCTCTTCAATTCTTACTTGCGCCTTTTCTGCCTCTTTCTTATACTTGATCGCCCTTGCCTCATGAATGGCTGCATGATACTTCATTTGTTTGTTTTCAACCTCCAAGAAATGGTTGAAATTCCTCGCCCTTTGAAGGTCTTCTTGTAACACTTCAATTTGCCCTTCTTTGTGAATGAGGAGGTTTTCAAGGATGCGGGCCTCATTATCACTGTCATCGCTTGGGATAGGGATGACAGCTGATTTACCTCCATGCTTGGCACTTTCTCCAACTGCACTTTTGCCTTTGAAGGCCAATCTAGCGCTCTTTATCCTTGGCAAGCTAGAAGTTGTCTTTTTGGGAAATTTCCTCTTTTTAGGAATAGTTTTGATCACTGTTAAGGAGGCAGCTTCAGCTTGCTGTCCTTCCTCCACATCCTGTCCAGCTTGTGGCTCAAAAGGTGCTTCAATTGTTTGCCCAACTTGCTGCTCTTCAATCTCTGTCTGCTGATGTTCCTCTTCCAACTCTGGTTGCTGCTCATCAACCTGCACTTGCTGCTGTTCATCAACCTGCACTTGCTGCTGTTCATCAACCTCTAGCTGTTGTCCACTGATTTCCAACTGCTGCTGTCCACTGATTTCCAACTGCTGCTGTCCCTCAAAATCTGGCTGCTGCTGTTCATCATCCTCCTTTTCTCCCTGTGGCTCACTGCCCTCTCCTTCTCCCTGTTTACCTGGCTGCCCAGTGGTCCTCTTGAGTTTTTTAGGGGTAGGCCTACTAGATAAAGGCACTGGGCGATGGACAGGCTGAGTAGGAGACACATGAACAGGAGGGACAGTGGCGAAATCGGCATGGCTAATGAATGAATCCCATGAAAACCCTTTCTTCTCCAGCTGGTGTAAGAAGATAATTTTGATCAAGGAATGATGAAAGAGAGAAGGGATTTGCTGAGGTGGAGCTTTCTTTTGGACAGTAGCTGCCATTTTCTCTATGCTTTTGGACAAAAAGTATGGAAGGTTTAATTGCCTGCTTCTGGTAAAATGTATCAACAAGCGAACATGATAGGAAAATATTTGGCTAAACCTCCCTTCACAAGTGAAATATCTCATTATGGCTTTCATCAGTGGAGCATAACTGTCAAGAAGATAGGAGAAAGGAAAAATAGCAGTGATGGTTTCCCTATGTTCAGGCTTGATGAAAGGTTTATAATCTTCCAGATCAAGATGCGCTTGTTTAAACCACTTTTCACCATGATACGAGATCTTGGTAGCCTTGGATACATACCTTGGGGAGATTTTGAAGTCAAGACCTGCTAACTGGAAGTGTTTTTCCTTGAATCTCAAAGCGCACAAATGTGTAAGTGGCGAGAAACTCTTGACTTCTTCTATCCTCTGACAGAAATCAAGACAACCTACTTCATGGAAATTGAAAAGCACTGATGGGTGAGCATTGATTTCTTCTATGGAGATAGGCTCATATCTCTTATGTGGTCCGCCTTTGTGATCTCGCTTTGGAGGCATTCTGACTTTGAAACAAGCTTTGGAAGAGGCAAACTGCCTTCACTATATGAAAAATGCTCTGCTGGATTGAAACTGGCCACTACACTGTTTGGATAGTTTAGACAATGTGGTTTTGAATAAAATGTAATAATGCTTCCTTGAATAAGCCACCTTTACACTTCTTAAAAACAGTCCTTCAACTCTGGATACACTTCAGCTATGTAACCTTTTTAAAAATGGTACCATGTGTAAAAGATGGGGTAACTGCTTTGTAGATTCCCTGTGCACAGTTTTGAACAATCACCCCTCTTGTGACTTTGTTAGAGGCCAACCTACACTGTTATTTGTGTTTTCAAACAAAACTTGAATATAAAAACCCTTCTCTTCAGGTCATTCACCTTGAAAAATACCTCTGTCAACAGATTTCTATAGAGACCACACAGTGGAAAAGAAAGAGACTTTTTTGGTTAGGTGAAGTATCAGCTCACTGTGTTTAGGAAAACACCCTTCACTTGTGAATTTTGAGAAAAAAACCACCACCTTTGTACCCCTGGCTTCAATGTTAAACTCGATCCTCAACAACGCTGCCTTCCAGAAAATGGCCCTATTCACCTTCAGAAAAACCCTGTTAACAAATCTTCAACATGATACAATATGGTTTCGGTAAAGGCAGACCCAAGTTAGATGTATAACCAATGCACAGTGTTTTTAGGAAACATACTCTCTGCTTGTGAGTTTAAGAGATCCACCCATGCATCTATACCCCTGTTTTCAATATTAACTTCAAACACTGACAACTCTGTTCTTCAGAAAAAAAGCCTCTTTCCTTGGTGAAGTTTTAAGAAAACAAAACACTGCTTTTGTACTCCTGCCTCCAAAGTTAAAAACACATCAATGAAATCTGCCCTTCAATGTACCATTTATCCTTAGAGTCTCTTTGTCAATCAGCTTTTCAACATGATAATGTGGTAAAAAAAAAAGAGGGCAGACCTTGATTAACAATACACAGTGCTTTATGAGGGACACTTTTTCTTGTGAAGTTAAGAAATCAAACATCACCTGTATACCTCTGCCTTCAAAGTTTAGATTTAACCACCAACAACCCTGCTTTCTAGAAAATGGCCTTATTCATCCTTAGAATCTCTCTGTCAACAATTCTTCACAATGATACAATGTAGTAAAAAAGAAGAAGCAGACCTAGGTTGGGTGTAAAATCAGTGCACACAGTGGTTTAGACAATACACTCTTTGCTTGTGAGTTTGAGAGATACACCAACACACTTATACCCCTGCCTCCAAAGTTTAACTTCTCATCAACAAATTCTGCCTTTTTAATGTGCTGTCACCTTGGGAAATTCTCTGTTAACAAATTCACAGTGGGAGAATACAGTGAATGAAAGGCAAATTGCTTAAGTAGTGTGCTGTTGTGGGGGACTGTGAGGACAGTTTCTCCTTTTCAAAAATGTTCAAAGCCTTTTTAACCATGCATAGTTTCAAACCACGGCACACAGGTTTTAAACTTGATTTTTCGAGATTTTCGAGGTAGGAGGCGAAGTACCTTTTGAATTTTTGAGGAGAAATCCTTTGGAGGAAACTTGAAATGCACCGGAACCCTCCAATACTGGCGCGACAACCTTTGGAGAAAACCCGTCGCGCAGAGGAAAGCTTGTCGGGTCGGCCTGTCGTGTGGTCGGGCGGCCTTGTATAGGCACGTCGCGCCAAAGTACAGGCACGTCGCGCCGACGAAGGGGCCCCGTGTAATTTTCTGCCCAGGCACGTCGCGCCAGAACCCAGGCACGTCGCGCAGCTTTTTCTAGGGCAAACCTGTGAATTTCCGACCAAATTCTCTTTGTCTCGATGCTAGGGAGGCAAGGGGGTGATTTTTGTTTTGAAATTGACAATATTTTCCCTCAACTTCATTCCTTTATATCAATTCAAAACAAACCTTTAACGGTCTTCAAACTTTGGGAAATGAATTTTGGTTTGTTTTGACTCTGTTTTGTCTTAAAACAGTGGGTTTGTCATTTTTAACATATAAACCCAAATATTTACTCTGACCCCGAGCTGAAAACTTTGACAAACAATTCAACCAACTCCACCACTTCAGCTACGGTGTTCTAATAACACAGGTAATTTGTCAATTTGCTCTGACAACTCTTAGTGTTCGGCATCTTCTTCATCTTTTACCTATAGTGGGTGTTCAAAACCCTGCCTGTAGGTGTAGTATACAGAACCCTTTTTCCCTTAAATAATAAAGGTTGTGCTCCTTCTTTTTAAACTATCCAACAATTATCATAGGCTGAAAAACTTTTGGAACATAGTGAACAATAACTTTAAAGGGGAAATCTTCTTGGTGACAGAATTTTAAAAGCCTTGTCTGCAGGTCCTTTTCCATGTAATTTTGTGCTACATCTGTCCTTTGGAATGATGAAAACTGTGTTTGTTATAAGACATATAAACAGTGATAATTCATCAAAACAAAGTCCTTCTGCCTAATCATAAGATCATATACCCATTTGCCTCCTCCATCTAAAAAGACAAGCTTGTAGAATATGAAAACAAGGCTTTTTGATACACAGTCCTTATTTTGTTTTGATCAGTGTGTTAAACCATTTTTGTCAATAGAACCATTTCATGACTGAACTATGTTCACTGTTTTCCTCTCTTGGCGATTTTTAGCAAGGAAGGGCTATTCATAATGCACCAAAAACATTTGAAAGCTGTAAACACCATTTCTTGAAAGGCGCTTCTTTGGACCTTTGGTATATGATATTGTTTTGTTGCTTGACCTTTTCCTCAAGGAGAAAGTCTTCTTTTTGGTATCAGTGGCACACATATATTCAATATTGTCTCTTTCCTACTGTAGGTATAGTCTGAAAGATAGTTCTTTGAAATAGGAGTACCAATACCTTTGCATCATCAGCACTATCATTCATCTGTGTAATGACCTTTATTCCGTTTTTGGTATCCTTCCACTGCTTTCTTGTATCAATCAGTTTCAGCAACCTGCAGTAGCTTTGGCCATCTGCTCATATATGGAGGAGGCTCTTCATCAGGTAAGGTATTTGAAGGTTTTTTAACAATTATTTTCGAGACAGCCTTTCTCTGAAGGTGATGGTAAGTAAACCACTTGGAAAACATCAGTCTTAGCATCTTCACTTGCAAGCATCATTGTGTGTCAGCAGAAACCCTATCCAGAGTAATACTGTCTCCCTGCACTGTCCTAAGGGTGATTGAGATATTTGGCTTTTTCATCTCATGATTGATTACTTGACAAATAACCTTTGTGACTATGAAGGTCAGTGCTTTCTTGAAAAACCAAGAACTTTCTCCTGCCTGTGTAATGACATTGGTTATCATCTGTTCTATTTGATCTTGTGGACAGACAGGGTACTTATGCTTTGGAATGTTTACTGATGATAGGCCTTTCTAAAGTTTCAACAATTTACCTGACTTGAAAGTTTCAGATGATCTCTTTTATCAAATCAGACTCTCCTTTCTTTTGAGCTAGCATATTTCAAGCTCCATTCCTGTTATGATCATCAATTACATTCATGAAACCTGAAGATATTGTTTCATTGTTTCAGTAAAGGCAAACCTGGACCTTTGCAACCTTCCGAGTCAACACTGGCCTGCGCCCTCTGCTTATGGATGAAGGAGGCGCCCTAACCCTCTGCTTGTAAATGAAGGAGGTTCTGGGCCTTGAAAATTTACCAGTTTGCTGAGACAGTGGTGACCTTTTTCCTGTGATTTTCATGCTGGATAGAGCTGTGAATTCCAGATGAGTAGCTTTCTGTTTTGCAGACATATCTAAAGGCTCAAGTTACACTTAGAAGCAGTTGTTCCTCTAACTGTAAACTCAAACATTTACTCCATGAGATGAAATATATTTCCTGTCTTTGTAGAACCATAGAACACTGTGGGAAAACCTACTAGTCAGCTTGATATTGGGCTTTATGCAGTGCTGAGATCTAGGGGTTGTGAGTGGCGCGACTTAAGGCTGTTTGTCAATTTCATTTGCAAAGTAAGGGATCAGTCATGGTAGGTCTGCTGCAGATGGAGGCTTTTTGGCTTTTTGATGATTGCCAAAGGTGAAATGTCCTAAAACGCCACTTCCTAACATAGGGGAGGCTATTGAAACAGATGTGGATTTGCCTTTTAAAGCTGATGGGCAGACCAATAAAGCTGAGGTTAGATAGGTTTGCGACAATGAGGTTTTGGCTTTGCCAGGGGTGGACTGAATAGGTAGAAAGGCGAAAAAAGTTTTGGGAGGGTTTTCTGGATGACATATTGACATAAGGAAATCAGTTTCTAGAAAACTCAGCTGTAGATATAGTCATCACTAACATGTAAAAATACTGATTGCTAACACCCCCCAAGATTTAGTCCAGCTGCAATGTATGAAAATCAGATGGAGTGAAGGTTCAAATTACAAGATCAGAGAAATACTTGACTGGGATCTTACGAGATCCGATCAAAGACTAGAATTGAAAAAAAACATGTTTCATTGTTTTAACGAGGTTGACTCATTAAAATAACTATCCCCATGACCTAATTCATTTTTTAAAGAGGTCAGCATAGAAGACGAGCTATCCTCATGACACCTTGTTTCATTTTTTAAGGAGCTTGAGACAAGAACTCTCCTCCGATGACCTTGTTTCATTTACAATAACTCTGATCTGACAACTTTGTTTCATTTTTTAAGGAGCTTGACACAAGAAAACGAACTATGCCCCAACGACCTTGTTTCATTTTTTAAGGATCTTGACATAATAAAATGAACTATGCCCCAATAACCTTTCATCATAATGAATAAGAGCTCATGGCATCTAAGAGGTTCGCATCTGATGGGAGAACAACATCTTGGAAATCGTGATCAAATGCCCCCAGGAGATGGTACTCGATGGCACTATCACTAGATGCGGGCAGCAAAAAAGTGGCCAAATAATTAACTCGTGGTGGGGAAGATACAACCGACGGATAAAGATCTGGCAGAGACGATGGTGGGCCAGCTGTCACCTCAAGACCAAAGAATAAAAGATGATCAATGGTCACAATCCACATTTGTGTGGAAACAGATCACACGAAATAGGGAGGAGATAAGTGCACCCATGGCATAACCATAGTCACGCCCCAAGAGTAAATTGAAATCCAAGGTGTCGGGAACAACCATCATGTCTATAAAAATGGTTTTTCCTCCCAAAGTGATCGGCAACTTTGGAAGGATCCCTAACGAATGACTGGCTCCTCTGTTAAATGCCAACAGATTCTGTGTAACAGGCATAAGCGGTGGAGAACCAAAATCTTTCCAAGTAGTTGAATACAGAACACTAATAGACATGCCTTCATCTATAATTGTGCTAGGTATGGCCACATCGAAGTTCTATACCGTGATCTCAAAAGGCACATAAGAAGGAAGGTAGTATCCCAAAAATCGACTCCAATCGAAGGAAGCGATCAAACTGCTTCGAAGGGTTACCATTGAACTGAAATGGTCATCCCCTAGTGTTACCGGAACAAGAGGAGCATCCTCCTGGACCTTAGACATGGGAGTAGAAAGAGAAACTTTTTGAGTCACAGGGACGGGAGGATCTTTCTCCAAGTCCGAGGAATTTGAAGAAACAAGAAGAACGTGAGGGGGATGAGATCCACTCTCGACGGAAAAGACCTGATGAACCATAGGGGGGATCAGATCGACCGATTCCTCGACCAATGGTTGGTTGGGAGCGGATTCATGGATTTGAATTTCTGAGGGAACGGGATCGACCAAGGATGACTCTTGACCGATTGTTGAATCAACTAGCGCGGGACTCGAAGAAAGTTTCTGGTAACCAGCCGGAAGGCAAGGTGCAGAAACGGTAGGGTTTTCCAACACTCTCATGGCTTCATCCATGTATGGATAAAGGTGAATTGGATGATTCCCTTCACACAAATTACAGGGATTCATAATCCTACCCTATTTCTTATGAGCCTTATCACGGCCATTTGAAGATGTGCCACCAATATGAATTCCAGAAGCCAAAGGTAACGGCGGACGGCCGTCAGACCATGCTTCAAGTACCTTGGGAATGCCAGGGTTTTCTTGAAGAAGGTGGTCACCTTTGTACAACATGCAAGGGAATTTGACTTTCCATGGAAGGTTGGATGGTTTATCAATCGAACGTGTCTGAGGTGCGATAGCCGCAGAGCAGGCCTCTCTCTTATCTGACTTATTCTTTTTCATCCTCTTCTTCCTCTTCTTCTTCTTAGCCACCTGGTTACTAGAATCCATACTGTCACCAGTTGAAGTAGAAGAGGAGGACGAATAAATAGGAGAAGAAGGGGAGAGGTCCACCTTAGAATCAACATGATGTTGTTCAGGTGGAGGGGATGGTTGTATAGTGGGCTGAAAATTTGAAACCACAGAGGTCGAGAATAACCAAACAGGCAACCCAATACTTAACCCAGGAAGGGACAATGTTTCCATATAAGGAGCACCAACATTCCCAAAAGCAGGAAAAGGACCAGGATTCCCTTTGGTGGGGATTCCTTGTTTGGTAAACTCTGGAAACGTTTCCATAGGAAACAACCATAGAACCAACGCTAAGGAAGATAACTTTAACCATGAATATTTCGTGGGTACTTAATTTTTTAAGACATTGAAACAAAAACTCGGTCATTTCATATTTTAAGAGTCAAGAAACAGGCAAAAGATGACTCTAGTCACTTTCAGAATTGAACGAGCATGAAAGGACAGGTGCTCGATGATATTTTCCTTTTTAAGGAGTCACAAAAAGATCGAAATGACTACTCAAGTAATCTAAGCAAGATGGTGTACCAAGTTTCCGTGAACTGCCATATACACCTTGGTGATCAAATGAAATAGAAATGACCAAGTACTTGACGTACGTTCAGGTAGTCTCCCCGAATGTTGTGTTCGGTATATCACGGTTACAGGGCAGCAAACTTGGCTTCCTATGGATAAAGGATTTGAACCTAGGAGGTTCTCCCTTTATATACGCGACGGTACGGAGAGCACAAGTCTGTACTAGCATTGTCTAAAGCTAGATGGCGAATGACAGCTACTAGGTTTAATGACGTTGGAACATGTCACTAGCCTAGACCTCTAAAATATTTATGGTAGGTTCCAATGCTTCCTTAGATTGATTGAGTTGATTTTAAGGCTGATCTTGAATTAATGTTTCAGTTTCAAGGCCCTACCAAATGTGATCTTGAATTCCTAAATGCACACTACATGCAAAAGAACACCATTTCCGTTCAATGAATGCCAACTAAGAGAAGGATAAAGATCTTTAACAAAGTAGAAATCAATGAAAACACAAGAAGAATTTATTTAATGCATCCAATACAACCAAATGAGAAACAAAAATCTCTTTCCTAGTTTACTAAGAGCTAATTATGTAAAAGAACTTTTCATTTTCGATCCAAACGAAAGAATGCAATTTTTTTTTTAGATGAATGAAGCACACGATGCACTATTACACTAAAAAGAAAAGCAAACACTAGTTTCCAAGCACTATGAATGTAAAGATCTAAAATTAATAAATTGAAATCAATACAAACATTAAAACGCACTCAAACCAATGACGCCTCTTTCAAGCAAACAAAAACCTTTCAAAATTATCCAAACGATCAATGTGATCTATGCTCGAAGCAACGAAATGGAGGGTTAAACGAAAACGCAAGTGATCATTCAACAAGTCAAACACACAAAAGACCAAGAAAGACTAACACAATCGACCAGCGAATTGAGATGATAGAGATCAAAGTGACTCGAATTCAGCTCAGGAGGCTCAGTGAGGAGAAGGTCGAACAAACGACACAAGACCTAGAAACCTTAGGACTACAAAACTTCACTGATGAGACAATGGACAAAAAACTAAGAAAAACTGAGACTACAGAGTCAAAACAACCCAAAAAACGAATTGCAAGGTAAAGAAACAACCTAGAGCCAAGAACTACTGACCAAAGACTCATGAAAAAGGTCAAACCAAATCCTACAGGATTCGGCGTGACTATCAGACTATAATCCATGCCTAACAGGGGTTGGTGCACCTGTAACAATGGCAACTGGCGCCAATTGGCGGGACTGTTCAAAGAAAAAATGCACCAAGCCAGAAAACTATGGGAGAAGGAAAAACTATTGAGCAGAGGCCAATATTGGCACTCTGGAGCTAAACATGAGGATTCAAAACAGTCAAGCAATCCAAGCAAGGCAAAGAAGTAATCAAATGACTGAAGTCGACTCGATAAGGCAAAATCTCAACAAACAACGAGACGACAAACTCACACTAATCCCCAGCAGAGTCGCCAACTTGTTGTGTAGGTAAATCCCCTCTACGGATAGAGGCAATCCTTGTAGCCCTAGGGTGGTTCTAGCAACTACGGGAACATACTAACATCTACCTTCCTAGATTTTAAATGAAATTCAGAGCAAGGAAGATGGCCTACCTTGTCTTGATGATATATTGTCATCTTCTGTCAAAGCTTCTTGACCTGTCGCTCTCCTCAAGCTCGATACACGCTGCTACCAACATCTGATTACATGTGTAGACTGTCAAGACACCACGACAAACGTGAAATCATGACAAACATAAAACAATTACAACCTATCTAACTGATCAAGGAATATAAATATCATTATAAATGTAAACAAGAGTGGAAGATAAACATCAGATGCATTTTATTATGATAAAGACAAGGGGAGTTTACAACCAAGCCTTGATGTTGAGGCTCTCCTTCGGAAGGTTTGTATCCAAGCACGTTTGTAGCACCCTCATACACAAAGGTCCAAGATCTCACTATGTTCCTAACACAAAAAAACAATCACACTCTACACTATTCTCCCGAAGCTATGATTGCTTCTTCTCTCTATGCTAACTAAGGCAGTAGAGGTGAAAGAAGTCTCCTTATATAAAAATGTAGGAGGAGGTTATGGGCCATCAAATAATGGGAAAAGCACTTATCCTTTGGAGTAGTTCCTATTTCTTGGGAACAAGAAGCCCAAAGGGGAATTCTTCGACCATATCCTCAAAACAAACTTCTAGCTCGCTGCCTCGTGAAGCTTCTATTCGCGGAAGCTTCCTTTATATTTAAAAAAAATTCCAAAAGAGGATTGGTGTGGGTTCAACATTAAGACAGAGTGTTGATCAGCGTGGGTCCCAATGCAAATCTCTACTATCGACGCGAGTCAGACACTGAGACAAAGCGCAAACCTTGAAAACCAGGTTTTTATAAGGATCTTCCAAAAAAGTTGTAAAGGGAGATGAATTGGTAGACAAAGTGTGGTTCAGGGGTATGTATTCCATGCTTGGAAAGTACACAAGGGTCATTGTATAGGTCCTCCAGAATCAAGGAATGGGGAGTATAGGGACCGTGACAAATTGTTGTGTAACAATAGGTAACTAAGTTGGCCGCCTTGTAGATGTGATACACCGAACACAGGATTCGGGGAGATTGGTTGTTGTACGTTAAGTCCTTGGTCATTTCTCTTTCATTTGATCACCAAGTTGTATATTGCAATTCACAGCTACCTTGTAATCCTTTTTCCTAGCTTACCCCATTTTGATTTATTTCATTTTTTCTAAAATTAATCGCCCATGATCACATGGCTTACCTATTAGAATATTTCTGGGACTCATCACGAGTAACTCCTTATAAATATATTTTTTAAATCCTTGAATTAATCATCTTTCTCCTCTCTTGATTTTTGAGATAATATCACCGTGGTTGAACCACCAAGTTCATTTTCCTCTCCGTCCACCCCTTCCGAAAGGAAATTATCGCATGTCTCTCCTGATTCTCCACCTTTGAATAGGACTCAAATTGATGAGTTCGCTCTCATTCTGAGGATTCAACCTCTCACCTATCGATCTCCGCCTAATGTTCCAGTAGGCTATATTTCCTACCCTCTGAAACCATTATTTGATCCCATTGAAATATCCCCTCAAAAACCCTACAGTCCATACGATACACCTGGTGTGCCATTTGTGAACTCACCACGTCCATCTCGAAGCACTGCCCGTCAGTTATTCCCGATGGCTTATGAGGGAGAAGTTTCATCCCCCTTGGATGTTTCAAGCACCATCAGTCAAGTAGATGAGACTTCATATGGGGGACCTCAATTCCCTCTCGAGGGTTTTCCTTATGTAACAAATCAACCTTCCTCCCATCCGTACATTCCGCCAAATTACACCTCGTTGGGACACCTGATCTCAAATATGTCAAGTGGTACACCTTTGTACTACAATAATATCTGGCAGAATACTGGGGTACCTTCCCCTGGTCTGAGTGTTTCCAACGTGACTATTTCTATGCCTACTCGAACCATAGTCACGCATACTTTCGCAAGGCCAACTGTTTGCGTAGGTGTTTTAGTACCTCCTGCCAGTACTCCAGTATCGATTCCTTCGACTTTGGTTTCTAGAGGAGGTCCTACCATCTCAAATGTTTCCCAACCTATCGTTGGATCATTCGTGAGTGACTCTTCAACTTATATTCCAAATACCTCTCAAGTTGTTGGCAACATTCCTATGCCTGTTGGATCGTTCGGCCTGATAGGGCCGAAATATGATCAATATCAGCAGTTTTTTGTAGAGTCTTAACCAGCAACATTATCTCCCATATGGTTCCCAAAAGTTTCAAAATTCCCCAGTAGATCCTCAAGGTTTTCAAGGGCAACCTGGCGCCCAGCCAGGGGGTTACATATATCAGTAGGGTTTTAACTATGGTCCAAATAGACCTTGTGGACCACAAGGGCAACCTTTCGTACAATAGGCAGTGCCTTACGTACAAACTAATCAAACCTTTGTCCATCAAGGCCAATTTTCCTATTTTCATCAGGGACAACCTTCTGGACAACTAGGCCAACCCCAATTTCAGCGAGATCAACCTTTTGTCCAACATGGATAATCCTCCATTCAGCCGAATCCGATCTTTGTTTAGTCAGGCCCTCAGGTACAACCTGGCCCTTAGGTATAGCTTAGCCTTCAGGTACAACCAGGCCCTCAGGTACATCCTAGCCCTCAGATACAACCTCGTCCTCAGGTACAACCTAGTCCTCAGGTACAACCTGGTCCTCAGGTAAAACCTAGTCCTCAGGCACAACCCAGTCCTCAGGTACATCCTGGTCCTCAAGAAAAACCTATTCAACCTCAGCAACCTCATGGTGCGATCCAGAAACCCTAGGGACAACACCAGGGGAAACCCTAAGGACAACCCCAAGGCAATCCATACCAAACCTTCCAACAGCTACAAAATCTGTATGCTTGGAACTATGGTCAACCTGGATCTCAGTGGTCTGCTGCAGGTCAGAACCCATTTTTGGGTCAGCAACTAGGATATGGTATGAAGCCACAAGGTTTCAAACCTTATGGACAGTAACAAGGTTACAATCCTTATGGGAAAAACCCTTTGGGTCAGCACCCTTGGGGGAAGAATTACTCCCAACTCAGTTAGAATCCACAAATGAGCATGTATCAAACACCCACCACCATGCCTTTCAATCCGAAATTTCCATTTCAAGCGACGTTGGAACTTCCTGATGTGTCAAGATTAACCAATGATCCAATTATTCACATTCTGTATTGGTTCTCCATTCCAACTAAAATTCTGTGCAATTTCCCCAAGTTTGAATGAAAATATGGGGAAGACACCCAGGTGCATGTTATGATGTACCATCTTTGGTGCTCCTCCAATTTCTGAGTTGAAGATTCCGCCCGTTTACATCTATTTCAAAGAACGTTGACTGGTGTCACTGCAAAGTGGTATATCGAACTCTCGCACGGGATTTTTCATGATTTCAATTCCTTAGCCATGGCCATTCTCACGCATTTTCAGTGGCTTGATTGCTATGAAACAGGAACCCACCTCTTGACATCTTTAAATAAAAATACTGCTACACACATATTTGATCATATCCATGAATGGAGAAGGCATCGTCATTTGATCAAATTCAACATTCCTGATCAACTGTTGACAGAATGGTTTACCAAATCATTCGTTAATCGGAACTCTAAGGATATCGCCATGGGGTAAATTGTTACAGAGGAGAAATCTATAGCTCATGCCCAATATCTCCATCTAGTTTACTCTTAGTCTGGCACGTTATATGATATCTTGCATGATGCCCCACACCCAAATTCTCAGTCTTCAACCTCAAAAGCTCTGGTGACACCACTGGTAGACGGCGTCATAAGTTCTATTTCCCAGACTTCATGGAAGTCTTCTTCTACTTCTAGGCAGAATTCATCTTCTTTCTCCGATTATGTTCCTTAGAATCCCCTGAATCCTAGAAAAACTTCAAAGTTCAATGCCATTCAGTCTTCTGCGACCGAAAAATACTCTAAAGGAAAGAAGAAGGGAAAAGGAAAATCTAACTTTGATGCCCCAAAACAGGATTCCTCTAAACCTCACACCGATGATGGAGGTAAACATAAACCGAAGTATCCTTGCCTGATATGTGACGATGAGCATTACACCAAGGACTATCCATGACATCCCAAAGTGAGTCGATTACTCGAAGGCACCCAAGGATCTTAGATTGTTCTTAAGGAACCGTTTCCATCACAACAGAATCAAATGGTGGAACAACCCCAATCTTCCACTCCCTTTGGTTCTCAATTTTTCAAGATGAACAATACTACACCCATATATATCACTACCATATCGAAAGATTATGCAGAACCGCATCAAGCGGCGAGGAAATAAATCACAGATGCTCCTACTCCTTCTCCCATGCCCGCTTCTGGCCCTCTTCATATTGAAAGGCCTAGTTATGAGCCCGTTGTATGGCCACCTTCCAAAGGCGTGCTCTGCAATGTAATATTCCCAATTTTCCATTAGATAATTGGAATATCAGAGTTCTTAATTTTCATAACTAATTAAGTAAATAAGAGGGTAGAGGGAGCCACAAACCCCACAGATGAACAAAATCCACTTTTGATGTGTGTATGTGGAGATTTTAGATCTAGATCTACATTATGGAGTAGTGTAGAAGCTTCTTAAATGAAGGAAGAGTGGAGATAATGGATATTTAATGCAAAATCATGAGGATCTTGGAGGAGGTCAACTGAGATCATAGTGCATTCAAAATAAGAACATAAAGCACTTATGATGAGATAGTAGAAGAAGTGGTGCATCTAATGCACACATGATGGAGAGAGTGGTAATTAAATGTATACATGATGAATATCATGGAGAGACATTGTAGTATTCATGGAGGATAGTGGCCACATGTGCGGCGTAGTTATGAGGTGGGCGAGGGCTAGGGGAGGCTCATAATCTATATAATGAAAATGAAGGCACAATAGAAGGCAGGATTTAGATTATTATTTCTGATATGTTTAGATCTAGATTTTTCATGTGACATTTCTATGCACGCTTATGTTGTTTAGCTAAGTTTGTAGTGTTGTTTAGCACAAGGTGTTCTCGAGCGGGAATCCCACCCTTATCCATAGGGGGACTTCGAGTGCCTACTCTTGGAAGGTTTCTATTGAGCTCTATTCATCATCAGGCATTGGTGCCATGTTCATGCCACTCTCATATGCACATACAGCTTCAGGAATAATGCATTCTTGCTTGAGGGTTTGAGATTTGGTGGTTGTTTCTAGCATTTCAGCTAAGAAACTGGTGGAGGATTCATCCTTTCACCTTGTTCTTCATGTTCAGCCTTCCAGGAGCATCAGATCTATATCTGGCATTCAGGCCATTGTATTTTACCTCCATGTAGAAATAGTCCCCTCAAGGATTGCGCAGTCCAGTCTTGCAGATCTAAAGGAGGAAGGAATTTTCCAAGTATTTCGGCTGGAAATCCTATGAGGGACCATCTCCTCACCTTGTATTCATTGTTTAAATAATTATTGAGCTTATTTGCATCATATAGAAGTAGGCTTGAGCCTCTCCCTCCTTGACATCATAGTTTTCTAAAGCTCTTGAATATTCAGCAGCCACATTCAGTGCAGGAAGAAAGAGCAGGTAGATCTTCAGCTTTTAGCTTAAAAATCTAGTGAAGGGATCAACCCTTCTTGCATTGAGTTGATTGTATCTTATTGCAGCCACATATTATTCAGTTCATGCAGCAGGTTCGCATACCAAGTAGTTGATATGTGCAAGCGCTAAGAGGATGATTTTCCAAGGTTGCTATATCTGGAAATCCCTTTCTGGGTTATCTTGGGGATTCATTATAGATCCCAGAGCTAAAGTTTCAGCATCATCAGAGCTCCAGTATTGCCTAGATCTACACTTTATATTTTTCTGGTAGTTGCAGTCCCACTAGTTGCAGCAGGGACAACACGGTTTTCCTTCCAGCAGTCCATCAATTACATAGTCCCTCTTGTGGGGTCATTTTAGGGTCATTCTAGGCCATCACTTTGGCTTGAGTGTCTCATATTTTGAGCAATGTGGTACTAGTTTACCCACCTCCATATTAATAAAATGGGTCAGCTATTCTGTAAATTTTGATGGTGTATTTAAATTAATTGTTTACTTTGTTGCAGTTCTTATATTGTGTTTTTGTATTACTTCATTCTCCCTTTTGGGATATTACAGTGGTATCAGAGCATGATCTTTGGCTCATCTTGTGGGCACTTCATCTTTTGCATCAAAAGAAGAAGCAGATAATAGAGATATATCATGAAGGAGGATTGCATTTTTTCCACTCCTCTCTTTATATCTATGCAATATCTCTCCAAGGAGGTCAATCAAATGAAGAGAAAAAGGCAAAGGAAGGATCCAAGAATATTTGATGAGGAAGGTCCAAGCACTTCTTATCAGTATGAGAATCAATCGGAGAAGCAAAGAGCTTCACATCATTCTACTATATCAACTTTATTTGATAAGAGAGAGGATTGGTATGAATATGAAGGAGACTTGGGGCATGCAACCCTCAGTAAATATATGTTCGAGTACAAATCACAGCCTAGAGCTCTCAAGGAGAATCTAACTCTCTAATAGTTTTTGCAACTCAAAGAGGAGAGAAGATCCCGAACCAACAATAGAAGAAAGAGGCATAGATTCTTCTTGCCTACATTTGATGGATCTTCCATAAGCACATTGAGGGCTTGGAGGGAAGAATTAGCTACATTATTTCTGCAATATCATGTAGCAAACAGAGAGGTTGTGGAGATTGTAGTGCTGCACCTAGAAGGTGAAGCAAGATATTGGTGGTTCAGTCACTTGTCACACATGAGAGTGTCTGCTTATGCAGATTTTATTCTAAGAATGAAGAAGAAGTTTGGAAGAAAGAAACTAGAGACATATCACATAGTGACATATCCCATCATTGAAAAGATAGTACATGAACAACCCAAGGAATATTTCCTCATTATCACTCAGGAGGAGGATGTAGAAATTTCTGAATCTTAATTCTTATGCAGAAATTATTTCTGTTAATCCGGTTAAGCTTCTCCTACTTATACAAGTTATCAACTAAATAAATTCAAGTTAACATCAAAGCAAAACACATAACATATCTCTACCAATTCAGATATAGAATAATCACATGCACACAAAGACAAAGCGATAGTTATTTCTGGACAAACTGTCCCCGGAAAAACCCAATGTGGGAAAACCGGTCTCTAGCTGTTGGAGGGCTCTATTATTAAGAATATTTCTGGATACACAACTCTGGGTTCCAGATCTGGAAAACCCTACAGAGAAAAATCTAGATCTGTAGCACCTGTCTAATCTAAGACCAACAATATTGACTGATCCACACCCTCAAACGTGATTTACAGAACTCAGCCAGATCTAGGCCTAGAAACCCCAAATCTGCCCCTGAAAGACACCGCGTCAGTCTCTGAAGGCCTCCAAATTCTCAACGTTGTCACTAGAAGGGACCGCGTTACCCCAGACTAGGTGATGTAGTCACTACACTGCCCCTAAGGGTCTCTGCGTAACCCCTGAAGGGTTTCCTGAAAATCACGATGTCCTTGTTGCTGTTGTTGCTGCTGCTGCTGCTGTTGCCTTCCTTTGCGCTGTCTTTCCCGATATCTTCTCTGCTTCTTGTGTATTATAGACCCCGGGATCAGATCATCTCCTTGGTCTAAATTCACCTCTCTGCAACTGAAACACTTGAGAATTCTTAGCAAGCCTGCCCTAGAATCTTAGCTTAGCTTCACTGCTCTGCCTCTGTGTGTCTTTACAAATGACCCCAAGCCTTTCCTTTATACTTTTCTCGTTGACAAATCAATGGCCAAGATCAAATATTTAATCAATGGCTAAGATTAAAATAAAGCTTGATCCATGTGACTTAAGACAATTTCATCACATGTTTAATTAAATTCACTTTAGTTATTTTATTTTCCTAAGTTTTAACTTAGGAAATACATTAAAATAATTAATTAATTTAATATCTCCTAAACTAGATGAAATTTCCCAAATCCATTTCTGGGTCTCGTAGATCAGGTGAAATCTATTCCTTCCTCAAAATTTGGGACCTAGAGCACAACTGATGCTACCCTAAATACACAAAATCTCAATAGAGGAGCCTCTACCACCACCACCAGCTACAGATGTACTTACATCAGGAGGAGGATCACTTGCATCTTTGCAAGATGGTCTTGAGTTCTTGACATTTGGAGACCCATGCATGATTCATGAGATGCATGAGGAGGAGGTAGATACCAGCGTTGGTACAGTTGAAGATATGCAACCATCATCATTACCATTAGTTGGAGAGACCATTGCACCGGTTGAAGGAACTCTTGTAGATGTTCAAGATGTTCTCAAGATTCAGCTTATCCAAGGTTTGCACATACTTTCATCTCATATTATTTCAATACCTCATATTGAGATTTGTGAGGCCATGCCATCAGGGAAAATGCATAATTAAGGATTAGAGAACCTAGCTTATTTGGAGCAGCACATTATCACTGCACAGAGGACCCTTGATTTGATCAAGGAGAAGATGTATTGTTTTCCCAGTTTTTCATGGTTGAGCTACACCCAAAACTTTGTGTTAAAGTGTGGAGTTGCAGAATATGGGAGGAGCACATTCCTATTTAGTATAGTGCCAGACTATGAGTTTAGAAATGTATGTAGCCATGAGACAACACATATATCACCATGCAGATCTACAGCGTTGTCACTTAGCAACAGTGATGAGAAGGGGCCCCATTATTTGAAGCATTCTAAAGGTAGCTTCACTCATGAAGCACTGGAGGGATAGATGATATATGGTAGACATCTTGTGATGGAGAGTACTTTCCATTGTCAAGATGAAGTTTTCCTGATGAGCTCATCACAGCTCAAAGAGGAGATTCTACCTACATCGTGTATGGAGCCTTATGGGTTCCAATGGGCCATTGATGAGAGGATCTCATGGAGAGACCTCAATGGAGGTGCACTTCAACATTTCATGGAGTGCAAAGCTATTCATATGGAGGATTTTGGTATTCAACAATGGGTGGATACCAAGATTGATCTTGGCATGATTCATCATCCGCATTGTGATGAATGGATCCGTATGAGGAGCAGGAGGTTTCCTACCTTCTTTCATATCTATGATAGTAGGTGGTAAGAAGCATGGTTGCATTGGTTACTTTTGGGTGAGTATCAGTTTTACCCAACATCTCATATTTGTAGGATCCATGCCATGTATATCACTGATGACATGTAGCAGCAGGAGGCATGGTTCCGCTTGTTTTTTATGAGAGAGTTTGTTTGGGATATGTCTCATGTCTTTACATGTATTTATGTTTGGGATATATCTTATGTTCATGTGTGTACTTAGGTTTCAAACATGGCATAACTCTCACATGATGTGGTAGAAGGGAGCTTATTTGTATTGTTCTGATGAGACATTCCACATGTCCATTAGTATGTTGTTGCTCCATGACTTGCATCATTATGATGTAATATGGTAGCAAGAATCCTTGTTTCTTTGGCTACTATTTGGAGAGTATGGGCTTATTTCTTCCCATACATTGCATGAAATTGATGGAGGATGGCAACAGGAGGTCTTACAGATTTGGCTTAGGTTGGGGGATTATGGTCATTGTACTTGGTATGATGATGATGTGATGGGGTAGCAAGATGCATTGTTGTGGTGGCTTCTCTTGAGATAATATGGCCACTACAAATGGTACAATGGTGATGTGGTTTGGCATCAAGAAGCATTGCTGCGGTGGCTTATTTTGGGAGAGTATGGCTCTCATATTTATATTGATGCTGATTTTGCATGGAAGCAAGAAGCATTGTTGTGGTGGCTTCTTTTGAGAGAGTATGGCTCTCTTGCTTGGTTTCTTGATGATCTAGCATGGTAGCAGAAGGCTTTGCTCCGGTGGTTTTTATTGGGAGAATATGGTTTGACATTGTACATTTTCATTCATATGTATCCACCTCTTATTTTTCACTATGTTGATGTGATTCTTGGATCCTACAAGGCCAACACGGCTAATGATGAGAGCATTAAGAGATGCAATCTACTCTATGTAACATGGGTTGGAGAGATAGTTCATGCGTTGGGAATTTCCTCTTTGGGAAGAAACCACTTCATTTCGTGTATCTCATGTATAGAGGAGACCTTTGGACATCATATGGTTGCCACTTAGAGATTCATTGATGAGGAAGGGTATCTAACTTTTCAGTTGGAGTCCATTCTAGACATTCTAGAGAGGCAACTTTGGAGCTAGGCATGCATTACACATTATTGCAGATGGGGGGGCCTTCCATACGAGGATGCCATTTGGAGGGAGGATGTTTTCTGTAGCATCCACTTTTGTAGTTTCTTGAGGACAAGCAACATTTTGGCGGGGACAACTGTAATATTCCCAATTTTCCATCAAATAATTGGAATATTAGAGTTATTAATTTTCATAAATAATTAAGTAAATAAGAGGGTGGAGGGACCTAAAAACCCCATACATGAATCAAATCCACTTTTTATGTGTGTATGTGGATATTTTAGATCTAGATCTACATTATGGAGTAGTGGAGAAGTTTCTTAAATGAAGGAAGGTTGGAGATCATGGATCTTTAATGCAAAATCATGAGGATCTTGGAGGAGGTCAACTGAGATAATAGTGCATTCAAAGTAAGATCATAAATAAATTATGATGAGATAGTGGAGGAAGTTGTGCATCTAATGCACACATGATAGAGAGAGTGGGAATTAAATGCAGACATGATGGATATCTTGGAGAGACAGCGCAGTCTTCATGGAGGCTAGTGGCCACATGTGCAACACAGTTATGAGGTGGGAGAGGGCTATGGAAGGCTCATAACATATATAATGAAGATGAAGGCACAATATAAGGCAAGCTTTATATTATTATTTCTAATCTGTTTAGATCTAGATTTTTCATGTGACATTTCTATGCACGCTTATGTTGTTTAGCTAAGTTTGCAGTGTTCTTTAGCACAGGGTGTTCCTGAGGGAATCCCATCCTTACCCACGGGGGACTTCAAGTGCCTACTCTGGGAAGGTTTCTATTGAGATCTATTCATTATTAGGCATTGGTTCCATGTTCATGCCACTCTCATATGCACATACATCTTCAGGAATAATGCATTCATGCTTGAGGGTTTGAGAGTTGGTGGTTGTTTCTAGAATTTTAGCTAGGAAACCGGTCGAGGATTAATCCTTTCACCTTGTTCTTCATGTTCATCCTTCCAGGAGCATCAGATCTATATCCTAAATTCAAGCCATTTTATTTTACCTCCATGCAGCAGTAGTCCCCTCAAGGATTGCGCAGTCCAGTCTTGCATATCTAAAGGAGGAAGGAAGTTTCCAAGTATTTCAGTTGGAAATCTTGTGAGGTACCATCTCCTCACCTTGTATTCAATGTTTCCATCATTATTGAGTTTATTTGCATCATCTAGCAGTAGGCTTGAGCCTCTCCCTCCTTGACAGCGCATTTTTCTAAAGTTCTTGAGTATTCAACAGCCACATTCAGTGGAGGAATAAAGAGCAGCTAGATCTTGAGCTTTTAGCTTAAGAATCTAGTGAAGGGATCAACCCTTCTTACATTGAGTTGATTGTATCTTATTGTAGCCACCTATTCTTCAGTTCATGGAGCAAATCTGCATAACCAGTAGTTGATATGTGCAAGCCCTAAGTGTGTGATTTTCCTAGATTGCTAGATCTAGAAATCCCTTTCTGGGTTATCTTGGGGATTCAGCATAGAGCCCAGATCTAAAGTTTCAGCATCTTCGGAGCTCTAGAACTACCTAGATCTGCACTTTATATTTTTCCGACAGTTATAGTCCCAGTAGTTGTAGCGGGGACAACGTAGGTTTTCCTTCCAGCAGTCCATCATTTAGGCAGTCCCTCTTGTGGGGTCATTTTAGGGCCATTCTAGGCCATCTCTTTGGCTTGAGTGTATCATATTTTGAGCATTGTTGTACTATTTTACCCACCTCCATATTAATCAAATGGTGCAGCTATTATGTACATTTTATGGTGTATTTAGATTCATTTTTTACTTTGTTGTAGTTCTTATATTGTGTTTTTTTATTACTGCATTCTCCCTTTTGGGATATTACACGCAAGTCCTCCTATAACTTGAACAACTGTGCCGCTCAGCACTATAATATTGTTGAGGATTTTTCTTAGGCACCATCTGCTATTTCTGCATTGGAGGTGCTTCAAATTTGGCCGTCACAACAGAAGGCATTTTTATCCGCGATCGAAGGAGTTGATATTGCCGATTCGAGCCTTATTATTTTTTATATGGATAATTTCGTCCCGCGTCTCCCTCACCAACTTTCTTTGATTATCCAAGTTAGGATTAATGGTATGAATATCCATCAGGCAGCCGTAGACAAAGGTGCATCTACATGAATTATTTCTATTTCTTGTTTGAAATCCATTGGTTCTCCAACTCTCAATCATTCTCTGAATACTTTGTAAGCCTTCGACGAGAGAGATTCTCGTCCGTTTGGTATCCTTCCAAGTTTTCCTATGACTCTGGAAGGAAAAACGGTCAACGTAGGGGTTGAAGTTGTTGATTCCAAGCTCAATTATAATATTCTCCTTGGTCACAATTTGACTCATGCTATGATTTATGTGCCATCCACTCTCTTTCATGCTCTCCTTTTCCCCTTGCGTGAAGGAAAGGTCATCATTGTTGATCAGTTGTCATTTTTCGCTTCCTCTTCTTCTGAAGGAAATTTTCCATATGTAGACCATACTACCACACCATATGAGAGTGTGGGGGCAGGGATCTTCAAATATTATGCCCTTATGGGTCTATTTTCTCTTCCTCCGCCAAAAACCACTTAGGTTAACATGATCTCCACTTCTTCTGATCCCTGGATCATCCCTTCGCCTGATCAGGTCGATTCATTTGGTGATGTTATGTCATTAAGCCTGGTAGAGGTCAATTATTGTGAAATCATCTCAGCTTCGGATAATCACTCTTAACATGCTACTTCTAGCATGCATTTTGATGTGTACTCCCAATCTCCTTGGCTCGGTTCCTCGGATTCATCTGATCCCTTGAATGAGACATTTTCGTTCGACGAGAGTATCGTGGAAAATATGTCTCTATAACAAACCCCTTGGAATGATATTCATCATCGTTCATCATTTCTCCCGAGTCATGGAGTAACTCAGACATGTCATGAAGATCTCGCTCCCCATGTTCCACACGACCCGCTCCTGACCTCGATGTCGACCCATGAAGTATTTTCTGAAGGGAACATGGGTAGTATTCCTAATACTATGTCTATCGACATTTCTGTGAAACCAGGAATTTTCGAGAATATTCATATTGGGGTGACTTACTCTCCAGATGAGGTCAAGCTCTATACTAGTCTCTTTCAAGAATTTTGAGATGTTTTTGCATGGTCCTATGAGAAAATTCCTGAAATCGACCTGAGTATAGTGGTGCATGAAATACCGACTTACCCTGACGCAAAGCATGTTCATCAAATACTTTTCCCTGTGCACCCTAGAAAGGTCATCGCTATTAAGGGAGAAGTTGAAAAAATTCTTCAGGCAGGATTCATTTATCCCATCTCATTGATAGATTGGGTGTCCAATATTATCCATGTTAATAAAAAATAGGGTACCATTCGCGTTTGTGTTGATTACCAAGATATTAATCGGGTCTACCCGAAGGATAACTATCCCACTTCGTATATTGACCAGATCATCGATGAATGTGCTGGGAGTGAGATATTCTCCTGTATATTGGATGGTTTTTCTGGTTACAACTAGATCAACATCTTACCCGCTGATCAACACAAGACTACCTTTATCTGTCCATGTGGAACCTTCTCTTACAAAAAGCTTCCTTTTGGTCTCAAGAATGTTGGTGCTACTTTCCATCATGCGATGTCCTATGCTTTTCATGACATTAAAAATGTCGTGCAGCCTTATCCAAATGACCTCGCTACTCATTCAGCTAAGCGTCATGACTATCCTGCGCACCTTTGAGAGATTTTTCTACGCTGTCATCAATGCAATATTCGTTTCAATCTGAATAAGTGTGTTTTCTACATGGAATCTTGCAGACTCCTTGGGTTTGTCGTCTCTAAAGAAGGCATTCATCTTGATCCCTTGAAATTCGAAGCTATCATCAATTTACCCCCTCCCTCCTCTTTATCGCAATTGCAGAGTCTGCAAGGGAAAGATAATTTTGTACGTCATTTCGTTCCCAATTATGTGGAACTTTCTAAGGGTTTTACATGATTATTGAAACAAGGGATCCCATTTTTGTGGGATGAAGTTACTCAACTCTCCTTCGATGCTTTAAATAAATTTCTCACCAATGCCCCTTTACTGCATCCCCAAAATCATCATCGTGACTATTTTTTATACTTAGCAGCTTCCTTTGGTACCATAGCTATGGTACTCATTTAGGACGATTATGATCGTACTGAACATGTCATCTATTACCTAAGTTGTAACCAGATGGATACAGAGACTCGATATGCCCATGTCAAAAAACTGGCCCTAGCTGTGGTACATGTTGTTCAACGCTTTTTCCATTATATTCTTTTATGCACAACTACCGTGATCTCCGACTGCAATCCTATGACTTATATCTTGCCCGGAAGTTGCTGGGGGGGGGATATTCAAAATGTATTGTCATTTTACAGGAATTTGATTTGGAATTCATTGCTACCAAATCAAAGAAATCATTAGTTTTCGATGAATTAATATGCTCCCTTCCCTCTGCCTCCACTCCATCTGATCTTGATGAGCACATTCCAGATGAGACTCTCTTCCTAATCACCACTGTTGACCCATGGTACGGTGATATTTTCATGTATTTATAGACCTGAAATTTTCAATCTGAGTTGGACAAGTCTTATCATTGACGTATTTGACATCATTCCCAACCGTATCATATCATTGGGGATACTTTATACTTCGTCAGCGTCAATTCAATTCTTCGTCATTGTCTAACTTTCGAAGAAGCTAAGAGAATCATCAATGACTGCCACTCCAAGGCATGTGGTGCTCATATGTATGGCTATGCAACAGCTCAAAAAATCCTTCGTGCTGGTTATTTATGGTCTTCTATTTTCAAAGACTGCATCCTTGTCGTCTGCAAATGTGATGCTTTCCATATTTATCAGGGCAAGATGCACGCCCCACTCACACCCTTACACCCAGTTGTTACCATCGACCCGTTTTCCAAATGTGGCATCGACTTCATGACATGTAACCCTCACTCGGCTGGGGGGGCATGCTTATATCATTTTCGCTGTGGACTATTTCACTAAATGGGCCGAGGCGATTCCTACATATGTTGTCAATGGTAAAATTGTGGCTTAACTTCTCTTCAATCATGTTATTGCACGATTTGGTGTTCCTCAGGCCATTGTCACCGACCATGGATCTCATTTTTTCCACTACATGATGGCTGAGTTGACTTCTCAGTTGGGCTTCTATCACAATAGCGCAACTCCATACTACCCTCAGGCCAATGACGAAGATGAAGCAATAAATAAGGTTTTAGTTACTATGCTTCAGCTCACCATTGGGATGCACAAGTCAAATTGGAATATCATGTTGTTTCCATATCTCTAGGTGTATTGAACCTCAGTTAAGAATGCTACTAGATTCACTCCATTTCAGTTAGTGTATGGCCTTGAAGCTACCTTTTCGATTGAATGCGAAATTCCTTCGCTCAAGTTAGCTGTCGAATTACTTCTAAATACCTCTCCAGAAGAGGAACGTCTTTTGTACTTAGAACGGCTTGATGAAACTCGATGCTTCACCGCTTTGGTTACTGAAGCACAGAAGAAACGGGTCAAAGCCCATTTCAATCAAACGGTTTCTCCACGTGCCTTCTCTAAAGGAGACTTGGTCCTTCTCTATGACCAAGCACACGATAAGCTGGGGGAAGGAAAATTCGAACCCATGTGGCATGGGCCATGTTATCACTCATTATTCTTAACACTTTAATTGATATGGTTTTATGTTTCATTCACCTAGGTTCATCTTGTTTCATAGTCAATTTCATGAAATTTAAAAATAAAAATAAAAATACATGTGGTAAGGTTTACCCTAAGTCTAAACCCACCTCGAGCCTTGTCATATCAGTCAAGTCCACCTCATATCATTTAGTTTTTTCTCCCACGCTTTCAAATTAAAAAAATAATCCACTTGTCATTTTCCATCGTTTCATAGCATATTTTATGGCAAAATAACAGATTTCGCTACGAAACTTCCTGACAGTTCCGTAGCAAATCTTTCAGCAGTTTAACATTTTCGCTACGAAACTGGGTTTTTTCTATAGAGATTGATAGAGCGGTGTGAGATGTCAAATTTTTTATGGATAAAGAAAAAGGTGAGGTCATGCAAGTTAGTTATCATAATTGCCAAGCATGAAAGGTCGTAGCTTTTGTAATAACTTCCTCTTGTGGTCACATGTATCTTATATTTCCCTCGAGTTGTCAAATTAATTTTTAAACCTTGCCCCCAAGTTGCTCTTTATCATTCATCGTCAAAATTATTTCATGTAAAGCATCTTAGTGTCACTGTTCAAGAGTTGGTTCACCACGCAAAGTAGGTTGTTGTTTAGTTTGTATTATGCAGGTGTCATAAGCAACGAGGCAGCGAGAGTATAAAGGATCAAAGGCATCGAAGAAGAAAGAAAACAAGGGTGGTTATTGTGTGAGGTACGAACCTATGGATTTGAAATTGTTAAATGAAGATCCCATTGCTATGAAGGCCTTCATAAAGGTAGGTTGCCTACAGTTTTCTCAAAAGCTGCAATGTTTTCATGTCCATGTATCCAAAGACTTTAGAAAAAGAAATTTACAGGGACAGCGTCAAAGGTTGGTGTTTTGAACCTCACAGCATCACATGATGCTATATCTTAAGCTACATAAATACCCAGAGGTGGTGAGGAATGGTTCAAAGGTACAAAATTTAGAATGCAAAGCTGTCAAGAATTTCTCAAACATGAGCACAGAGGATCCGACATGACAAATGGCATCCCCAAGGGTTATATGAAAGAAAATTATGCAAAAAAAAATTTGGTGGTCCAGAAATACTCTACCTGTGAAGGGAGGTTCCACATGGTTTATTCTTATCATTTTAGACTCCTTCTGTATTTTTTTGGTAAGAAACCACTTGAACTACCTTTATTTTTATTTATAATTTTGGGGAAGATGTTAGATTAGGTCCAGGCTAAGGCAGAGGGTAGTGAAACATCAGTGTTTCACCATGATCTGATCAAATTTTTAGTAATGGAGGAATTAAAAAGGTTAAATAGAGATTGGGCCCCTTTTATTTGTATGAGTGGATATGAAGTAGATGCAGTGACACCAAAGAAGATTTCAAAACCAAAGACTAGTTCATCTCCAGCTGTAATAGAAGAGATTGATGAAGAAGGAGGACAGCCTCCTGTAGAACCAGTGGACATTGAAGTTTAACCTCTGCAAGAGACTAATATCCCTCAGCCATCACCTGCAAGATAAAAAAAAAAGAATTAGTAAACAAAGCAGGAGGAGGGTAACAAGAAGGCAAACATTTTCCAAGGGAAAACTGGAATACATCCTCCAGGAAATATATATTAAAGAATCCCCAATTGTGCAGGCAGAAGGCATTTGTTGGAACAGGGTTCCCTAACCTGCGCTTTTTGTATAATTTTGTAATATTCGGTCCTGCATAGGGGTTTTCGGGTGGGTCAAAACTCCTAATGTTTTGTGATGGGGTAAAGGGTAGCTCTAGGGTCCGCAAACCACAGTTTGCGAACCACATAATAGTGAAGGCTATGATATTATAAATATATAGATAGTTGGGTCTAGTAGGTAAGAAGTTTGATATATTGATGCTACGTGCGAACTGTTAGATCTGTTTGGGTTGTTTTGGGTAAGGACTCCTGCTAGCTATGTGCATGGAGATCCTCAGTCCTGCTGTGTGCGGACCCTGCTAGGCTGTGTGTGCGGGTTGTGTTTGCATTGAAAGTGAATATTTGATATTAATGAATGCGAAGTATCATTGAAGTATCTGTGTGTTATCTGAATTGGTTGTGTTTACTACTGAAGTGCATCTGTGCTATTTATTTAAGATACGAATGTATCTATGTTCTGGAATCGGCATGAGTATACCTGTGATATAATATTGGCTACGATTATAGTACTATGTGATGGTATTTGGTAATGCGCACGTGGATGTGAATGTACTGATTAGGTCTAATAGATTTTTTATGGTTATATGTTGATTACATTGTTAAAATAGTTGCGAATAGACTCATTTTGTGCGAACCTAGTAAGATATAACACAGATATGCCTCGAATTACCTACTCTCTCTCTCTCAGGGTGCGGAGACCTGGTTCCAGCACCCTCCCATACTACTTCGGGTGAGACCTTGGCCTGCGCAAGTAGGTCATTGCTGAAAGGGCCAGTAGTATAGGGGTTTGTTGGCAAACTGTAACCTCCGAACATGGGTCAAGACCCCTCAGGCCAACAAATGGTTCTGTTGTCGGGACACAGAGCATTTTAAGAGAGATATCAGGTAATTCCATGAGGTCATTGGATACTTGAGAGGGTGGAAATTGAAGAGTGGTTTGAAAGACAGATTCAAGAATTTTCTGTAAAGGAGAATCGTAACATAAAGCTGACAGCTGAGAAGTGGAAGAACAAGTACATATTCACCGAAATCTATGAAATTTTCTTTGTAACCTTTGTAAACGAGCTTCAGGAGTGGTTGGCAAGGCTCGTGGAATTCCAGACATGTTGGAAGGACGATCAGGTTATGCAGTGGACACCAGAATTGATTCAACAGTTGAAGAGGACTGACAATACAATCACTTGTACGGTAGATCACTGGGTGGATAGCGTGCTAGGAGTATTTGTGACAAAATTCATAGTTGATCATTTCGTATCCTATTATGAAGCAGAGCGGAGGTTCTACAAAGGTTTATGGGGTAAGTTCTTGAAAACATTTCCATTGTTAATCAAAATATTACTGTGCAAAAAGGGCGTTCTGTGCCAAGTGAATGACCTCTGATATGAACAAGTACAGCACGAAGTGGTAAGTACTACCGAACTAATCAAGAAGGAGATAGATTTGTCTACAGTCTGTTAAGAGAATCAATTGCACACAAAAGAAATAGTCCTCCAGCTACACCACCTTCAAGTCAGCATAAGGGTAAGAACTCACCTACACCTCCACCACCACCAAAAGAAGATATGGCCACACACATGAAGCTACCCACCTTCAAGGTTGTAGGAGATGAATATATGGACCGATTTTGGTTTGTAGCAGAATCAGTATGGAATGTGCAGAATGTGGCTACCGATGCTATAAAGAGAGCGTAGCTATCCCTCGCCTTTGAAGGAAGGGCCTTAGACTAGTATATGGGATACGTAGGACAGCAAGCGGATCCATCTATTCAGGAGATTGAGACAGCTTTAAAAAGGCAGTTCTGAAAGCCTAAGTCCTACTCATAGCTATTAAATGACCTAAAATACCTTATACATGGACCCACTGAGTCTATATGAAAATTTGATCAGCGGTTAAAGAAGGTTATTAGAGATGGATAATTTCAGTATGATGATAGACAGCATAAGGAATGGTTTATTGCTATGCTGCTACCTCACCTGCACAGACCTATGGGTCAGCAAGTGATTGAGATGCAAGAGAAATCCTTGGAGATTGCTATGAAACCAAAGGTTGCGCCAAGAGACGACGCCCAGTTTGGAGTGCAGCAAATCTAGGGACAGCTGGAGGAAATGCACCTTGAAATACAGAATCTACGAAAAGAACGGGAGAAAGAGGCTAGTCCATACATATGGTGAATAAGATGCAAGGTGTCCAGTCATACCAAGGATCAGTGTCCTCTATTGATAGATTACATGCAGGCTGGGGGACCTAGCCCATTGCACGCTAAGGAGATGCGGGGCTAAGTGGCCTGACGTTATGGTGCATTGATTGTCATGTTTTCAAGCTACACGATACTAACCACTGTCTCTGTCTTGGTGCTTATGTTCCAGAATTGAAGCAACAATGGTGTCGATTATGCTCCTCTGTGGGGCATGACGAGCATAACTATTGGACCTATGACTTGATGATAGATCGAGGAAACCTATGCAGGGTACAGGCTGACCCTTATTCACCACTATCTCCCTCAAGCAGAGGAGGCTCCCCAGAAAGGGGCAGGGGAGGGGGAAGGGGTGGAGGCGTAGGTCGGGGAAGAGGACAATTGATTTGTTACAACTATGGAGAGATAGGGCACTTTGCGAGGGACTGTCTAAACCTTGCAAGACAATCTTGCCGATATTGTCGACAATTGGACCATGTGATTGAAGACGGTCCAGTCCTGATAGAAAAAATGCAGGAAAAATAGTAGACACCTACGGAGAATGTGTAGAGGGTTAAGGCAAAACTGCATGATGAAGGACCGAGTATTGATGTCATAATGCATGGCGACATGGCTACTGGAGGAGATGAGGAGAAAGTCGCAGCTAAACCTCTTATCTAGAAAGTAGCTGTCAAGCAGGAAAGCTTGGACCTACAGAAGTAAAAATAAACCTTCGTCGCAGCTCATAAATACTTTACTAAGGATGAGGCATCTACTCCTAAGGCTCCAGCAAACTTAATAACAGACGACGAAGTTAAACTGTTTCTATAGGCATGTATGAAGTTGCTACGCAACCAAAAAGCAGTGGAAAATATTCAAGCACTAATAGACAATTACGCAGAAAGAACTAACCCTCCCCTGGAAGTTAAGGGTGTGCACAAACTTTATAAGCATAAGAAATGCACTAGTAGGGAAATGTGGTTAATAGCGCAGATTGGTGACTATGAAATGGATCAGGTTATTTTGGACCTAGGGTCAGATGCGAACGTACTGCCCAAGCAAACTTTGTAGTGGATGGGAGAACCTAAGCTGGAATGGTCCACTATACAGCTACGCATGGCTAACCAATAGAAAATCATACCTTTAGGGAGGTTTTTAAAGAGTATGGTAGATATCACAGGAGTTAAGGTATGCACAGATTTTGAATTCATTCAGATTGTGGAAGGTGCGGACACTTATCTTGCGCTCCTAGGGCTAGATTGGGCAATAGACATGGGAGGCATTATCAACCTAAAGAAAAGGAGCATGGTATTTGAGAATGAAGGTATGAGGGTGATAGTCCCACTAGACCCTGTGGAAGGAGAGTGGTATACAGAACCGGTGCGCGAAGAAGAGGATGTGGATCACATTTATAAACTAACCGCTCAGGACGAGGATTGGATCAACCCTACAGCTGATGGTGTGCTTTGCTGGGAGAAGGACAGTAAATGCCTCTCTGACTCTGATAGGTAGATAGAGAATTGGAAGAATCAGTTACATGATGTATCTGCGCAACGATGTCTCAGGATTAAAAAGAGCTTCTAATGTATCTCCTCAGAGGTAAGAGAACTGCCCTACTTTGATGGTTATGGTAGTATTAGGGATTTTTTGCAGACATTTGAAGCAGAAGTTGCAAGGGAATGAAGGATGTGGGCACTTAACCTAGCCATGCGTGCAACCCCTGTAAGGTGGTGGGAAACTCACAAGGGGATGCTCCAGGATTGGGAGGAATGTCGCAAAATGATGATCCTGCGGTTTGAACCCCCGGTTAACCTATGCGTGAAAAATTTCCTTGGCCTAGGAGACACGCGCAAGCACTTGTCTGCATGGATGGAGGAATGGTGTGAAAAAATTACGGATGAATGGGTCCACCTGTTCATTCATGCCTTGGGGCCAATCCCCACTACATGGTATTTATATGTGGAACTACATCAACACACCCATCACTGGGAAACCCTGAAGGATGAGTTTGTAGGGACGTTCGGGCTAACAGGTGGCACGGAGGTACTTGATGAAGCACTGCAGGATATAGATGCCTTAGTATTCGATGAATCATGCCCTCATGCAGCATATGGGACACCAACGTGGGAAACATAGATGCAGGATATCGTCAACTATCGCAATCTGTCAATAGAGGAATGTGATCAAGACCCACGAAACCTCTCTATTCCAGAGTCATAGGGAGAACGCGTAGTTGCGAGACCCCCACTACAGACTGTTGATGTCACTAAGCCTCTTAAGCTGCGAGAATCCAACATTGGAACAAAGGAGCAACCTAAGCTAGCTAAAATTGGGGGCTACTAGGATGATGATACTATTGGAAGAGTCGCAGAACTCCTCACCAAATACCAAGACCTATTTCTGACGAAATTCTCAGAATCCAAAGGGATTACAGGAGACCTAGGGGTCATGCACATCACTTTAAACTAGATGCGCACCCTATGAAACAGCGCCCTTATCGGTTGAACCCCAAGTATAAGTAGAAATATAGGGAAGAACTTGAAAAAATGATAGCCGTAGGTATCATCAAACCAGTCGAACAATAAAATTGGGTGAGTCCTATGGTGGTTCAGGAGAAAAATACTAAGGGAGAGATACGGACCTGTGTTGACCTGCATAAATTGAATGACGCCTTCATACATTATCCCTTTCCTATGCCATTCTCAGATGAAATCCTTGATAGCGTGGGGGCGCAGGAAGCGTACTCGTTCATGGACGGGTTCTCGAGCTACCATCAGATAAGGATCGCGCCTAAAGATCGCAAAAAAACTACGTTCACCACTGAATGGGGATCTTTTCAATACAGGGTCATGCCGTTTGAGCTCAAGAATGCCCCTGCCATCTTTTCATGAGTGGTGGTTGCAGTATTCAAGGAGTTCATCCACAAGTTTTTGGAGGTACATTTTGATGACTGGACCGTCTTCGGGTTGGTAAAGAAGCACGTCTCAAACTTGCGCATGATGTTGGATGCCTATAGAAAGCACTAGATTTCCATGAATATCAAGAAGTGCATATTTTGCGTACCCTTTTGGATCTTGCTAGGTCACATAGTCTGTCGTCAAGGATTGATGGTTGACCCTGCCAAGATAGAATTTATCATCAACCTAGCAGTCCTTACAACTGAGAAACAGTTGCGCTCTATCCTCAAACATACAGGCTACTACAGGAAGTTCATTCAAGGGTATGCGTTGATCACAACACCTATGGAAAAGTTGCTAAAGAAGGATGTTTCATTTTTTTGGGACGAGGAGTGTCAGAAGAGATTCGAACTACTCAAGGAGAAGATGGTCTCTACGTCGATCCTCATATTCCTAACTAGGCGAAGGTTTTCCATGTTCACGTAGATGCATCACGAATCACCCTGGGAGTTGTCCTTATGCAGCCTAGGGATGGAGACATTGACCATCCAGTTGAATTTTCTAGTAGGAAAATTTCTGGTGCAGAGCTCAACTACTTCACTACTGAGCGTGAGGGGTTAGCCATGGTATACGCCCTACAAAAATATAGGAATTATCTATTAGGAGGGCACTTCAAGATTTTTACAGATCACTCGGCTTTGAAGTACCTGTGAATAAGCCTGTGTTGGGGGGGAAGATTTGCCAATGGCTGTTGCTATTTCAATAATATGATTTTGAGATTATCGTAAAGCCAAGGAAAATGAATGTCGGGCCAGATCACTTATCCTGAATCGAAAGTGGCGAAGAGCCGACCAACCTAGAAGAAGGACTGCCTAATGCGCAGCTGCTCACTATTGAGGTAGTTTATGCGCACTTCGCTGACATCATTCACTTCTTGACTATAGGAATGGCGCCTCCAGAGTATTTGGTACAACAGAAGAAAGAATTTTTAACCCGCGCAACGGATTTTACCATCATCGTAGGACATCTGTATAAGCTGGGAGCTGCACGGTGCTGTGAAGATACGTGTTGGAGCATGAAAGGCATGCCATCTTAGCAGAAGCCCACGAGGGCGTAGCAGGAGGTCACTACGCAGGAAAGCAACGACGCAGAAGATCTTGAGAGTTGGGCTATGGTGGCCCACACTACATAGTGACTCTCACGACGAATGCAAAGCCTCCGATACATGCCAAAGGAAAAGAAGGGCATCGCGTAGGGATGAAATTCTCCTGCAACCACAAATTTCCCTGCAAGCATTTGACAAATGGGCCATCGACTTCGTTGGGCCTATCAACCCACCAGGAAAGAAGACAGGTACGCGCTACATCATCACTACAACTGATTATGTAACTAGATGGGTCGAAGCACAATATGTGAAGGATTGCACTACAGATACCGCTGCGCACTTCATTTTGATCATATTCTGACCAGGTTTGGCCGTTTGAAGATCTTAATGAGAAATAGAGGTACGCATTTTGTTAATGAAACAAGACAGGCCTTGACTGAAGAATTTCATATCCACCATGCGAAAATCACCCCGTATCATCCACAGGAAAATGGAATTGTAGAAGCTTTTAATAAAATCTTGGAGCAGGAACTGACCAAGATCTGTAACGTCAATCGCAACGACTGGGACGTGTGCATCCCGTCAGTCCTTTGGGCCTATCGAACCACCTGCAAGAAGCTGACTGAGAAAACAATGTTTCAGATGGTTTATGGCAAGGAGGCCATTATGCCCATGGAGTATATTGTTCCTATCCTACGCATCGCAGCCTTTACCAACATGGCAGAGCTTGATATCATGGAGGAGTGGTTAGCGCATCTTGTAGCCTTGGAGGAAGATCATTTCATTGCTAACTTCCATCAGCAAGTTCAGAAGGCCCGGGACAAGGCATGGCATGATCAACATATTCGGAAAAAGACATTTGCGGAGGGAGAATTGGTCGTGCTATATGATAGCTAGTTTGCAAAACACCCAGGGAAGTTCCGCCAGCACTAGCTAGATACCTATATGATAAAGTAAATTACTAACAGAGGAGCGGTCTGGTTAGCCACCCTACGCGGTGATATGGTACCAGGATATGTCAATGGCAGCAAGCTAAAACCATACCGGATCAAATGACTATATGGTCAGATTAGTTGTATGGGGAAAAATATGCGCAGGCAGGAGGACAAACGCAGGCAGGACCGTGGTACGTGCAGGTATCAATCACAGGTCTAGAAGCACGGAGAGGTGCGATGGGTGCATAGGGGTGCGCTAAAAGCACAGGAGGTGCGCTGGGAGCGCAGGGGTAATCTACAGTTACAAAAACTAGCTGTTGAAACAATAAACTGGGTAAAAGCAAATTTTACCGTTGAAAGGAGCATGCGACTAGTAATTAATGAGGCAATTTCCAAATATTTTTTACCATTTACTTGATGGTAAGTTTCTAATCAGCCTCACCCAACCGTTGGTTGATCTCCAAGGCTATAAAAGTAGAAGGATAGCTTAGAAGAGGGTTCCATGTATCTTGGACAGTTTGTGTTTTGTGAAATTTTGTGACTATTGCGCTTTGTTCATGTCGGATTGTGCTTCCCCCTCTAATAGTAGAAACCCTGAGTTCATTTTTCGTGCAAGAATGACTGTGACTAATCCCATTAAATCTTCCCATACTACAGAGAAATAATCCGAGGAAGTACTAGAAGTCACCCCTGAATTTAAGGAGGTTATGTCCACACCGAGCAAGGAAAAGCAGAAGGGGAAGGGAAAATTCCAGGAGCAAGGGTCGGAGAAACCTGTGAAGTGGGATGGGGTGAAGCCGCGTACTTCCCCTTGGAATGTGAAATCCCCATGAACGGTGCCATAGGCGCATTCGCCCAACCCATTAAAGATACCTCTATCTGCTCAGGAAGAGGCCAAGATCGCTAAACCAATAAGCTGTTTGCCACCCTATGTGCAGCCTCACAGGCCCTCGGTGTGCATGCCCAAAAATATCGATGGGATGTGTGCCTATCTGTAGATGCCTCTGATTCCGGCCGAGGTCCCCATCATTGGAGACACCTTTGGCAAGCTCCACATGGTCAAGTTCGACGATCATGACCTAGCAAACCTGGAGGCCTTCCCCGAACTGGCACTGGAATTGTATCTGGAGAGGGTATTGGAGGATGATGTACTGAAGGTAGTCCCTATGTCTTGGGCAAGTGGATTGGTTGGGTATAGGTTATTAAACTTTCTGTGAATGCCTCATCTCGGCCACTATAATATCACTGATAGGATTGTGCAACAGTTGCTTGCTCTAGTCCATGATGGTTGCTTATGGATTCAGGACTACATTCCCATAGACGCATCTCTCATTCACCATATCACTGGTCTGCCCATGAAAGCGGTGAATCCCATGGAACGTGTTGGGAAGAAATTTGAACAATAGATTGTTGATAAGGTGCGTGAGGATTATCATGTTGAACGGAACACTAGGGGGTTCATGATTAGCACTATCAGCGACCCCGATGCACGCATGGGCACCTTGTTGTTAGCGTGAAAGATGATGCACAAATTCCAGGTTGCCACGGTCCCCGCATATGTCATCCAGTTGGCCAGCCACTGCGAAAAGGGGGTCTGCTTCAACTGGTCCTAGTTTCTATGTAATGAATTTTTGGAGAACGTGCGTGAATCCCAAGATCATGGAAGGGAATTCTGCTACTCCTAGTTGTTGCTCCTCATTGCGTTGGTCGCATGGGAAGCCCCAGAAGATTCGGTCCTCCCCGAGCTAGAGCTAGATATGTGCGAAGGGGCACGGTATGTGAATCTGTGGGATTTGAAGGATGAAGAGTGAATTGAAGATAATAAGGTCTTCTGGGTCCTATTTCAGAGTGGGCTCGTAGATGCCATTCACTCCTGGCCGCGCTTTTCACCAGCAATTTATGACAAGTACAAGAGCATCGCAACGTTTCAAGTAATAATGCACAATGTACAGATCAGGGGCTGTAAGGATCCAGCATGGGTATCACTCCCGTATATGGTTGCTGACGAGGAGGTTGATCGCCTTATTGATACTTTGCCTCCACATTGGAAATTAGGCTTCAAATCAGGAACGCAGGACACTGCAGGTACGAGCACCACAAAGGTCACCCCGCCCAACACCACAAAAGAGACCAGAGGACAGGGCAAGAGTACTGGGAAGGGAGTGGACCTGGATTCATAGAAGTATTCGCAGCAGGATCTGGGCGCAGAGCATCTAGATGAGGGTGATGCTGACTCCCCTTGAGGTACGAAATAGACTGGTGACCCTGTTAAAGGACCACGGAAGAAGCAACGAGCTCAACAGCCGAAATGGGACACAGGAGTTACTCTGATAGAGGAGGACCTAGAGCAGATCGCAGACGCAGTCACCCTTGCCGCAAAAAATAAATGGCTGGCTCTGGAAGAGCAGCAGAAGGCCACGATTGATTCACTCCAGGCTGAGCTCCAAGCTCTACAGCTCAAGACTAACACTGTGCAAATGAGTATGATTCAGGTCAGGCCAGCCCCAGCAACAAGCAGTGAATTGATCATTACAATGGAAAGCCACCTCTACCCTCTGCTAGGCGCAACCCTCATTCTGAGCTCACCCAACTTAGGATCGCAAGTCCAGGCCTTTGCAGAGGTACAATTGGATCTAGCATAACTCCCATATGAACCATTGTAGGTCCTCCACACATCCCTTTTCAAATAAATTCAACACAGAGAGTGTCGGGTGCACCATTAGCTCAGTAATGTTGAGTAGAAGATTATGGAGAATATCACTAAAGTGTCCCAGGCACAGGATGCATACACCCTCGCCACCATGCAGCAAACAGATTTGGAATTCCTAATCAGTAGGCTCTACGCAAATGTCACTGAGGATATCCCGACTTCTACCACCCCCCAGGCCAAGATTGAGGGGCTTGTTGCAGCACTAAAGGCTTCGAGGACCGAGATTCAGAATATCAAGACAGAGATGGAACAACAGATTGCAGCTTTACAGGCCAAGTTGAAGCCAGAAACTCCACCTGAGGTAAGATCCCAACGAGTCGCGCTGGTAACCGAGGCCACCAATACTATCACAGCTCAGATTGCTCAGGGCACATATCTGTTGGAGACAGCTATGCAGTTGTGGTCTAAGGTGCAGCGTGACCCCCTCCTACGATATTTTACTCAAGAACTACGCCAGAAGGAGGAAGAGTTTGAACAGCTCGAGGCTACTATGTCATCCTTGATCCTTTCTCAGGGCCTGGCATGACTGTGTGCCAGCCACCAACTTAGAGATGACATTGAAGAGCTCTACCACAAAAAGAAGGTTCTTAGCGACCACCTTAAGCCTTGGGCCGATGAAGCCCTCAAGCTCTCTCAGGACGTCGATATCGCAATTAATTAGCTGAACCAGACTTTGGAGAGCGTCATTACTGCTAAAAATGGTCCAACTTCGCAAAATTTGGTGGAGATTGCTCAAAATGCTGCTGCGCAGAGCGAAGGAGTGTTGCCCCCGTTGGTTGATGCGATCAAGCAGCTGAAGGTGAATATGCAAACCCCACGGCCGTAGTGACTCGGGACGAGTCAGAAGATTGTGTTGGGGGCTTGTTGGAACGGGGTTCCCTAACCTGCGATTTTTGTATAATTTTGTAATATTCGGTTCTGCATAGGGGTTTTGGGGTGGGTCAAAGCCCCTAATGTTTTGTAATGGGGTAAAGGGTAGCTCTAGGGTCCACAAACCACAGTTTTCAGACCATAGAATAGAGAAGGCTACGATATTATAAATAGATAGATAGCTGGGTCTAGTTGGTAATAATTTTGATAGATTGATGCTACATTTGAACTGTTAGATCTGTTTGGGTTGTTTTGGGTAAGGACTCCTGCTGGCTATGTGCGCAGAGATCCTCAATCCTGTTGTGTGCGGACCTCACTAGGCTGTGTGCGTGGGCTGTGTTTGGGTTGTAAGTGAATCTTTGATATTAATGAATGCAAAGTATCATTGAAGTATCTGTGTCTTATCTGCATTGGTTGTGTTTACTGCTGAAGCACATCTTTGATATTTATTTAAGCTATGATTGTATCTGTGTTCTGGAATTGGCCTGAGAATATATATGATTTGATATTGGCTGTGATTATAGTGCTTTGTGATAGTATTTGGTAATGTGCACGTGGATGCAAATGTACTGATTAGATCTGATAGATTTGCTATGGTTATATGATGATTAATTGTTAAAAGAGCTGCAAATAGACTCATTATGTGCGAATCTAGTAAGTTATAACATAGATCTGCCTTGAATTACCTACTCCCTCTCTCAGGGTGCAGAAACCTGTTCCAACACCCTCCCATACTACTTCGAGTGAGACCTTGGCCTGCGCAAGTAGGTCATTGCCGAAAGGGCTAGTAGTATAGGGGTGTTTTGGCAAACCTTAACCTCCGAACCTGGGTCAGGACCCCTCAAGCCAACAATATTGAAGGAGATGGAAGAAAAATGAAGAAAGGTAAGTCCGTCAAGAAGTTGGATTTTGTAGGTGAGGATGTTGGTTTCATTTTCCAGCCAAGGAAGCCAATGACCAGGTCATAGATTTCAAGGGATGCCATGGAAAGTAAAAGAGCAGAAAATATCAGTGAAGGTCAGTAGCCAAAGAACATCATAGACCTGTCTCTAGCAGCAGAAGAAGTCTTTGTACAAAGGAAAGGAAAAGAACATGTTGAAAAAAAAACTAAAGTACGAATTCTGTAAGAACAATTAAGAGAGGTCAAGGAAGAAGTAATTGAAGTTGAGCTGGAATTAAAATAAGCCAAGGTGGACACACAACTAATGGAAGATTTTAAGAAAGAGATGAAGGATCAGTTGGATAAGTATGATAAGACTTTATCAAATGCCAAAAAGGTGTTGAAGAGAAGTCTTCCTTTAAGGAAGGTGGTAAAAAGCACTAGGAAAAGGAATTTGTGGTTACAGTCTGAGAGAAAAAATCTCAAAGGGCAGGTCAAAGATTTGGAAAACCAAGTGAGCATGATTCAAGAAGAATTGAAGAAAAGAGGGTTAAAGATTAGATTGGTATATGAACTTGAGGTATAACTTGTTGTTGCTGAAGATGAAGCACCCAAGAACTGAGAAGTTGATCCAAAGAATTTTTTTTTAAGTTTACAGCTTGCAGTTGACACCAATTTTGGGTTACAAGATGATTTTTTGAAGAAAATTACCAAATCTCTAGTTTCAGCTAGATCAGGCAGTTTCATAGCGAGCCCCGAGCTTGAGGGCAGAAATTCGCTAAGAAATTTCTAAAGAATGCTTTTTATCTAAAAAAATAGTTTATGGAGATACGAGGATGGAATTTAACAGTATTTAGCTATTTTGACCTGACAAACACTTTTTGATTAGTAGAGGTGGCAGAAGAGAAGGTTAAAAGGCATAAGTGGGAACGTTACGAAATTTCACTACGAAACTGCCTAATGACACTCTATTTTGCAGCAAGATATTTTTAAAGATTTTTTGAAGGTTTGAATGGCATATGGAAGGACAACCACCCACCTGGAGACATCGAAGTAGACAGTGGGTCATCCCAATAGAGATCCATTACTTGGAATATGTGTCACTCATCCAAATCAGCATGAAGACAAAGTTCTAGATAATGTTAATATTTTCCTAAAAAATAGGACAGTTGTTTCTTAATTCTTTGGGGTACATTCATGTCTCAGTGATGGATAATTCCACTCGAGCACCTCATCTTTATCCATTTAATTATCCCACTACTAGAGAAGTGGATGAAATAAATTTAAAGTAGAGTCTTATTAAGAGAGTAAGTCTTAAATGACTAGGTGTCTTTTTATGTTCCAGAAATGTAGTTTTAGTTATGATTAGGTGTCAAAGTCATGGTTTGATGATCTAGCCAGCTGGGCAGATCCTATGTAAGAAAGAAAGGTATATTTATAGATATCAAATAAAATGAGAAAGGGTTGGAGAATGCTTTTGACAGTACTACTATTGTAAATCTTTCATATCAGTAATAGACAGGCAGTGATTGTTTTCTGCTTCACCTGAGATTCTTGAGATGGTTCAATGATTTTATGTGTTTCCTTTATATATTTCTTACAGTAGTCTTGATGTTAAATTACTCAGAATTCATGTTGCATGCTCTGACTTCCTTTTAGCATTGAGTTATTTAATATCCCCTTATGTTAATGTTGTCCTTTCTTTGAAACAAAAAATGCCCTAGTTTCCATAAGTAGATGTGCTTGTCATTGAATTTCTTTTACTAACTCCATGAGCCTAATGGTAGAATATTTCGCATTTTTCACCTGCAATAAAATACACTAAAACACTCACAGAGTTAGCCATCTATTTTAAGACCTAATTGAGCAAATCATTTGATAAATTGAGAGAGCCCTCTCGAGCTGAAGAGGCTAATCCTTAGTCAAAAGTTGGTTTGAAATAGTTACTCTAAGTTTTCTGGTGGAGCAGCCCATCAGTACCAATTTAGAGATAACATGCCATATATCATAAAAAGTATTTTTCAGAAAGGAGCCTATGAGGTGATTGATTATGAAGGTTACCCTCTGGATAAACCCCGAAATGGGCTTTATCTAAAGATGTATTATGCCTGATTTTCTCATGTATTTACTCTTGTACATTAGTGTGCTTTTCATTTTTGTACATTTTTGGTTTGGTGTGGGTTTGCAAGGGGTTTTCCTACTCATCTTGTTTTACTTGATTTGCATATGTCTTTGGCTCCCTCATGTCGGTTTCACTGATGGTGCCTGCTACAGTACCCAAAATCTATCTTCTACGGCTTGGGTTATCTACGACCCTAATGGTGAGTTAGTAGATCTACAAGGTATATGTTTAGGTCGTACAACCAATAATATTGTTGAATACAGTGCAGTTATTGAGCTTATATTCGAAGCAATCTCTCTTGGAATTAGAGAATTGGTTGTTAACCTGGATTCATAGCTTGTTGTTCTACAATTCAATGGGAAATATTCCATCAGACACCCTCAGATACATAGTGATACTCGCAGGTCTCAGAAAAACTGCAGAAAAGAAAGAACTAATCTAATCCGTTTGGTGATCACAATAACAGGCTACTGCTCTAATCACTCGAGTTAGAAGTCAATGGATGTGATATCATACCCCGACAGTGTGTCGTTATTACTGACGAGAAATGTGTCCCATCTGTGCATATTCTAGAATCCCAGTGGTCAAGGCATCTATGTTCCTCGCAATCTCCTCTTTAGGGTCCATTCCCTCCACATAATGGGCGCCCTCAAAGTCTCTTGCCACCCTCCTGGCGATGGCTGACATCCCCGCGGGACTCTGTGGTCCAACATCTACAATACATAAAGCTTCACATAAAATCATATATATAATTCATATAAAAACATGAAAAAATAACAAAAACATGTTTTTACCTCTGTCATCCCAATGCTCACCCGTTGGAAGTGGCATATCAGGGTCACCTTGAAAACTTGTCCCAGAGTACGACCAATCCTCCACCATGATCAGTTGACGCCTCAACCATGTGAAGAGGGTAGCTCTAAATGACATACTCTGCCTGCCTCCTTCGCGAGGCATCAATGCTTCCCATCTTGCCAATCATGGTTCTCATGGTATTGGTGCATCTATCTCTATCCCCTGGTACTGAAATAGATGCACCCACTCTAAAAATAAGGTCATCAAAATAGACCTATATCCAAACTGATTCAGTTTGTTGATTTTACACTTCCTAAGTTGTTTCTTCATGTTCTCCACTATGACCTCGCACCAGTTAAATACGGTGGGTGTTGTGCAATCCACTGTTGTCTGCAGTTGAGCCTTAGTGGCCTCATGCGGTGCTTGTGCCCCAGCCACACATGTAATAGTGTAGAGCACTACCTTGAGTGCTAGATAATTTGTGGTAATTATGGTTATTTTTCCACTCGAGGATCATTTTACTTCAGAGCATTCTCTCCCAATGAACATGTCCATACTCTCGCCCATGATTCGGGCTCCCGAAAATTGTGCTCATGCCCCTCTACGCGAGAGGCCGGTGATGAAGTAGATGTTCGCCACTTCGATCTCTAGTTCTTGGTCACCAAGGATGAATCTCTCTCGGTCTATGTCTCAGATACTAACCAGATACTGCAGAAGATCTGGTTGAGCTCTTATTCTTGAGGTCATAAATAATTTGAGGCGCCCACAGTTCCTCATTGCATCCATGCAATCTTGGTTTTGTGTAGTTGCCTGATCAACTTGATCATGATCTCATTCTTTCCAATAAATTACCATGATTGATGGCTTCTCTTCCATGCAATGACATTCAACAAAATATTTTTTAGTGTTTAAGCCTAAAAAGATTGAATTAAAAGCTTGATTTTGGGGGTTTTTATTCTTTTTTCCACCCCGGAGTCGGTGCGGCTGTTTTAAAAATAGCAATGTCGATCGATGACCTACCCATTGTAAAAAGGACAGGTCGGTGCAATCTTGATGGTAGATACCATCACTGATCTGCGACATTCCCTAAATTAGAATCCTTCCTCCAAAATCCAAATCAGCCCTCAAATACACTCAAATAGGTATTGAAATGCAGGCAAGGAAAGTGCCTCTTACCTAGCACAGACGGCTCGCTGATTGAACTCCTGGATCTCCCGCAATGCACTCCTGAAGATTCGAGGTAAATTAGAGTTAAAAACTCTTTCTCAACCAAGTGAAAGTAAAAATTAATGTGTTTTTACTTTCTTCATATTTTATAAATGCACAATTACATTTTAGGGTTTTTTCATTATTTTAATAATATGTTAAATGCTCTTACCTCGAAATCAGTTTGTGGTTTGTTCTTGTGCAGCGGTTGGTTCTATTTTTTCATGGATGACACTTTTACGAGTTCCAGTTTACTACTTTTTCAGACTCAATCAAAAATAAATGAAAAATTAACCCGTTGGACTCATCTTTCATCTCTTTTCTGACTCTCTAAACATCAAAATATTGTCGAGTTCTTGTCGTTTTGAGCTAGTTAAAGTGCATGAAACATCATTTACCCAGTATACGTTTACCCCTTTTTCGGGTTGCGATAAATTATTTACGAAAAAAAAACACCTTAGCCAATCGCAACTAAGAGTTTCTCTAGCACTTTGTTTTCTACCTTTTCGAGTATGAGGGACTATTTACAAAAAGGGGTCATCTGGAGTTTTCTTTTCACCTCTTTTCAAACTCTCTAAATATGAAAAGACGTTGAGTTTCACCTTTGTTAGACTCCTTAAAATTTAACGACATTGGATCCATCATCATGACGACATCGAGTTCCTCCTTCCTAGGGCTCGTAAAATGTACTAGGATGGATTTTTCCGAAGGAAAAAATTATATCGCAAGAATATGCTATCCCCTTTAAGCTTGTATACAAAAATAATTGGGGTACTCACCAGAAATGGTGGGGGAAATGGAAAGCATTAATCAGTTGTGTTGGCAGTATGTCACTCTTGAACATGACACATCCTCTATTTCGTGTCAGTTTGGGGATATCCTTCATTCGTCACTTTGCCTCCATGGGTTTGGGACCTCTTATGCCATCACTATTCTTGTCCAACATGACCTCTGATCCTATTTGAGTCAAATACTTCCAAATCCGGAGTCGTGTCTCTAATATGTTCAAGAGAATTTCCTTATGCATCTCATTCATTGCCTGGTTCTCTGATCGCTCCCATTAAAATATTATTGCCTTCATCTCATGTCGATGATGTGAGATACATCATAGCCCTCCTTCGACGGATCGCTTCTTGTTGGCTTCAGCACATTATCTGATAAGTTGATCTAGAGATCTCCTTGTCAGTACCTTAGAGCCTGCATGCCTTAATGGAAGGTTGTTTGCACACAACGATAGGCTTACATCATTGGCCTTCGATCAAGTTGTAGAAATTTGAATAATAGCTGAATTATTCACCGAGATTATCTTGATTACACACTATTTAAGCTTCATGCATAATACATAACCTCTTCTACAATTGATCATCAATATGCGGAAATAGAAGCAGTCGCATGCGCACATTAAAACATAGTCAAGCACACATATAACACAGTATGTAATGGGGAAATCATATAGCTGAAAACCCCCAACTATCTCTATATTATAATGATAGAGAACATGTAACAATACATAGCACAAGGCTCTCACAGCTCTCAGCACTATCTCACATGCTACACACAAACTAGCACGGAAGATGAACAAGTCACAGGTTCAAATCTCCTCTGAAAGTCTGTCTGCCTCTACTGCGCAATCCAAGATGAGAATGAATGAGATCCAAGTTCGAATCCCCTTGACTTGTACTGCACAATCCTCATTGGCAATCTCAATCAATGTGTGTGCAAATCTCATGCACAAGTATAGTCACAACTGATAGTAGACTCCACCCTTTCACCCACCTCTAACACTGGTCTCCACTAAACTGTCCATGCATTGCAGTTAACTGATGTGTTCTTTAGTTGATTTATGAGTTAATAATTAGTGAATTAATTAATAATTAATTCACACCACTCATCACTAGTGTATTTATCAGTTAGACTAAATACAATTAGTTCAACTAAGTTAAACCGAACACAACTCCACCAACTGTCTCATCAACTCCACCAAACTCTGCCACATGAGTTCTAACTGAAGTCAACCATGCAATAGCTCAACTAACCCTTAGGAAAAGCGTATTTCCTTCTGTCAGCTGCATGTGCCATATCCAAGCATCAAACTGAAGTGCTCCAAGAGGATAAGATAATGTTTATAGTCTAAATATTATTAAGGGTTAATAATATTTGACTGTTCTATTTTTAGCCCAGCACTCTAAAAATAGAAACCGCCCAATTTCTAAAAATAGAGGTCTATCTATTTTTACCAACTCGGCCAATCATCTACAACAGTATCCCCGCAACTCATACACTATGATCCACATGTCTAGTGCCAGAAACCGCCCAATGTCTAAAAATAGAGGTCCATCTATTTTTTACCAACTCGACCAATCATCCATAAATAGCATCCTGCAACTCATAGACCATGATCCATATGTCTAAAAATAGACATAGTCTAAAAATAGACTTTGCGACAAAAATCATTTGTGTGGTCCCCACCTAGTTTTGGTGATCACTTTCCAACTAGGATCAGGAAAGATGTTTCAGGATGCCTCCTTCACTGTTTCTTGTTGCAATCTTCAACACTCTCTCTCAACAAGAAAGGATTGTCTTTGCATGCGACATGCAACTCCATGCATTCGCCCTGCAACCTTTACAAGCGCCATGCAACTCTGCGACCGCTTCCTGTCTCCCTCCGAAATCGAATAGGCTCTGCGAAACAACTCAACTTACCGATGCGCTCATGCACTCATGCATTCATCATCAAAGTCTTCGATCACCGTACCAACCTTGCACATGTCATCAGGAACCACTGCGCTGTTGAACTCTTGCACCCATGCACTCTGCACTTGCTGTCAACTCTGATTCGCGCTCCAGTATCCGACACTGTCACTTTGATCTTCCTGCATCAATCCAACTGATCATGCTACTGCTGCACTATGGGCACCTCGTAGCCAGGTTCAATTCATGATATCCACACCATATTCATGAATCTTGCCCAGAAATCTCCTCTTGGGATTATTCATGCATGTCGCCCCACCTCTCACCTGGTGGTATAGCTGCATGCACTCCCTCTGCCCATCTGGCACAAAATTTATCTTCATGAGTGGTTGCTCCCACTCCATGATCCTCATCTTGTGGCTGCTCCACATCCCGAGGTTCACTCTTACCTGCATGCAAAACTTGCTCCCTCTCAAGCATCAATTGTACGTTCTTCGCACTTCTCAACGTAGGAAGCTTCGCAGACATCCCATCTACTTCAAGTCTCCGTAGGGAGATTCTTTGCTCAATCTCCAACCTTTCGGTCCGATCTCCGTTGCCTTGTGCCGAAGGAAAACTTTTTCCTTCATCAAGACAACTTCATACCCTTTATCCTCTAAATATTTCGCCCGAGCTTTCAAATTTCTTTAAACCCGGAATATGCACTACATCTGTAAAAGAATGAGTTTACCTCGACCTCTCGAAAGGTTATGGTACCACCGGTCGCATTGTATCGTCCATTGTCGCCCAACTCAACATGCAATCGGGAGATCTTTTCTCCACCAAGTTACCTAAAAGATTCACATCTCCCGTCATGCAAAGGAAGCACCACTATCAAAATACCACCCCGATCCCAATGCACTAGACACCATGCATGTGATCAATGAGAAGTCCAGCTCAAATTGTGAGGCAAGAGCCTCACCAGCTGCAGCTCCAGCAACCTTCTTGTTCTTCTTCTTCTGTGGACAATTTGTGGCATAATGTCCATGATCGTGACAGTGAAAACACTTCACTTTGGACATGTCACGCTCTTTACCATCCGCATCGGATTGAGAAGCATTCTTCTTTCCCTTCCCCTTCCTTGCTTTGGCAGCCAAAGTGCAATCTTCTTCATCAGATGCCTTTGATGAAGATCCATCCCTGGTACTCCGCCTTATCTCCTCTTGCACAAGATCCGACCAAAGTCGCTCCCATCCTGGCAATTTCTCCCGACCATTGATAGAATCCTCATAGGAATGCCAACTCTTCGGAATACCAAGGAGATCCAAGCTCACCAAGTCCTCATCATCCACACTAACTCCTACACTCCCAAGCTCATCCTTGCAGTGGAAAAACTTTGTCAAGTATACCGGAATAGTGTCATTCTTCTCCATCTTTATTTTCCTGAGTTTATCCTTGAGCGCCAACTTCCTCTGGTCGCTCTTGCTTTGGAAAAAATATGTCAACGCTTTCCACATCAAGTATGGAGAAGCTTTTCAATGCAGGCTGGATACTATGTGATCCTTCACGCCCTCCAACAGAATCCTTCGACACCTTGTTGTCTTCTTTTTCCAAGCCTCAACTTGAGCAGCATCAGTAGGCTTTGGGACTTCTGCATCTATGAACTCCTTCAGCCCATTATCATCTAACACCGCCTCCATCCTATCTCTCCATGCAATATAATTTGAGCTGCCTTCAAGAGCATACTCCAATCGCAATCCTTGATAAGACATTTTGACTTCGACACCAAGAAAACAAACTGCTGCAAAATTCGAATTCCACCAGTTCAAACTCAACTGCTTCTGGATCTGTGAGAACAAAGTATTTCTAGCACAGAGATCGACTGTAGGGGAATTTACTGGATATATCACCTTTCAAGGAAAGGATGGATCCAGAGGCTACCTGGCCCGCTTACAGACTCTGTCTACCGAAATAAATTGTAATCACTGTAATAGATCCGATGATCAATTTAGCTCCGATACCATGTAGAAAATTGAATAATAGATGAATTATTCACCGAGATTATCCTGATTACACACTATTTAAGCTTCATGCATAATACATAACCTCTTCTACAATTGATCATCAATATGCGGAAATAGAAGCAGTCGCATGCGCACATTAAAACATAGTCAAGCACACATATAACACAATATGTAATGGGGAAAGCATACAGCTGAAAACCCCCAACTATCTGTATATTATAATGATAGAGAACATGTAAAAATACATAGCACAAAGCTCTCACAGCTCTCAGCACTATCTCAATGCTACACACAAAACTAGCACGGAAGATGAACAAGTCATAGGTTCAAATCTCCTCCACAAGTCTGCCTGCCTCTACTGCGCAATCCAAGATGTGAATGAATGAGATCCAAGTTCGAATCCCCTAGCTTGTACTGCGCAATCCTCATTGGCAATCTCCATCAATGTGTGTGCAAATCTCATGCACAATCATGGTCACAACTGATAGTCACACTCACCCTTTCACCCACCTCTAACATTGGTCTCCACTGAACTGTCCATGCATTGCAGTTAACTGATGTGTTCTTTAGTTGATTTATGAGTTAATAATTAGTGAATTAATTAATAATTAATTCACACCACTCATCACTAGTGTATTTGTCAGCTAGACTAAATACAACTAGTTCAACTAAGTTAAACAGAACACAACTCCACCAACTGTCTCATCAACTCCACCAAACTCTGCCACATGAGTTCTAACTGAAGTCAACCATGCAATAGCTCAACTAACCCTTAGGAAAAGCGTATTTCCTTCTATCAGCTACATGTGCCACATCCAAGCATCAAACTAAAGTGCTCCAAGAGGATAAGATGATGTTTATAGTCTAAATATTATTAAGGGTTAATAATATTCGACTGTTCTATTTTTAGCCTGGCAGTCTAAAAATAGATTCCGCCCAATGTCTAAAAATAGAGGTCCATCTATTTTTACCAACTTCACCAACCATCCACAAATAGCATCCCGCAACTCATAGACCATGATCCATATGTCTAAAAATAGAAACCGCCCAATGTCTAAAAATAGAGGTCCATCTATTTTTACCAACTCGACCAATCATCCATAAATAGCATCCTGCAACTCATAGAATATGATCGACATGTCTAAAAATAGACATAGTCTAAAAATAGACTTTGCGACAAAAATCACCTGTGTGGGCCCCACCTAGTTTAGGTGATTATTTTTCAACTAGGATCAGGAATGATGTTTCAGGATGCCTCCTTCACTATTTCTTGTTGCCATCTTCAACACAAGTGATTCCTTGAATTTTCGATGACAGCTTCTTATTTTCATCTCGTGGATTTTATTGTTGGTACCTTGAGAGCCATTATCATTATTGGTGGTTTCTCTTGCACTCGTTAACGGTTTACATCATTGGCTAGTAATCAGGCAATTTTCTTGCATATTTGACTTCAACTCGTTTATTCGCATGCTTGAATTTGTACGTGATTTGGTCATGATGGAGCGCAAGACCCTAGGTTTTTTCTGATAAATCCTAGGTCGCGAGGCGATATGTATTATTCAATATTGTACACATGACTCTTTCATTCGGATGGCTACGACCATACCTTGATTCTATATTCATGATCCTCCTTATTATGAACGGTTGTGTCCATACCTCAGATCCTATTTCATGGTTACTTCTATAGATGGTTGCGCCCATACCTTATGTCATGTGATTATTTCATATATATCAGTTTATGTATATGTGTGCTTGTTTGCGTACATTTTCCGACGACAGTGTCTTAGTCCTGGAACTTATTCGTAAAGCATTTCACCCCTCACTCTCGTTCAATCTTCATGCTTTAGGGGGCATCTATTACACAGCAATTTGTCACTGTACCTGTACTCCCTGTTCCTGATCCCGGAGACCCTTAACAGTGATCCCTGTGCCTATTTTCCATCATGAAAATATGCCTTCATGTCCTCCTCAGCACAATGAACATACTCTCTATTGGCCATTCCTAGAGCAGCTCCTTGTAAACCTAGTTATCTAGAGTGGATTGCCCTCTCCGTGTCTTTCTCACACTGATCGCCTCTTTTTGGTCTAGCATTGCATCGATCAGTGCTGGAATGAAGCTCATAATCATGCTAATCCTTTTCTGGGAAGTTTTTTAAAAATGGAAGTGAAGCTTCGAGATATTGAAGCTTCGTGGCAGAGACCTAGTTGTTTGTTCCTGAGGATAGAGTCGAGCTTCTCCCTTTGGCCTCTTTGTTCCTAAAAACGTGGAACCACCCAAAGGGATAACTCATTTCCCCACCTAAAGTGGATCAATGCTCCCTCCTCCTTTGTTATATAATGGGAAATCTCCCATAGCTCTTCTAGTTAGAATAGAGATAGAAGAACAACATAGAGACCCTTTTGTCGCTAAAGACACCGAGTGAGAGTTGAGACCTTTTGCCCTCACATAAATTTGAAAGAGCGCTTTGGAGACATGCATGGATCAAAACCCATCGAAGGAGAGATGCGACATCAAGGTGCAGGTTGTAACTCCCCCTCTCTATTTTAATATAATACGATTGGTTTGTGCTTCCCATTCTTGTCTTAATGTGTGATTGGATTTTTAGTTTTCCTTAATCAAATAAGTAGGTTGTATATGCATTATGTATGTTACATTTTCACATCTGTTGTCATTTCGATCCTTTGTGCAGGTACCCAAACGCCAGTAGCAGCAAAGATATGACCACGGAATGTGAAGGACCAAAGGATTCAAATGGGAATTAGCATCATATTGAGGTAGGTGATCTATTTGCATTCTGTACACATTTGCAATATAGGAAATTAGGTTTCTAATTGTTCCCTGTTGTTACTAGACCCACTCTAGGGCTAGAGGGATCGTCTTTGTCTGCAGAGATGATTTTCATGCATAACGGGGTTGTCCACAGTTGTAAAAAATGATTTTTCTTCACCCTCAACCAGTGCTTCCTCCTCGACCACACCCTCGGCCTTGAAAACCTCCTCACGTTGTTGGTGAACCCATAGCTTTGTGAATTTCTACTTGCATTCGATATGCGCCTCGACTATTCTGCAACATTAGATCGTAGCTCCTATAATATTGTTCATCGTGCCCTACTAAACTACAGAAGTTGAAAAATAATTTCTTCGATGATCTGACCAACTTTTGCAATAACTGACCAAAATTTGTGGAATGTTGACCTGCAACTTCGCAGATACTACACCATACATTATTCCCTGCACTTAGCCCTCCACTCGATCCAGGTTTAAAAGGATTCGGAATCCCAGCACCCACATAGTCTTTAAAAATAGGACACTGGTCCTTGTAGTGACCCTCAGCCTTGCTACACCATACCTCTGTGCAAACTTCCTCTCCCTTCTTTAGATCTTGGAGCTCCAGGTGCAAAATTGTAAACTGATTCTAAATCTGTTGCACCCCTATGCTTGCATCAACTACTGGCGAAGCCTCTAGCTTCATCGATATCTTTAGTGCTTCAGCTTGAGTTGTGATATTCTGCTGTGATAATGGAAATCTAAGATGTGGAAATAGTGCAGCAATAAACCACTCTTTATGTTGTTCGTATGAGATCTTAAAGCTAATCTGACTCAACAATGTCATAAATATCTCATCTACCCCCCACATAGTCTCAGTATTTAGTTGCTTAATCTATTTTATCTCAGTGATATATTGGGATTGCGGCTTCAGTTTCTTAAATTTAGCATTCAACGCAGTCTTTGTTTCATCCAATGAAGAATTAGCATTCATTGTAGCAAACTTCATGTACTAGGACAATCATTGATCTTGCGGCGCAGAAACCAACTGTGCTTTCTTCATACCCTCATTTGTAACATTCTGCAAACTCCATATCGCTTCTACTACAAGCCAAAAATGTTCAAGGTCATATGTTCCCTTGAACACCAGCATCTTCGGGGGTTGGGCCATGGGGGAAGGTGGAGGTGGATGGACAAAATGAGATAGGGTGATGATGGGGGTGGAAGGTTGGTGTATTTCCCTAGCACTTTTCTGACTTTTAGATCTCAATGAAAAACTTTGCGGAGTAGCAGTGTTGCTTTATCCTTTCTCAAATTCAAATAGTGGTCTATATTTAGTTTCAATGTACATACTCCAATCTATTTTGAATCGCTTACCACTTCACGTAGAACCAAGTTCTCTTTCTTCAATCATCAATTTGAGCACAATTGCAATATACCCTTTTCACTCAATAACATTGTAATCCAGAACTTCAGTGAATTCAGGTACTTACATCGTAGGCCTTTGAGAAATTTGTGCTTTGCTTCACTATAGGACACAATCGTCTCACTCGTGAACTACGTAATGAATCCTCCAAGGATACTATAAATCCAGTAATCAATAACTCTCGTGATCTCGTTATCAGTCTTTTTCAGCTTCTCAATCAGATCTGGGGTCCACACAGTAGGTCTATTATTAAAATACCCCATTTGTTTATCCAGCATTGAGATCCACTCATGCAGCTTGCTAGAGAATGATGAAAAGAAAATCTCGTACTTATCTGTATAGATATTCTTTTGTAACCAGTGTTCATCAGATACACGCGAATTTCTACTTTCTTGCGCAGTAAACTCACGTTCCTTCAAATCTATCCAATCTTCGATCTCTTTCTTAGATGGGTACCACATCTAGCTATCCCTCGATCAGATCTCAGTCCCGGAAATGAAACCATTTGTTGGGTTTATGGGGCCTAGACCCAGGTTCATATAGTCTACACAGTCCAACAAAACCCACTATTATAGACCCTTTCAGTAACGATCTGGTTGCGCAGACTTAAGTTTCACCCAAGGCAATATGGGGGGATGCTAGAACTAGGTTTTTGCATCCAGAGGGATAGAGGATAATGGCTTTAGGGATTTTCCCTCTTATCAAAACTCTGTAGGTCAGATCTATTGATGTTATTAGCATTGTTCAACACAATTGTTGAAATTATTCAAGAATTGCATGATCTTACTTATTCATGCATTAAACACAGTAAATAACCATAAAATGAACTCTGTTATTCAGTTACTATACAAAACCCTAATTTAGCATATCCATTCATAAACAGTAAGTAAAAATCAAACACATCAATATAAATCAGATATTCTCAACAATTCATTCATTCATATCCAGATATGTCTCATACAATCTCTTTCCACCCTCCGCACACAGCTGCAGTCTTTCTTAAGGTCTTCGTGCACAAAGCTGCAGGAGCCTTTTCCTCTAACCCAAGCCACATACTTTAACTCAGTCTTACCTCCAAATGCATTGAATATCATCAATCATAAGCTACCTATGAGATCTATCTAGACTCCTTATATAGATATAGCTTTTACAATAACATGGGTGGAATTTGTTGGGGTCCTGTGATTTGGCAGATTGGCATACCAAATGACAAGGCAACATCAGAACCACTTTGGAATCCTAGGATCTAGCCCTCCTGGATTCGGAGAGGGATCTCTCCATATGTGTGTTAGAATGATATGCTTTTAAAGCTTATGATATGATATTAGGCTAGTTATGAAGTACAAGGGATTTGTTTGTTTGTTTTTGGTTGGGAATCATTAACTGAGAAGGTCATGTGAAGTGAAGGAGATAAAAAGTAGAAGGATGTTTCAGCATGGGAAGATAGGTCAAGAAAAAGTGTCAATACATTGGACTATGGAGTCATAAAAGGGTTTACTTGCACAACAACTATTCAAGGGTTTTCATAGGGAAAGTCATCTATCTCAAAAGATCTCTTTCAGTTGAGTTTGTGGTACGAAACATTAAGGAATGATGTGAAAGAAGCAAAGCTAATAACCAATTAAGAATCTATTAACTTCACTAAACAAGAAGAGCCTTTCAAAGTGACTGATCTGGAAGCAAGCCAAAGGACAGGGCAAACCATAAACTTCTTTGGGCAATACTCCTACTAAAGCCAACTTTAAAAGACAACAATCCAGTAATCCAACAGACTACTTTCAGAAAGGAGAAAACATATAAGTAAACAAAGGGCAGCCTAAGATCAAGTAAGGACTTTTAACCTATCCTGCTTTCGGCCTACTCTTAAGGGAAATCTTTAAAACAGTTGTTTAAGACTAAACAAGGGACAGGGCTAACCATAAACTTCCTTGATTAGGACTCTACTTAGCATGCAGTGAAAAGATCATTCAAGAACAACATCTCAAGTTCTACTCAACCAGACATGGTCTCACCAACATTCCTTGACTGGTTATACTCTATTGATTCATTTTCAAACACACATTTAGAAGAAAACATAAAGATAAATCTTATCATGTAGAAATATGGTACTTTGCAGTAAATCCTACTTTAAATTTGTTGTTCTTTATCAGAGAAAATGGACAGTATGGAAACATAAGGAGAATAACGATTACAGTAAGAAAACATCACCAATAATATAGACCAGGATCCTGTGAATCTGCTTGTTTATTTGATGTCCAAGACCAGTTACATACTCGAGTCCAATGGCTTTCTACATTCCAATACTTCTCTTCCCAGCCTACTATATTACAACTACTCAGCTACTTCCACTTAATAACAGTTCAAATAATCAATAACTTTCCAACCCTTTACAATGAATCTTCAATGAGTACTTATAGGTGAATGAGGAAGAGAAGTGAAGTAAATGGTCTCAATGGATCAATTAAGACAGATTAGGGGTCCTTTCGAATGCTCCACTCTGTTTAATAAATATAACATTAACTGCTTGGAGCATTTTAGTAGTTTTTGTTGACTTTGAGGCATATCTGGTAGGTTGGTAATAACTCCAACGTGTGCTCTTTTGGAGATGTCTTCTGACTGCAGTAGTTCTGTTTAGGCTTCTACGACAAGTTAAGTGAAAGAGTGGGATTTGAGGCTTTCCCATACTTTCACAGTAACTACTCTGACAATTGAAATGTCTCTATTTGTAGTAACTGCCAATTTTGTCCTTGGTAGGTAGAATGCAGATCATGGTGGCGGTTAGACATTCTAACTGAATTAACTGCTTTGCTCTTGGCGTGCACGAGGCCTTCTGTCTTGTGATTTGTCCTGGCTAACTGTTTTGACTTTAATTCTTTTATCTCAATACTTTGCTTTATCTTTAATATTCACGGGTTAAGCTCTTGATCTTCGGGCTTTATGCTTTAACCTTTAATCTTTAATCTCTTTCTTCATTGATCTTCTCATTTGCTTACAGGTGGTTGCGCTGGAGGGTTTAGTATAACAGTCAATGGTCATGAATCACTGACCAAAATTTAATGATAAACCCTGAAATCTCCCATTCCTTCATTATTTTGGCCTTTAAGGATTGTCATCCTCGGCCTCTGCAGCTAGATTTGTTGTGGGAGGGCCTGTTCGTAGGGTGGCCGCCATTAAACCTACACTAAAACATAAAACAATTATATAAAACCTTGTGTTTTGGTTTAGCTGCTTAAGAAGGCTCGGATTGGTGATGGAGCGATGCGGAGGGAATGGAAATTGTAGGGGTTTCATGGTGAAACCATGAAAAACCAGGGAAACATTTGAATTTGGCGCAAAAATGGCGATAAGTGGTTTTGCATAAAATCGCGAGTGGTTTTCGCGCTGGGAATAAGCGGTAAATGGTTTTATGCTGGGTGGACGTGATACATGCCGGGGGTTGACACGTGTCCCTTGAAAACCACTCATTTCGCGTTCAAAATGCATGACGGAGGAGTTGGGTGAAATGGGCGCGAGAATGAATGCGGGTCGTTGGATCTAGGGAAATCAACGGTGGAGATTGAACGGAAGCACGATCAAAAGCCTAGCATGGTCGGGTGGGACCAGCGAGATTACATGGGAGGAGATTCGATGGTTGTCGGATCTGGAGAAGGTCGACGGCTAAGATCAAACGCGCGGGAATGGAGGATACGGATGGGTTTGCGGGTCGGGTGCCTCCGCAATGAATATGGACTGTTGGATGAAGATCTTCCACAATCAAATGAGTCAACTGCGGGGGCACTGGGGGAGTATGAGCCACTTTGGTCAAGTGCCCCTGCAGTGAACCTGCGCCGTAGATTTGGGTTAATCGGATGGTGGAGGACGCTTCCTGGAATCGCACAAAGGCATGAATGGTGCGAGGGGAGGGGTGAAAGGCGAATGTGCGATGAAGCGAGGGCCGTTAGATCTTGAGGATCAACGGCAGAGATACGTCGAGGAGAAACACAGACGGGGTGAGAAATTATAAAGGGAAGGGGCTGAGGTAATGTTGAATGGGAGCCATTGGATGGCAAGGATCAACGGCAAGGATTCCATCGGCGGGGGAAAAAGGGAAGTGGAAATGGGAATCACCGAAGTGCGATGGCTGATGGGAAAGAGTGAAGTGCGAGGGCCGATGAGCGATGGGCTTAGCGCTTGGTTATAGTGGTGGGGTTATATGGCGGGAAAAGGGCTAGGGGCTAAGCCGAAAGGCGCTTGAGCCCTAAGGCTAAAATGAGCAGAAAATAGGCCGAAATGAGGTTTTTTTAGGGTTTTTAAAGGTTCCGATAGGTAATGAAAGAGATTTTAAAACCAAATAAAGAGGGTTTATAGGGTTTTAAAGGGATTTTGGATGAAATGAGGGATAAATGAGGGATTTTTCAAAGGGAAAATGATGGAAAATGAGTCTGAAAACAGTCCTTCTTTGAGACATCAGGGTTTCTTTGAGGGTTTTGAGTGAAGAGATCAAATAGGTGGATTTTTGAAGAATAAGGAGCATAGTAGACTTCAAGAACTCACAGATTTGCTTCAAATTTGTTTCTTGAAGGCTAAAGACCTGTTTTAGCCATCTTTGAATATGTCAAAATTATGGATGGCTAACAGAATCCAGCGTTCATCAAAAATCCCATGTCATTACATAATTAAGGGGATTTTACCCACCCCAAAGCCCCTAAGACCAAAATGATTCTTCACATTGCGCGCTTTGCTCCTTGATATGCGGAGTCTTTACTTTGCGAGGGGATCCTGGCTCCAACATTAAGGGAACTGAAAAAATGAAAGAAAATGTTATCATTAATAACAATTAGATTGATTAAGAGTGTCATTTTGAGTTAGGTCAAGTTGTTTTCGTCAAATAAATTCATGAAAATTGATCAAATTTCATGTTTGGTGTATAGACCTTAATGTTTTAAGTGCTTATCGATCATATGACTAAGGTCTTTTCATAGGTAAATTTCAAAAATCCGAATGCATGAGGTTAATTAAGTCATTTTTGACACTTGTCACTTTTTACCTGATTCCGCAGCATTTTCTGTGCAAAACAGGTTGTTTTCACTACAAATTCACCTCACAGTTCTGTAGCGAATATGTCATCCCAATAACTAAATTCGCTACGAACTTGTGTTTTTCTACAAGAAATAAGGGGATCGATGAGTTGTCATTTTTCAGTGGTTAGGGGTTAGTTTTTCATCATGTGCATACCTATTATGAGTAATTATTCGATGTATTGCATTCTTGGTCATCATCACACCACCATCATTCTGTTTTCCTCTCCTACTTTCTTTCCCTAATTTAGCCTTCATCCATTCGAGCTACATCATTTACCTTTTTTATCCTTGTGAGTTTCTTGATCCATTACCAACATTTTTCTTGTTTAGATTTTGGTCTATTTGTTATCTTAGGTTAGTTTCCACTTCTGTCAACAAGCAGCTTGTTGTCATATAATTTTTTTTGCAGGTGTGAAGAGTTCAAGCACGGCATCGCTGTTTTGGAGGATATGGTTGCACATAAGAAGAAAAACAAAGGAGTTTCAGTAGTTAGATATGAGCCTATGGACCTAAAAATATTTATGGAGGATCCAAGTTTTTCATAAGCCTTCACCAGTGTTGGTTGCATGCATTTTTGCCAGAAGATACAAGGGGATTGTTGGGTTTTTTTACTGTTTAAGCAGTCAACTTCAAGAGTAGTTTCTCGGTAAACAGAGATGAGTTATAAAACACTAAGAGATTTTATTTTCAAACATGGATAAAATAAAATTAACATATTTCACTTTTCTCACAGGTGTTACAAATTGGGAGCTTCGAAGATGTCTTTGGGCTCTATTTTTAGAGTTCATTTTTTCCCTGTTTTATACATGTTTTTCAAATGCAGATTCCAAACATCTGGAGATTGTTTTCAAAAAACCAAGGGAGGTTTTTCTTCAGAATGATCTTATTTAAAAAAAACCTCCCCTTTTTTTTTAATATATATCAAGGATCGAGAGATAGGAGCTCATTTTTTACCTTTAGTTTCAGAAAAATGGGTCCATTTTTAATGGAAGATGAGCCACATGTTGCTCCATGAAGAAGGGTAAGACATGTTTTAAGACAATTTTTCCTTATGATGCTTCCTCTCATAATTTCACATAGCTATGGATAGTTTTTTGGGGTAAGAAATGAAAATTTGAAAATTTGAAAAATATCACGCAAGTTCGTAGCGTACTCCAGGCTTAAAGTCGAGTTTTCACTGCAAACTCACTGAAGTTGATTTTATGTTATAATTTCAAAATTTTATCATAAGAGGTGTGTGTAAAGGAATGTATTTAAGTATTTTTTCCTAATCAAGACCCCCCAATGAGAAGAGAATTCATAATGGTTACAGAAATTTCCAAATGGAAAACGCTACGAACTCTCCTGAAATTCCATGTACATTATTGTTTTAGAAGTCAACTTCAACTTCAATTTATGACCAAAAGAAAAATAATTTTGGAAATTCGAAGGAGTATTTTCTTTAGCACAAGCCCATATCCAAAAACCTCTCTCATTTTTTGCAAATCCATGAGGGTTTGGAAATTATGCACTAATATTTGAGCCTGTTTTTCAGAATTTTCACTAACCAGATTAATGTAAAAATTGTAAAATTCGACTTGGAAGAGTTCCAACTCAGCATCCACGTGGCATAATGATACATCAACATCCAATACACTCATAAAATTAGTTGGTTTCATTTTATAAGGGTTATTAAATGGTTTTGTTGAACTATTTAATGAAAGAAGAGTCCTTTTTGTATCCAAACTCTGCCAAACAGAAAATATCAATCGGAAGTCTCTAAGTGATGTAATCCTATTTGAAATAGGTCTCTGAGGTAGGAATTCGAAGCTAGTAAGGTGGAAATTAATTTGTATGAGTCCTCACTCTATAAATATAGGATTTTTAGAGTTAGAGAGGGGTTGATTGATGTTATGACATATGCTACTTTTGTAATATGTTATGTCGTATGCTACAATTTCTTGAGAGAGCCCTCTCAGGTTGGAAAGGTTAAGTTCCAACCAAAAGTGGTTTGAAATAGTTACTCTGAATTGACTGTTGAGAAGCCCATCAACTTTAGTTTGGTGATAATATTTTGGTGCGTCTGTCGTGAGTCTGAAGATACATTTTCCCGAAAATTTGTGCTCAAGCATAAATACTGGACTCTTGAAGGTAGAAGGAGCTCAAAAAAAAATTTAAGCTTGTACTTCTACCTTGGCGACTCCATTCTTAAATAATGTAAAAAAATAAGCTTCATGGTGACTCCACTGCTTGAAGATAAATAGCTTGATGAAGCTCCAAGATGAGTTCTACTACAAGAATAAATCCCAGGTATGCTCATATGGATCAGTCTCACATATATGGTTTTCCAAATTGTATGCCTCGTGTTGATTGGTCAACCCATCTTCCAATTTTTAAGATGAAAATAAAGATGATGATGTTCTGCATTTGGTTAAATTCCACATACATGTATGTAGACTGAGGGTTGAGTTTCCTGAAGAGTGTCTCATGAAGATGTTTATGGTTACCCTAGAATACAAAGCTATAGTATGGTATGAAGGGTTGAAATCAAGAAGCTTGCGTTTTCTTAAAGATTTCCATAGGATATTTTTTGAACATTATGGGAAGTCTCATCCATTATCATCACTTTTTAAATATTGTTTCAATATTTGGAAATGTTTCATTCAATATATTAAAAGCATTCATGATGATGTAGAATGGATGGATGATGAGGAGATATTAGATGCACGTTATGAATTTTCTCCACAAGTTAGATGTTATGATGATCAAGAAATTTCGCAACAAGCAGTCGATGTCTCTTATTTGCTTGAAGATAAAATACATCAGAAACTTGACAACCAAGTTATATCCCATGAAATTTGTTAAATTTTTTGTAGCTTTCCCAATATATAGATGATAAAGAGGAACATAAATATGGTCAGTTACAAGGCTCTTCACTTTGTTCATTTTCTTAACCTTTGAATGTTGAGGAACATGAAAATGGGCAGGAACAAAGAAAATCTTATGTGAAACATGTTTATTTTCATCATGAGAAGGAGATTGATTCCTTGATTATGCTTGAAGGCTCTCACAAAGAAGCATTAATAGATGATAATTAGCAACCTTTTGATCTACAAGTTGTCCCAGAATGTTTTGTTGCAGATTTAAATGATAAAAAATTTCAGTTTGTGCATAATGGTATGATTGCTCCTATTGAAGATTTTCAGGAACATTAAAAGTCTTGTCCTGAAAATGATGTTACAAATCAAGGTATGAAACAGGGACATATTGCAGTTGTAAATGAAGAAGATGTTTCTTTTTCTGCTGGTCTTCAAAATGAGCTTATTTTTCATGATTTTGAAGATCATATATCCAAACATTTACAACCATCAAGAAAAGTTATTTTCACAATAGTTTTGGATCATGGGGCTTTTTTCAAATGGAAGTTTGAGTTGCCATCTTTCAGGTTTATATTTACTTTTGAAGAAAGTATGAGCAAAATTTTTTGAGAAAACAGCTAATTCACTGGTTATATTGGCATTTTCATGTCGTTTGAATCCAGCATTTGATTTACAGTTGTTAGAGTAGGTTTCCATGTACAAAAATAAGCTCATACGAATGAGCAAGTTTAGTTTTCAGTTCTCAATTTCATTATCAGTCTGTACAGATTTAGTTTTCATCTTGGATTATGGTTTTCATCAAGCTTGAGCTTGAGTAGAAGGCAATAAGAGCTTGAGGAAGATTTCATCAAATTCAAAATTTTCAGTATTTCCAAGAAAGGCACTAGATTTGTTGGTTCTTTGCTGCACCACAAGGGTGCATGATCCCCAGTGGAGCCATAGTTATCATTAATAACAATTAGGTTGATTAGGAGTCTCATTTTTAGTTAGGTCAAGTTGTTTTTGTCAAATAAATTCATGAAAATTGATCAAATTTCATGTTTGGTGTATAGTCCTAAAGGGTTTAAGTGCTTATCAGTCATGTGACTAAGGTATTTTCATAGGTAAATTTCAAAAATCTGAATGCATGAGGTTAACTAAGTTATTTTTGACACTTGTCACTTTTTACCTGAGTCCGCAACATTTTCTGTGCAAAACGGGTTGTTTTCTCTATGGACTCACTTAACAGTTCTATAGCGAATCTGTCATCCCACTAACTGAATTCGATACGAACTCGTGTTTTTCTGCAAGCGGTAAGGGGATCGATGAGTTGTCATTTTTTTAATGGTTAGGGATTATTTTTTCATCATTTTCATACCTATTATGAGTCATTATTTGATGTATTGCATGCTTGGCCATCATCACACCACCATCATTATGTTTTCCTATCCTACTTTCTTTTCCTAATTTAGCCTTCATTCATTCGAGCTACCTCATTTACCTTTTTTATCCTTGTGAGCTGATTGATCCATTGCTAGCATTTTTCTTGTTTATATTTTGGTCTAGTTGTTTTCTTAGGTTAGTTTCCACCTCTGTCAACAAGCAGCCTGTTGTCATAAACATTTTTTTGCAGGTGTCAAGAGTTCAAGCAGGGCAACGTTGTTTTGGAGGATATGGTTGTACATAAGAAGACCAAAAAAGGAGGTTCAGTAGTTAGATATGAGCTTATGTACTTGAAACTGTTTATGGAGGATCCAATTTTTGCACAGGACTTCACCAATACTGGTTGCATGTGTTTCTGCCAGAAGATACAAGGGGATTGTTGTGTTTTTTAACTATTTAAGTAGTCAACTTCAAAAGTGGTTTCTGGGTAAACAGAAATGAGTTATAAAACACTGAGAGAGGTTATTGTAAAAAATAGATCAAAGAATATTAACCTCTTTCACTTTTCTCACACGTGTTACAAATTGGTTGATTCGAAGATGTCTTTGGGCTCTATTTTCAAAGTTCATTTTTTCCCTCTTTTAGACATATTTTTCAAATGCAGATTCCGGACATTTGGAGATGGTTTTCAAAACACCAAGAGAGTATTTTTTTTAGAACGATCTTATTTACAAAAAAATCCTCCTGTTTTGTAATATCTATCAAGGATCAGGATATAGGAGCTCATTTCTTACCCCTATTTTTCAGAAAAACAAGTCCATTTTTAATGGAAGATGAGCCACTTGTTGCTCCATGAAGAAGGGTAAGACATTTTTTAAGAAAATTTTTCCATATGATGCTTCCTCACATCATTTAACACATCTATGGAAATTTTTTGGGGGTAAGAAGTGAAATTTTCAAAATCTAGAAAATATTAGGCAAGTTCATAGCGTACTTTAGGCTTAAAGTCGAGTTTTCGCTACGAACTCGCTAAAGATAATTTTATGTTAAAATTTCCAAATATTATCATAAGAGGAGTGTGTAAAGGCATGTATTTAATTTGCATAATGAAGACCCTTAAATGAGCAGATAATTCAGAATGGTTGCATAAATTGGCAAATGGAAAACATTATGAACTCTTCACTACGAACTCTCCTGAACTTTCTTGTACATGATTGTTTGAGCAGTCAACTTCAACTTCAATTTCTAACCAAATGAAAAATCATTTTGGAAATCTTAAGGATTTTTTTCTTCAGAACAAGCCCATCTACAAAAACCTCTCTCATTGTTTTCAAATCCATCAGGGTATGTAAATTATGCACTCATATTTGAGTCCTATTTTTCAGAATTTTCACTAACCAGATTTATGTAAAAATTGTAAAATTCGACTTGGAAGAGTGCCTGCTCAGCATCCACGTGGAATAATGACACATCAGCAGTCCAATACACTCAGAAAATTAGTTGGTTGCATATGATAAGGGTTATTAAAGGGTTTTGTTGAACCAATTAATGAAAGAAGAGTCATTTGTGTATTCAAACTCTGTCAAACAAAAAATATCCCTAGGAAGTCTCTCAGTGATGTAATCCTATTTGAAATAGGTCTCTGAGGCAGGAATTCGAAGCTAGCAAGGTGGAAAATCATTTGTATGAGTCCTCACTTTATAAATAGAGGATTTTTATAGTTAGAGAGGGGTTGATTGATGTTATGCCATATGCTACTTTTGTAATATTTTCCAGTCAGTAATATACAGTTGTAGAAAGCTTCTCTCAGACATGATATTCATCATGTACTCTTATGTGTGTTTATCTTATCTACATTTTTAATGTTCATTCAATTTTCTTTATGTGTAATCACTTGGAATTCGTGGTTAAACATGCTCCAACTTCCTTTATGCATACAGTTTACTATTCAAGTTATGTTTTTTATGAGAGTACAAATGCCTCAGCTTCCATGAAAGATGTTTTCCATGTAATTTAGTTTCACTCTGACTCCATTCCCAATGCTAGCGATTAATTCACACCCTTCATCTACATAAAAACCTTTCAAATGCACTCAAGGGTTAGCCATCTTTGTTCCAAGAATTATCTATTGAATATCATACAATTTCTTGAGAGAGCCCTCTCAGGTTGGAATGGCTAAGTTCCAACCAAAAGTGGTTTGAAATAGTTACTCTGAATTTATTGTTGAGCAGCCCATTAGCTTCAGTTTGTTGATAACATTTTAGTGCATCTTCCGGGAGTCTGAAGATACATTTTCTTGAAAATTTGTGCTCAAGAAAAAATATTGAACCCTTGAAGGTAGCATGAGCTCAGAAACAATTTGAAGGTTGTACTTCTACCTTAGAGACTCCAGTCTTAAATAATGTACAAAAATAAGCTTCATGGTGACTCCACTTCCTAAAGATCAATAGCTTGATGAAGTTACAAGATGACCTCTACTACAAGAATAAATCCCAAGTATGCTCTTACGGATCGGTCTCACATTTATGGTTGTCCAAATCATATGCCTCGTGTTGATTGGTCAACCCATGTTCCCATTTTCAAAGATGAAAAGAAAGATGATGATGTTCTGCATTTGGTTAAATTCCACATACATGTATGTAGATTGAGGGTTCAATTTCCTAAATATTGTCTCATCAAGATGTTTATGGTTACCCTAGAAGACAAAGCTAGAGTATGGTATGAAGGGTTGAAATCAGGAAGCCTGTGTTCTCTTAAAGGTTTCCATAGAATATTTTTTGAAAATTATGGGAAGTCTCATCCTTTATCATCAATTTTTCAATACTGTTGCAATATTTGGAAAGGTTTCATTCAATATATTCAAAGCATTCATGATGACGTAGAATGGAAGGATGAAGAGGAGATATTAGATGCACTTTATGAATTTTATTCACAAGCTAGATGTTATGATGATCAAGAAACTTCCCAACAAGAAAATTTATCTTCTTCGCTTGAAGATAAAATAGATCAACAATTTGACAGCCAAGTTATATCCAATGAAATTTGTGAAAATTTGATGCATCTTTCCCAATATTTAGATGATAAAGAGGAACATAACGATGGTCATTTACAAGGTTGTTCACTTTGTTCATTTTCTGAACCTTTGAATGTTGAGGAACATGAAAATGGGCAGGAGAAAAGAAAATATTATGTGAAACATGTTTTTTTTCATTATGAGGAGGAGCTTGATTCCTTGAGTATGCTTGAATGTTGTCATGAATAAGCATTAATAGACAATAATGAGCAATCTTTTCATCTACAAGTTGTTGTCCTGTAATGTCTTGTTGCATATTTAAATGATCAAAAATATGAGTTTGTGCATAATGGTATGATTGCTCCTATTGAATATTTTCAGGAACATTCAAAGTCTTGTCTTGAAAATGATGTTACAAATCAAGGTATGAAACAAGGAAAGATTGCAGTTGTAAATGAAGGAGATGTTTCTTTTTCTAATGGTCTTCAAAATGAGCTTATATTTCATGATTTTGAAAATCCTCTAGCCAGTCATTTACAACCATCAAGAAAATTTATTTTCACAGCAGTTTTGGATCGTGGGGGTTTTTCCAAATGGAAGTTTGAGTTGTCATCTTTCAGGTTTTTATTTATTTTTGAAGAAATTATGAGCAAAATTTTGTTGAATAACCATCTAATTGACTGGTTATATTACCATTTTCATGTCTTTTGAATCTAGCATTTGAATTACAGATGTTAGAGTAGGTTTCCATGTACAAAAATAAGCTCATAGGAATGAGCAAGTTTGGTTTTCAATTCTGAGTTTCATTATCATTCTGTAGAGATTTAATTCTCAGCTTGGATTGTATTTTTCATCAAATTTGAGCTCTAGGAGAAGGCCATAAGAGCTTGAGGAATATTTCATCAAATTCAGAATTTTCAGTTTTTCCAAGAAAGGCACTAGAGCTACTGGTTCTTTGCTACACCATAGGGGAGCATCATCCCTAGTGGAGCCACTGTTATCATTAATAAAAATTAGTTTGATTAGGATTGTCATTTTGATTTAGTTCAAGTTGTTTTGGTCAAACAAATTCATGAAAATTGATCAAATTTCATGTTTCGTGTATATTCCTAAAGAGTTTAAGTGCTTATCAGTCATGTGACTAAAGTCTTGTCATAGGTAAATTTCAAAAATTCGAATGCATGAGGTTAATTAAGTCATTTTGACACTTGTCACTTTTTACCTGAGTCACAATGTTTTATGTGCAAAAAAGGTTTTTTTTTCGCTATGGACTCACCTGACAGTTCCGTAGCGAATATCTCATCCCACTAACTGAATTCGCTACGAAATCGTGTTTTTCTACAATTGGTAAGGGGATAAATGAGTTGTCATTTTTTCAGTGGTTAGGGGTCAGTTTTTCATCATGTGCATACCTATTATGAGTCATTATTTGATGTATTGTGTGCTTGGCCATCATCACACCACCATCATTTTGTTTTCCTCTCGTACTTTATTTTCCTAATTTAGCCTTCATCCATTCAAGCTACATCATTTACCTTTTTATCCTTGTGAGCTAATTGATCCATTTCCGTAATTTTTCTTGTTTATATTTTGGTCTAGCCATTGTCTTAGATTAGTTTCCACCTCTGTCAACAAGCAGCTTGTTGTCATATACATTTTTTTGGAGGTGTTAAGAGTTCAAGCAGGGAAATGTCATTTTGGAGGATATGGATACACATAAGAAGACCAAAAAAGAAGGTTCAGTATTTAGATATGAGCTTATGGATTTGAAACTGGTTATGGAGGATCCAAGTTTTTCATAGGCCTTCACCAATGCTGGTTGCATGTGTTTCTGCCAGAAGATACAAGGGGATTGTTTTGTTTTTTGATTGTTTAAGAAGTCAACTTCAAGGGTATTTTCTGGGTAAACGGAGAAGAGTTCAAAAACACTAAGAGAGGTTATTGTCAAAAAATGATCAAAGAACATTAATCTCTTTCACTTTTCTCACAGGTGTTACAAATTGGGAGATTCGAAGATGTCTTTGGGCTCTATTTTCAGAGTTCACTTTTCCCTGTTTTATACATGTTTTTCAAATGCATATTTCGGGCATCTCGAGATGGTTTTCAAAAAACCAAGAGAGGTTATTAAAGGGTTTTGTTGAACTATTTAATGAAAGAAGAGTCTTTTTTATATTCAAACTCTGCCAAACAGAAAATATCCCTAAGAAGTCTCTGAGTGATGTAATCCTATTTGAAATAAGTCTCTGAGGTAGGAATTCGAAGCTAGCAAGGTGGAAAATCATTTGTATGGTTTCTCACTGTTAGTATGAATCTTTCGTCGAAAAAAGACCACTTTAGCTACGCATAATAAATAGCCCGAACATCGATTATGGCTGCCAATATCTTTAAATCTGTAATTAGTTGATCGAAATAAAGCTGCACAAATCCAGATCTATGCATAAAAGACATTAAGCAGTAAAAATGAAATGTTGCTCCATACATCCAATAGAAAAGACAAGAACAATATATTTAAAAGAATTTTTATATTAAAGGGGCACCTGAGAGGAAAAAAAGAAAGGTGTCTCCAATTCTCCTCAATGGGATGGGTTCTTGAAAGTCCTCAACATTTCAGATCTAAAACTTCTCTCTCTTGTGGTGTAGAAAACCCAGACAAACATAGAACTCAAAGGGAGCTCACAAAGAAAATGATGAAAAATGTGACAATGATAATGGCTCAAAGTCAGACCAAGAATATAGATCCAGACTGATCTAATGCAATGAAAGGTGACTAATGAATGGGAAAACCCTTCTATTTATAACAAAATATTAGGGCAGTCTAGAACTTGGTGCATGAACAAAATATTATTAATCAAATTCTAGAACCACCTTTTAGAAATATTTTATTATATTTGTTGGAGGGAAAAGGATCTTTGACTTGGTTCAATTCCTTTATTTATAAACAATAAATAAATAAATGATTTACTTATTATTTTAAGGAAATGGTGGAAATATAATTAAATAAATAATGATTTATTTAATTATTTATAAATGATTTAGTCAAATTTAACTAGGAATATTATTTAAATAAGGATTTAAATAACCTATTCCTGGGAAATAATCAAATCAATAAGGATTTATTTAATTGATTTCCTTTTTTTGGGTTAAATATGACCAGGAAATATAAACAAATATAGACTTGTTTATTATTTCCTTTTGGGGTTTCCTGTTTAGACCATAAACAACTTAATAAAGGTGTTTTACTAAGTTATTTCACATAGTGAAAGCAATTTTACTTAGGGTAAAATTGGTCTTAACTGGTGTACTGGGGTTCATCTAATGATAATAGGTTAGATGACCAAAAAATGGTGTAACAGATTGCCCCCCAGCATACGAGTGTTAGGAGCAAATCGTATGACCGAAGTACGTTGTAAGAACTCAATCACTAGACATCAAGAGGGAAGTCAGAGAGAGAAATGTAAGGTAGTCTAATGTGCTAAAGGACTAGACCCTGAGGAGACGAGACTTATAGGTGCAACAAGTCTCTAGTTTATGAAGTGGTACTTGTGCTAAAGGCAGCGGGGGAGGCATACCTATGCCCGCCGAGACAAAGTACAAAAGAATAGTAGGTCTAGTAAACAAGGAACCGAACTATAAGTACATGCTGGCATAAATACGAGCCAGAAAAATAGAAATATGAATCCCACATACATGTTGTGCCTGGAATAACAGCCAGGACTTATACAATAATATTTTAGTACATGAGATACAAATACAACCCAAATGCCCCCTATACACGGGGAAGGGCTCGCAAAATCTGACTGATATATGCAAATCGAAAAGGCGTTGCAAGCGGTTGAGGCTGACATCATCAAATGTAAGGAGCTGTATCAAAGGTTGAAATGAATTAGTCATCGGGGCATGTGGGGGGCTACCTACAGGGCCACCCCCTCATGAGGGTTGAGACATCTCACAGACACTCGGGAATCACCAATAGCTGTTGTTGCATCATTGGACCATCAAGTATACGGAGCACGATCATGCTGAAAGGAGCTCGAACCAAGGTACACCGCCCTCTAGACCTAGATTCTGGAGTAAAGGAGCTAATTTCGACAGAAGGAGGTCCACCATAGGTGAGGCAATAAGGGATCCCCAACTAAGGCACGAGAGAAATAGTAGAGCGACTAACAGACGGACACTAATGATGATGATGAAATGGGGGAAGATCCAAAGGGGACCATAAAAACATGAGTACAAAATGGTATCTCATGACGGACATCGACACGAACAAGAATGAGTATGGAGGCAAAGCGGTGCCCCAAGGGAAAGTGTTGGAAGTGAGAAAATCCGATTTTGAGAGGTGAAGTAAGACTTCGTGGACAACATATGTCCTGGTGAAGTAGCGAATTACGAAAAAAAACAGATGCTGGCTATCTAAAAGAAAATAAAACATGCATTTCGAACGGGAAATGCTAAGGGTAATATCTCTTAAGATAGAGTGCATTGCGAGGATTAGGAAGGGAGTGGCCTTCAAGGTCCTCTAAAAGATATTCCCCCTTACCAAGATCTTTACTGATGATGTAAGGACCTAGCCATAATGAATCAAACTTCCCATGACCGAGGGTATCGTGGGCCTGGTCATATACTAGAACAAGGTCACCTTCATGAAAGGTACAAGGGTGTAATTCTCAGTCATACTGAGCTTTGGTGCGCTTTTTGGCCGCTTCAAGAGTTTGCAATGCAACACGACGGTCTTCAGAGGTGCGCTCAAGCATGATAAGTCATTGTTCTAGAGGTTGGGTATCAGGGAGAAGTTCGACGGCCAAGTGAAGGGAAGGAATTTCACACTCGATCGGTAAGATTGTCTCCTCGCCAAAGACAAGGTGGAAAGGAGTGAAACCAGTGGTGGTTTTAACAGAAGTACGATAAGCACACAAAGCAGGAAAGAGCATAAGATGCCAATTGGTTTTGTGCCTATTCACCGTTCATTGAAGCATGGTCTTAAGAATTTTGTTGACCGCTTCAACTTGGCCATTACCTTGGGGGTAATAGGATGATGAATATTGGTGCTCAAAACCCAATAGTGAGGATAGCTCATGCCAAATCTCATCTTAAAAATGTCGGCCATGGTCAGAGACCAATTGTTTTGGAACCTCGAATCGAGAAATGACGTGGTTAAAGAAAAAGAGGGCTACGGTGGCTGCCTTATTGTTGAATGTTGGCATAGCTTCGGCCCATTTTGTGAAATAGTCAACCGCTACGATGATATATTTGTGGTTACCAGTAGATGGAGGTCGACACTCCATAAATTTGATGGCCCATTTACAGAAAGGATCGGCTGTGACGACGGGATGGAGGGGAGCGGGAGGAGCTCGTGCCTTAGGGGCGAAATGCTGGCAATTGGAATAGTGTTTGACTACTTCAATGCAATCGCTGAAGAGAGAAGGCCAAAAATACCCAGCGCACATGATTTTTTGGGCGGTAGTGAGGCCGGAGAGGTGGCCGCCACAAGCACCGTTATGACAGGCATTGAGGACTTGCTCGGCTTCAGCGTGTGTGAGGCAACGACGAAGGACAGTATCTACTCTGCGACGATAAAGGTCGTCACCGATCAGAAGGTAGCGATGGGCTTGGTGTCGGATACATCATCGAGCATCACGATCAAGATGAAGGGAGAAATTTTGGGTTCGCAAGTAAGTAAGGATGTCACCGTACCAAGGGTCGTCGGTGGTGATGGAAAATAAATGTTCATTGGGAAGAGCCTCATTAATTGGAGTATCCTGCGTCCTGGTAGGTAAATCAGAAATGAGTTCAGCGAGGACTAAACCTTTCTTACTTTTTGGGGTGACAAATTCAAGGTCGAATTCTTGGAGGATAACGACCCAGCAATCGTACTTCCCACTGAGGATGCGTCGACTCAATACGAAAGCCATGGGGTTGGAATTGGTCACAACCTTGGTGGAACGCATGAGGATATAATGACGCAGTTTTTGGACCGAGAACACGAAAGCTAGCGATAATTTTTCTTCGTGTGAGTAGGACACAAGCAGACCGGCAAGGTTCTTACTAACATAATAGATCACATGTTCGATATCGTTATCATCCTCCTGGATAAGGACACCAGCAATCGGATGGGTGGAAGCGGAGATGTATAGGATCAAGTCCCGGTCAAATTCAGGAGGACAGATCAAGGGAGAGGATGTGAGAGCATGCTTGAGGGCATCGAAAGACTCTTGAGCATTGGTATCCCAGACAAATGGGGTGTTAGATCGAAGAAGTCTAAGGAATCCATGTGCAGTGGTGGCATAGTCAGGAACGAATCGGCGAAGAAAATTAGCTTTACCTTGGAGACTTTGTAGTTGTCATAAGGTACAAGGAATAGGAAGTTCAAGAATGGCTTGAACCTTCAACGGGTCGAGATTTATCCCGTCTTTAGACACTATGAAGCCGAGGAGACGACCAGCGGGAACGCAGAACACACATTTCAATGGGTTAAGGCGAATATTATACTTGCGACATCGGAGGAAAATGGTACACAGATCATGGAGGTGTTGCGCCCAATGTTTAGAACGCACAATAAGATCGTCTAAATAGGTAAGGATAATATAAGCTAAGTCATGGAAACAATAATACATGGCTCATTGAAAAGTGGCATCGGCATTTTTAAGGCCAAATGGCATGACTCGGTATGCGAAAGTGCCCCAAGGACTAATGAACGCAGTTTTAAGTTGATCAGCACGATGGATAACAATTTGGTTTATCCGGAGAAGCCATCCATAAAGGATAGAACCTCGTGCCCCGCACACTCATCAATGATTTGGTCAATAAATGGGGTGGGGAAGTTGTCTATGGGACAAGCTTTGTTCAGATCGCGAAAGTCGGTGCAAACACGAATGGTGCCTTTTTTTTTTAGGACGGGAACTGGGTTGGACACCCAAGTGGTATATTCGATGGGATAAATGAAACCAGCCTGCTTGAGCTTATCGATTTTGGCTTTGATGGCGTCACGTCTGGAGGGATGAATGGGCCTCAACTTTTGACAGACTGGAGTGGCATCAGGCCATGTGTCGATATGGTGTTCGACAATGGCGGGATCGAGTCTAGACATTTCTGAGTAGGACTAGGCGAAAATATCGTGGAATTCTTTAAAGAGTTTCATGTAGGCTTCAATTTCTTTCGGAGTGCATTGGGCGCCCAAGGTGATATGTTCTTCAATTCCTGGTTTGACAGAAATGTCTATTTTGATGATAGGAGAGATATTGGCCATATTACCTTCTTCGAAAGCGTCAGGCACAGGGATGGGGTTTTTAAACCAATCGACTTTATTGGGAATGAAGTATTTAGATTCGACAGCATATTGGTCATGGGATTGATGTGGAAGGAAGTATGCATGATGGTGCATATCGTCCCACGGAAAATCAAGTTCGGTCATGGCTTCCATAATGTCTTCATCTGACTGGAAGATGGGAAGAGTGGAGGGAAGAGGATGGCCTGATGAGGTAGAAATATGAGACTCTTGATTATGGGGGGAAAGGCTCACATGCGCGACATCATGTGGGGTGGCATAGGAGTAAGCATATGGGTGGTCAGGCGAAACATCGGGTGAAGGCACTAAGGGGTCGGTTGCTGAGAATCGCGGTGAGGATGAGAGGTAAGAAATGGTGGTTGAAGGTTCGGTCATTTCAATATCAGGATGGGAAATGTTAATTGGGGTAGACAGGTCGTCTGGTGCTAGTGAAGAAGGTTTATGGTCAAGTGTGGCTTTGAATTGGTGGTATGCAGCTAAAGAGGAACGATACTCGTCAAGGCAGGGGCAGAGGTGGGTATAATGTCCATGGAAATCGCACAAAGAACAAGGGTGATTGGTGCGCAAGTTTTTAAGTTTCGAGATTAAATTAGGTATGGTAACGTAGACCTCAGGGATATCGGATTCTGGAAACGTTTCATTGACCATGGTCTTGAGATGCGGTAACTCAGGACATGTATGGGTGGCATGACTGACAACATCGCACAAGGCACACTGGATAGGGTGTTTTTGCGGCCGAGGGGGGGCAAGGTGTGATGGGGTAGCCTTGTCATTGGACCCCATTTCGAGTTTTTCCTTTCTTTTCTTGAGTTGTCACAACAGTAGAAGGGTTCTGTTGAGGTGCTGGGGGTGCTGCAGCAACGGAAGAAGTTGAGGGGAGAAGTTGAATTGGTGTCAAGGTAAGGTAAGGTTTGGGGTGATCCGGCGGGGTAGTGGTTGGAAGGTTAAGGTACCAGACGAGTATACCAAGAGTCAAGTTAGGGAGGGATAGGGTGGCCAAGATAGGGACCGAATAAACTCCGGGAGGGGGAGCAAGGAAAGGTATCTGACCAGCGGGGTAATGGCCAGGAGGAATGGCGCCAAGAGGGTTGATATCGGGTGGAATCGACCCAGGAGGGTAGAGAGGCATGTGGGGACTATTTGTAGAAGAAGTTTCAGAAGGAAGAAGGCTGGCTAGCGGGGGAGAAGGGCTAGGAGCTGGTTGGGGTGGGTGAGGTTGAGGTTGCTGACTAGCCAAAGTGGGCTGCTTAAGGTTAGCCCGAGAAGATTGCATCATGAAAACATTCGCCAAGCTAGGATCAGATACAGGAGGAGGGTCCAGGAAGGTTCCAAGCAAGGAGGATTCTTTGTAGACGTCAGGGGAAACACTGGTTAAAGAATCAATGGTTTTCTTATTGGTGACAGAAGAGATGGTGGACTTAGGGGAGGTCTGAGATTTTGGTTCATGATATGTCAACTGGTCGATGGTGACAATCTTTTCATTATGAGGGAAAAAAAATTTACAGTGTACTGCGGATGGGACGGCAGACATGGCATAAGTGTAGCTATGCCCCAAAATAATGTTATAGTCAAGAGGGGCATCGATAACTTCAACGTCAACGCAAACAGTCTTGCCCGCAAGGGTGATAGGACAGTTACCGAATAGGCCAATGGGCTGGGAGGCATGGCCATCCCATGCACGAAGGGTGATTGCGGAAGGGGCCAGCTCAGGAGATCCGAGTTGTTTCCAAACCGAAGCATACATCACACATATAGATGCCCCCTCATCAATAATACACCGAGCGACGTTGGAATTTCGAATTTTGACGGGGATTTGGAAAGCAACAGAAGAAGGAAGGAGGGGATGGTTTGACTGACGGGCATCGAAAACAATCAAATGGTCATCAGCAGGATCTACAACACCCACGGCAGATAGTAGAGCCTTCTTTTGAGAAGGACACGACTGGAGGAGTTCCAGTGTTGAAATGGCAGCAGGAGATTGTGCCAGATCATCTACTATGCTATATGAATGGGCAGCCCGACTAGAGGCAGCATTTTAGTGTAATGGGCCCTCAGGAATATTGGTATGAACCTGAGCTTTGGGCGGATGGATTTGCAAGGGACCATTGGGTGTCGACAGAGGTTCTGTAGGACCTGAAGATGGGGACTCAGGGACAGATGGAGCGAGAGGCGTGGAGTACTGACGAGACCGAGTTTGAAGGTTAAGGTTGATGGTGAGAGGTTGGTCAGAGGTCGTCATGAGAATTTGGTAATCGGAGGAACCAGAAGGGGAAGGTTGAGTGGTTGTCGGGGCATGAGGTGGTTGAGTAGCCACGAATCCTTATTGAGGGAAAGGATCGGTAAACACAGCGGGTTGAGAAGTAGTCGTATTGGGAGGGACAGTAGGGGAGGAATTTTGTCCCCGCACGGTGGCCTGGGACTCCCACATCTGCCGCATCTGTGGTAATAGGGGATAATCGTGAGTGTAATGACCATAAACACCGCAACACGAACAGGGCTTATTGGTGCGAAGAGGTCTGTCCGGCTTGGGCTGAGAGCCCTGTGGCTGGTTAGCAGTGTTAGAATCAATACTTGGAGGAGTGGATCCACAATTACCAGAGGCAGATTGATTGCATTTCCTCTTTCTTTGAGAAGGAAGAGAATTAGTCACGACCTAATGCACAAATACTTGCCCTGAAGGGGGTAGTAAGTGTGGCTGCGGGGGTTGAGAAGGCAAGGGAGTGAGAGGTCCAAATGTTGGAGGAGCTGGAACACTAGGCTGTGGGTAAGGATAAGGGTTAGGATGGGCAACATTGAAGTAAGCAAGAGGGTGGGAAAAAGTAGAAGGCATGCCGTATCCTGGATACATGCTACCTGGAGGGGGGAAAGTGCTGGAGGTGTTGGCCCCTCCCGGAGGGAAACCATAGCCCACAGGAGGTTGAGCATAGGTATGTGAAAGAGCTCCAATGATACCGTCGGGAAAGTGAGATGCCCCCGGGGCGTTAGCACCACCGGGTTTGGGGAGGTCAGGAAGGATGGTATAAACATAACCAGATTGAACATAGATAAGGTCATATATCAAGGCTGTTTGGAGGGTGGCTTCTTCAGTTTGAGGGAACTAGGATGCGACATCTTTGCCGATGGGAGGTAAGAGAGAACGAAGGAACCAGTCCATTTAAACCCGATCTTCAAAGGTGGGAGCTCTACATAAGCTCCTTCTTCTCCGCCATTCCTGGACACGAGTGGAAAGGCGAGTCGAAGAGGATTGACGGAAAGAAGTCAAGAGTTCTGTACCAGTGTCGTATAGGAGAGGGAGCTGGAAATAAGATAAAAAGGCTTGGGCAATGGTCGCAAAGGTGGTATGGGAAGAGACAGTCTGATCAACATACCATTTAGAAGCTTCACCAGTAAGCGTGCGTTGGAAAAATCTAAGACAGATGGAATCATCAGTAATGGAATTGGATGAACACCACATGTGGAAAGATCGGATATGGTTGGAGGGATCTTCACTAGCAAGGCCTTCGAACTTGGGAATGTCAGAGGGGAGCTTGGTTGGCATAGCAAGCCAACTGACATCGTGGAAAATAGGATCATTGATCAGCTGATTGAAGTCAGGGAGACTGAGACCAGTCATATAAGGGAGCAAAGGGACAGTCGAGGTAGTTCCCGTAGTGGTTCCACTGGAAACGGACCCAGTAGTAGAACTGGGGTTGCCGCTAGCGCTAGGCCCTGAACTAGACATGGTGAAGTTAACAGGGGGAGAACCAAGAGTAGGGGGAGAACCCGAAAAATCAGAAGAAGAGTCAGAGTGCGTACTCGGGGGAGGACTAACTCGATGACGACGGGCAGGAGGAAATCGACCAATCGGAAACTAAGGGTGAAGGCCAAGAAGTCTCCGGGATAAACGCCTTGGAGGCGCAATGATGACGGGAAGAAGAAAAAACGACAAGGGCAGGGAGGTGCAAAATCAAGTGATGTCAATGTCTAAACAAGGGCAGAGAGGTGCAGTGTCAATTGATTTTAAAGTCTTTTCCAGGCAGTGTTAAACAGGCTCTTCTTCACTTAGGGTCAGTGTGTGGCGTGTGTTAATTTTAATTTTTAAACCCAGACGTTTTGAGAGTATAATAAAAAGTGTGCTGCGTAACTGAAAATAAATCTGCAGAGAACAGTAAATAAGACTGAAATAACAAAAAATTATCAGCTAGCAATGCATCAATCTAACCCAAGAAGGCGGGTATCTCAAAACTAGTCTAGAAGAGGGAAAAAATCTAATCAAAACACGCTAAAAAGAGGCCAATAGATCTAAGGTCGGGAGGGACAGGGATCTAAAGGAGAAATCTGCTGAAAAGAGGTGCAGAGAACAGCAAAGAGGCAGAGGCAAGGTTGCTGCTACAAAGGAGGGAATCAGCTAAAGATCGAAGGGACAAGGAGGTGACCCTAGAGATAAACCCAAACAAAACTAGATGAGGTGATTTGAAAGGGACAAGAGCTGATCTGGAGGGATCTGAAAATGAGGTATCAGATCTGAAAAGAAGAAGGCTGAAACTCTGAAAATTCAGACGTCTGAAACGGCTAAAACTCGCCCACAAAAAGTGGAGGGTACTAAAGCCCTAAGGGGTAATATTCCCACTTAGTTGAGTGAAACAGATTAGAAACAAGTATAAACGAGCAGAGACAGAGGCTGGAAAACCCTGACAAAAGCTTCAGACAAACCCAGAAAATTTGCTAGAAAAGTGCAGAAAAAAGTGCAAGTCGCAGGTTCTGACATGTTTTCAGTCCAAGTCGCAGTTTTGGGGCAAAAAAGTGTGCCCTCCAGTCCAGGTCGCAGTTTTTGGGCCGATAAGTGCGACCTGCAGATCCGGGTCTCTCAGCGGTAGATTTCAGAAAAATTTGTCATCTCATCTACGGTTGATGTCTGTCACTTGCGCAATAGGGCCAGAAACACACGGAAGTTAAAAAATTTAATGTTTGAGGGTTTTATAGGTGAAAAGCACCATAAAATAGGAAAAATAGAAAACTGAAGAGAAACCCTAGGGTCTGAAATAGCTGGATATGCAGGAAATAGTATGAATCTTTTGTCGAAAAATACCACTTTAGCTACGCATAATAAATAGCCCTAACGTCGATTATGGCTGCCAATATCTTTAAATCTGAAATTAGTTGATCCAAATAAAGCTGCACAAATCCAGATCTATGCATAAAAGACATTAAGCAGTAAAAATGAAATGTTGCTCCATGCATCCAATAGACAAGACAAGAACAATATATTTAAAAGAATTTTTATATTAAAGGGGCACCTAAGAGGAAAACAGGAAAGGTGTTTCCAATTCTCCTCAATGGGATGGGTTCTTGAAAGTCCTCAGCATTTCAGATATAAAATTTCTCTCTCTTGTGGTGTAGTGTTAGGTCCCTATATCACTAGTATAGTCCCTTATTATTGTTATTGTAACCCCCTTATTGTTATTATTGTACTCTTGTAGCCCCCATTTTGTTATTATTGTGCCCTTAAATTATTATTGTTAGGTCGGCTAGGATTTCATTGTGGCCCACTAGGATTACATTATCGCCCCATGGACTCCTATATATAGAAAGGAGGTTTTGTAAATTGTATCATCCAAGAATTGTTCATTTATGTAATGTATTGGAGGTTTCCCCCTCGAAGTGGCTTATTTCTAAGGCGTTGATATCACTTTTCTTCTATTTTTGAAGCTGGTTACACAACATTTGGTATCAGAGCTTTGGATTCTAGGGTTTCACTGCTCCAAACAGGTCATCGTGGCATTTTCGCTATAACGTTTTTTCTACGAAGTTTCAGAAGCTGAAATTTTTAGGGTGCGAAGCCGAAATCCTGAGGAAGATTGCCTAAAAATTTCAGAGCTTGTTTCGCAAAATTTTTGGAGATATGATTTGTGGAAGTTAGGTCTTTTTTCAGGCTCCTAAACAGGTCATCGTGGCATTTTAACTATAATTTTTTTTCTACTAAGGTTCAGAATCTGAAATTTTTAGGGTGCGAAGCTGAAATCCTAAGGAAACTCATCAAAAAATTTCAGAGCTTGTTTCGCAACATTTTTGGAGATATGATCTGTGGAAGGTAGTGCTTTTTTAGGCTCCCGAATTTCATCTCAACGAGGTGATCGTGGGAAAATATTCATAAATCTCTCTCTGAACATCGGATTGGAGTGCCGTAAAAAGTGGTCACAATTACATGGAATTTAGTTTCTTGGCTATCAATTTCAGATCCAAAGGACAAAACAGTGACACGTGGAAATTTGTACAAGTCTGCTCTACTCAACTAGTCCAAAATTGGGTCATTGTGGGAGATTGGACATAACTTTGTCTTGAAAAATCCAAATTAGATCAGACCTGTGGCATTTGAAAGATGCTTAAAAGGGCTACTACAGGGCTAAATTTTAGATATTGAATATTTTCAATTACAGAGATAATTCAATTTCAATATCGAGCTCCTCAAAGCAAGTAAAAGGTGTGTATCTTTTCTCCGAATTGCATAAGTCTTGTTTGAAGAATCAAGTTGAATTGATTCCAAGGGCATATTGTAGAATATATATCAATATTGGACTCTAAAATGGCCCCTAAAAATAATTCAACACCCATTAAGCCTTTATAAGGCTCTACTATGACTCATAAAGACGAAGAATGGCAACATGACATATCAAAATTACAAGAGCAAGTACAACAAATTTCGCTCTCGCAAAGAAAAACAAAAAATGAAATGGAAGTTTTGAAGAAAGGCGTGGAAACTAAGATGGATGGTTTGAAGAAAGGCGTGGAAGCTAAGAGCATTGTTTGGAAGCTAAGATGGATGGCATGGAAGTGGGCATGGAAGCTAAGATGGGTGACATGGAAGCTAAGATCGATGAAAAAATGAAAGACAACATGGAAAACATGAAGAAGGATCTAAAAGTAGACATCGAAGGTTTGGCAAAGTTGATACAAGAAATTTTTCCTAATGGTGAAAAGATAGTAGAGGAAACTCATGATGAGAGAAAAATAAATGTTAATCGTGATTTCATAAACTCTACTGTTGGAGGGAAGAACCACCATATTCCAAAAATGGATATGAGGAAGTTTGATGGAAAGGATCATGTAACATGGATACTACAGATGGAGCAATATTTTGATCTCCATAATGTGGAAAACACACAAAAGGTACGCATTGCAACTTTACATTTAGAACAAAATACATTTGTATGGTATCGATGGCTTTGCTCCCGTAAAAAAATTGTCACTTGGTCAATTTTTACGGAAGAAATGATAGCATATTATGAGAATACAAAGAGCAACACCTTCTTTAGCCAATTGATAAATCTCAAACAAAAGGGTTTAGTGGGGCAGCACATTGAGGACTTCCAAAAATTGAATATAAGGGTAACTGATATTCCAGAGGAACACATGATTGATCTCTTCATAGGCACTTTAAAAGATAACATCCAACATGAAGTTCGCGTTTTGGAACCTGATTCATTGGAGAAGGCATTCAGGTTGGCAAGAAAAGTTGAATGTAAAATTATGGCTACAAGGAAGCCTACCACTCAATTCTATAAAGAAGGAAATGTTGCTATGCCTAGATTTCCACAACCTACAAGGTTGACACCACAACAATTGGAAGAAAAAAAGAGAAAAAGGGCTTTGCTATAGTTGTGATAGCAAATACACTAAAGGTCATAAGTGTGCTGAGAAGAAATTATTTTACATAGATTGTGAAGAAGAAGAAGAAAATGAACAAGAAGAGGATATACACCAGGAACTAGCCTTAGAAGAGGAAGAAATGAATCCGACCATATCGTGTAATGCACTGGCAGGAATTACCACTCCTCAAACTCTCAAGATAGAAGGACATATCAAGAATAAAAGGGTAATAGTGTTGATTGATTCAGGTAGCACCCATAATTTTATTCATTGTAAGGTAGCCAAGGAATTAAATTGTTTCCTATACCCAACACCAGAATGTCAGGTGATGGTTGCAAATGGAGGAACTATAAATTGCTCGGGAAAATGTCATAATATCAAGCTAACCATGGGGGAATATGTATTGACTAGTCCAATGCTTTCCATTCCTATGGGAGGTGTTGATGTTGTACTAAGAGTACAATGGTTACAATATTTGGGGACGATAGCTTTTAATTTTCAAGAACTTTTCTTGAAATTTTTTTCAGAAGGAAAGGAAGTCGAATTACGAGATATTGCAGGGAAGCCAGGAAGGATAATAAACTCTAATGTCATGACAAAGCTTCTAAAGAAATAACAATGAGGCGTAATTTCACAATTATGCTCACTAGAAGTTCCAACATCAAAATCATCTATTTCTGCAGATCTCCAACAAGTCTTGGACAATCATTCCAAGGTGTTTGAAACTCCCAAAGGACTCCCACCTATTCGTGATCATGATCATGCTATTCATTTGATTCCGGGAAGTGTTCCTCCAAACATCAGGCCTTATAGATATCCTTATGTCCAAAAGAGCGAAATTGAACGTATGATTGCAGAAATGTTAGAGGCGGGTATAATTCAACCTAGTCAAAGTTTTTTCTCTGCTCCTGTAGTATTGGTACACAAGAAGGATGGATCATGGTGAATGTGTCCGGATTATAGGGAGCTCAATAAGCTCACCATTAAAGATAGATTTCCCATTCCTGTGATTGATGAATTATTGGATGAATTACATGGAGCAATTTATTTTACCAAGTTGGATCTTCGTTTAGGATATCATCAAATTAGAATGAAGACGGAAGATATTCCAAAAACAGCATTTCGAACTCATGAGGGTCATTGTGAATTTTTGGTCATGCCTTTTGGCCTTACCAATGCACCTTCTACATTTCAAGGGTTGATGAATTCCATTTTCAAACCCTTCCTTATAAAATTTGTGCTAGTATTTTTTGATGATATACTAATCTACAGCAGGTCTTGGAAGGATCATGTTTAACATGTTGACAGGGTGCTCAAACTATTGCAGGAGAAACAATTATATGCAAAAACATCCAAATGTTTCTTTGGAGTACAAGAGGTGGAATATCTGGGTCATATTGTATCTCACGAGGGTGTTAAAGTAGACCTTAACAAAATTAAAGCCACTAAGGAATGGAAATTTCCCACAACCATAAAGCAGTTGCAAGGATTTCTCGGGTTAACAGGGTATTATCGGAAGTTTTTTAAGAATTATGGGAGAATAGCAGCACCTCTAACAACATTATTGAAGAAAGATGCATTTTCATGGACTCCTGAAGCAATTAAGGCCTTTGAACATCTTAAAGAGGCAATGTGCCTAGCACCGGTCTTAGCTACGCCAGACTTCACAAAAACCTTTATTGTGGAATGTGATGCCTCAGGAAATGGAATTGGTGCTGTTTTAATGCAGGAAGGTAGACCCATTTCTTTTGAAAGTCGTCCAATCAAAGGAAAGTATTTACAGAAACCTATTTATGAGAAGGAAATGTTAGCAATACTGCATGCACTAAAGAAATGGCGAACTTACCTAATGGGAAGACACTTCAAGGTAAAAGCTGATCATGATAGTCTTAAACACTTTTTGGAACAAAGACTATCGTCAGAAGAGCAGCAAAAATGGGTCACAAAGATGTTGGGTTATGACTTTGAAATAATCTACAAAAAAGGAAAACTTAATGTTGTTGCAGATGCACTCTCAAGAAAGAATGAAGAGGTGGAAGCATTGGTTTGTGCCATTTCTATTATCCAGCCAGATTGGATAACCGAAGCAAGAGATGAATGGAAGAAGGAAAAAGATGTATGGACACTCATTCAAAAGTTGCAGCAAGATCCTAGTACATCTGATACATTTAGTTGGAAAAATGATTCCTTGTGGTACAAATATCGCTTATATCTTTGTAAGAATTCCCAACTAAAACAAAAGATTCTTCTGGAATTGCACACTTCTCCTTTAGGAGGACACTCGGGATTTTAAAAAACTTACCACAGGGTGAAGAAAGATTTTTTTTGGGATGGCCTTAAATCTGATATTCAAAAGTTTGTGGCGGAATGTTTGGTTTTCCAGCAGAATAAAGTGGAGACAATTAAGACCCCGGGACTTCTACAACCTTTATACATTCCAAGTCAACGTTGGGAGGAGATTTCAATGGATTTTATCACAGGTTTACCGAAGTCCGAAGGCAAGAATGTCATCATGGTGGTAGTTGATAGACTTACCAAGTATGCACACTTTTGTGCATTATCTCATCCATTTAAAGCAGGTACAGTTGCTACTACATTTATGGACATAATTCAAAAGCTACATGGAAGCCCAAGGGTTATTGTGAGCGACAGAGATCCCATTTTTACTGGAAATTTTTTGGACGGAGTTATTTTCTTGTTTGGGTACTCAATTAGCTCATAGCTCATCTTATCATCCTCAATCTGATGGTCAAACTGAGATAGTAAATAAATGTTTGGAAGGATATCTTAGTTGTTTTGTATCTGATAAACAAACACAATGGGTCAAGTGGTTACCTCTCGCTGAATGGTGGTATAACACTTCCTTCCATACTGTAGCAAAAATGACCCCATTTATGGCACTTTATGGATATCATCCACCATCCATCACATCATCTTTAAGGGAAAATTCGAAGGTTCAAGCAGTGGAAGATCACATCGAGCATCAGCAAGAATTTCTCCAACTCTTAAAGGATAACTTTAATTTGGCACAAAATCGAATGAAACAACAGGCAGATCAACATCGCAGTGAGAGAAGTTTTGATGTAGGAGATTGGGTATTTTTACGGCTACAACCATATAAACAAATGTCCCTCGAGCAAGCTAAGAAGGATAATAAATTATCGCCAAAGTACTATGGTCCTTACAAGGTGTTGCAAAAGATTGGTACTATGGCATACAAATTGGAGCTTCCTGCTTCTTCGCGAGTACATCCATTTTTCCATGTTTCATGCTTAAAGAAGGTTATAGGTGAAAATATTCCAGTTCAAACAATATTGCCAGAACTTGATGAGGAAGGAAAAATCATATTGGAACCTGAAGCGGTCACGGAAACAAGAACTCGACAACTACGGAATCGATCAATTTCGGAGTATCTCACAAGTGGAAGAGCTTACCCACTGAAGATTCTACATGGGAGGATGAGAATTTTATACAGAAGCACCCAGAGCTACTCAAGCGTTGAGGACAACACTTTTTTGAAGGAGAGGGGCATGTTAGGTCCCTATATTACTAGTATAGTCCCTTATTTTTGTTAGTGTAACCCCTTATTGTTATTATTGTACCCTTGTAACCCCCATTTTGTTATTATTGTGCCCTTAAATTATTATTGTTAGGTCGGCTAGGATTACATTGTGGCCCACTAGGATTACATTATGGCCCCATGGACTCCTATATATAGAAAGGAGGTTTGTAAATTGTATCATCCAAGAATTGTTCATTTATGTAATGTATTGGAGGTTTCCCCCTCAAAGTGGCTTATTTATAAGGCGTTGATATCTCTTTTCTTCTATTTTTGAAGTTGGTTACACAACATGTAGAAAACCCAGAAAAACATAGAACTCAAAGGGAGCTCACAAAGCAAATGATGAAAAATGTGACAATGATAATGGCTCAAAGTCAAACCAAGAATATAAATCTAGATTGATCTAATGCAATGAAAGGTGACTAATGAATGGGAAAACCCTTCTATTTATAACAAAATATTAGGGCGGTCTAGAACTTGGTGCATGAATAAAATATTATTAATCAAATTCTAGAACCACCTTTTAGGAATATTTTATTATATTTGTTGGAGGGAAAAGGATCTTTGACTTGGGTCAATTCCTTTATTTATAAATAATAAATAAATAGATGATTTATTTATTATTTTAAGGAAATGGTGGAAATATAATTAAATAAATAATGATTTATGTAATTATTTATAAATGATTTAGTCAAATTTAACTAGGAATATTATTTAAATAAGGATTTAAATAACTTATTCCTAGGAAATAATCAAATAAATAAGGATTTATTTAATTGATTTCCTTGTTTTGGGTTAAATATGACCAGGAAATATAAACAAATATAGATTTATTTATTATTTCCTTTTGGGGTTTCTTGTTTAGACCATAAACAACTTAATAAAGGTGTTTTACTAAGTTATTTCACATAGTGAAAGCAATTTTACTTAGGGTAAAATTGGTCTTACATGGTGTACTTGGGTTCATCTAATGATAATAGGTTAGATGACCAAAAAATGGTGTAACACTCACTCTATAAATAGAGGATTTTTAAAGTTAGAGAGGGCTTGATTGACGTTATGACATATGCTACTTTTGTAATATTTTCCAGTCAGTAATATACAGTTGTAGAAAGCTTCTCTGAGACCCGAGATTCATCATGTAATATTATGTGTGTTTATTTTATCTAGATTTTTAATTTTCATCCAGTTTTCTTTATATGTAATCACTTGAAATTCGTGGTTAAACATGCTCCAACTTCCTTTATGCATACAGTTTATTGTTCAAGTTATGTTTTTTTATGAGAGTGCACATGCTTCAGCTTCCATGAAAGATGTTTTCCATGTAATTGAGTTTCACTTTGACTCCATGCCTAATGGTAGCCATTAATTCACGTCCTTCACCTGCATAAAAACCATTCAAACACACTCAATATTTATCCATATTTGTTCCAAGAATTATCTATTGAATATCATACAATTTCTTGAGAAAGCCCTCTCATGTTGGAAAGGAAAATTTCCAACCAAATTTGGTTTGAAATAGCTACTCTGAATTGACTGTTGAGCAGCCCATCAGTTGTAGTTTGGTGATAACATAAACAATAGTGGAGGTCCAAGTGTAATAGGCGAGTGGCCACCAATATCCACCTGGATCATATTTTTTTTAGATGATCAGGATAAGGCATGTATATACCATTAAACCATTTGAATTATTTATTGTCACTGCCCCATTTCCTCCTCTTTACTTATACAAAGCGACCCACGGTTGTGTTGCTTCCATATTGTAAATAATGAATTTGTTGATGGATTCAATTGATGAATTCACTAATTAAATCAAACCAATATATATATATATCTGTGTGTGTGTACACACATACGTACGAGATCAAAATATGCATTACTATGAAGTTTAGTGTGAATATTTATTGTGTAGTAATTTGACAAAGATAACCGTCCACTTACTCTTTATCATGCGCCTCTTTCCATTTGTTTCTAGAAGATCCCCTTCTCTTTTGTTTTCATCCCTTTAGTTGTCCCAAATTTCCCCACCTAGTGTGTTTTTTATATGCTTGATGTACTTACTGGCATAATAGAAAGACTCATACGATATATACCCCTATGTCATAGACCCCTTGGGTGTTTCCCTTTGTAGAACAAAAATTTTTGATTTCTTTATGTACATCTCTAAGAAGAACATCCAACAAAAAGAAACGACCCCAGCTAATTCAACCTCATCTACCAGGTGAATTAGAAAATGAACCTACAAGTCCATGAAACTCGTCGGCAGTGCCTTCTCAAACATACAATCAATTTCAACTATCTCTTGATGGCACCATGGAATGCTAGCCATATGAATCTCCTTTGTTGTGATCCAACATACAAATGAAAATAATTTAGATATGGCACATCGTAGGTCTTAGGGGAAGTCATGGTTCACAGACCCACACACAATAAAAGGATAATGACATTGCACTGTAAATAGTACATTATACAAAAATTAATTATAAAACATCTCATTCATAAAATAAAATAAAATAAAAACTCATGTTTTTGACATACGTACCCTTAGAAGGTTCAAATATTCATGTGATTTCAACCCTGACAAATAGTCATCCATAGTGAATCAAAGTCGTAGTGAAGTCCCATATATATAAGGCACCCTCACATTAATTATAACTTCATTTTCCAAAGAAATATGATCTTTAAAATCCATGGGACATCACCTTCTTTGAAAGACCAAGAGGGGCCAACCTCTCCTCTAGTTTCTTGTCTTGGCCATTGTTTCTTTTTAGTTTTTGAAGAAATAAAATCTCTCCTAACAACCAATATATCACTTTCTTTCGATGATATGTGTCTCCATAAATAAGACAAAACATTTTTAAATATATGCATGGAATTTAGTAAGTGGGAAATCTTAAGATGCTCCCAATATGGGAGCCCATAAAAGACAGATTTCCTTTTCATCCCAATGGGAAATTTCTCAACATAGGTGTCAAAGAAATATATATCATCGAACATAGGCTCCCCATTTGAATAAAACATTTATGCAAACTTCTTATCCTTCTCTATCTCATATGCTTTAAGCCATCCAACTAGTGTCATTATTGCAGGCCTTTGGATTCCCTTTGGTTTACCATTGAAAGCGGATGACGTTTCTCTTCTATAAGGGTGTTCTTCTAGGAGGAATACCCTGGAGAAATCATACACTATCTTTCATAGGTGTTTGGACCACCTATCCTTCAGCGAAGGCCCACAACATTTACATCCATGATACCCTTTTGTTACAAGACCTATGAAATTATTGTAAACATACTAGCTCATTAGCGACCATGAAGATATGAACAATTGCAACAAATTAAATTACTATGCGAAACAATATTGTTACTAAACAAATCAATAAGAATGTAATTTACCAAAGCAAACTCCTAAGCCTAGATAATCATGTATGGTGTAAGCACATATGCCATACAACGTAAAACTCCTCCCTATTGTGATGGGTATTGATACATTGTACACATGTATCCTTTCCCATTATTCCTTAAATTCATCTATCAATGGTTGGAAGTAGACACCAATATTCTTCACTTGTCTTATACCAGGGACTATGAGAGCCAACATAATATGTTCATTCTTCATGGACAACCACGGGGCATATTGTTATTGATCACTACTACATGCCAAACAAAATAGTTGGTGTTTTAGAGGGAATATGGGTTAACGCCATCCATGGCTATGTTGATTCGTAGACTTCGTACTCCATCCTTGAATTTTTCAGGACATGTATCCTTTATATGCTTCATGGCTATTGAATTTTTGGGATTCACGTAACTCCTGAATCACTTATGTGTGAGGCATGCCATCCCTGTAACATAGCTAATTCCTTGCAACGAAAGATTCCTTGAATCCTTGGGATTATAGGCATGTGCCTCAATATCTTATGATTACCTGTTTTTTTTTTAATTACGATACTTATCATGCCCACATTTCAAACATATCTCTTTCTCTGCATATTATCCTCTATACATAATAAAATCATTCATACATGCATGATATGATATCTACTCAACACCCAACATTTTCAGCAATTTCTTTGCCTCTTCACAACTACCCGACAAGACATTATCACTTGGAGGAACCTTATATTTGAATATATTTTAGTTGGTGGGGAATATAATGTACAATGTGAATATTTAACATTCATAAAATCTACCATTTTTAAATTTGATTTGGTGAAAAAATATAAGAAACTTGATCCATCATGCAAGTCAATTACCTATATATTTTCGAGAAACATGCATTCGACATGTGAAACGTTTCTTTCACATTGTAGAACAACATCATTGTCCCCAACTGAGTAGAATTTGACTTCCCTTCAAGTCCAAAGAAAGGTGTGGTGGAAGCAAATTTCAGGCTTTTGAATAAGGTACCAGTGATATGAGCATCATCCCCTAGCTCATCATTCTAGAATGCATCTAACAACATTGCCTCCATGGCAATCGTATCCTGTAAGTAATCATCCATAAAAACCTCCATTTGATTGCATCCATTGCCAATTTGTGATGAATAACTACTATTGTTATAGTCATTCCTATTTGGTGAATCTGGAAGTAGTGGAAATTGAATAGGTGTTTGATTCAACCATTCTTTGTATGGTTCCTCTCTTAGTCTTACTCTTAATGCAACATTCTCTTGATTTGACATTGTAGTGGGGCACACTGAAAGATGGTAGGTGGGTCTATCATCATCACTAGAATCCTATTTTCAAAAAATATTGAACATCATTAGTACAATATCAATGATATTAGTAAGCACGATAATGTAATTGGTTTGTTGAAATTTCAGTATACCAAAAAATTATTACCATCGTTGATCCAGGATTATGGCTATAAGATGCCATGATCCAGGTGGATATTGGTGGCCACCCACCTATTCCATTTGAACCCCCACCATCGGTTCTATCAATTTTTCAGTTTTAGCACAACTTATTATTTCTAGCAGTTTTTCGGGTCCTGAACTTCCGAAGCCATTTTGAGGCCCTAAACAACGTTTTTTGGGAAAACTGAGAGCAATAAACCAATGTTTCTCACTCAAAAGTTGTAGTCCTTGGATAGATATTTCTAACAAGGTATTGAGCATGTCAAACAGAGATCATATGCCAAAGTTACCTCCCCGAGGAGTTGATGTACCAATTTACCCAAACGGGGCCCATAGTTTTGGCATTTCATCTCCTAGCGTTAGGTTTTTGGATGTTTAGGGTTTTCCATTGTTTCTCAACAATAAATAGGCCATTGAGCCTCATTACAACATAGTTCAGAGGCCTATAGCTGCCATATATCTTCTCATAGATAAGCTACCAGTGCCCTAGCTAGTTTATTTCCATTATGTCTGTAAGCATATTTCAATCATTTGATTTTAATGAAATGAAGTTTTATTTCCAGTGAATCTTTATATTTATGTTTATTTATGTGTATTATTGTGTTCCTGCATAAATCCGGATCATTCCATGTTCCAATTGGCAGGGTGAAGAGGTTGTCCATTTTCATCTCTAAACTGCTTATGATATGTTGCTCCTAATAAGAGCTTCCGACGTTTTTGAAAATAATGGAGTAATATTTTCTGCATATGAAATCAATTTTGAATCTAGATCCTGCAAATAATTTGCATACATTTTTATTCAAATTGACATGGTTTAAAAAAAAAACAATTAGATAATCGAAATATAAATAAAATATGAACTTACTCGAGATGGAAAGGGAGAACTTTGTGAAGGACTTTAATCAGCAATATGGAATGAGCTGGAATTTGAAGAATTGGCCATTTGATATTTTATCCTTGTATTTGAGAAAAATGAGAAAAATAAATTGTGTAAATATCTAAAATTAATATTGAGAACCATATAACCACAATCTGAATTTCAATATAGTTTTGAAACCATTTTTCAAGAACAAGGTGACTTTAAGCGAAAAATGTATACTATGAACTATTGTAATTCATGTGGATGTGTTCTAAAGGATAATCTGAGATTAATATGTCATTTTATGTGAAAATAAAATTTTAAATAGCTTTTAAACCCCATCGGTGCGCCAATCAGAATAAACCATATTGGTTTGTTTAAATAATAAGCGCACTGGTGTGTTTAAATAATACCCTCTCTGGTTTTTGGCATTCCGAAAAATAAAAAATAAGTTATATCAGTGCTCTTTCACATAAAAATGCACCAGTACGTTTAAATACAAAACAATAATGGTATGCAATTGTTTCCCGAATTTAGAAAATAAAAATGAATTACTTCATCTTAGTGCTCTTTTAAATATATATTGCATCGTTGCATTAAAAACAAAATCGCACCATTTTGGGAATTTGAATAATAATTATAATAATAATCATAATCATAATCATCATCATGTCAGTGCGTTGAAAAAATATGGCACCCCATAAATGTCAGTGCGATTTTTATAAAAACACACCAGTGCGCTTGAGTATTGAACGCACCGATGTAAGGAGAAATTGAATTTAAAAAAAAAAAACACATTTTTTTTTAAATTTTAAAAAGGAGCGGCAATTGATTTTTTTAAATATAATTTCATAAATTCTTTTAAATAGTAAAAAATTATTCACAATTTCATTATTTTACCTAAAATTTCAAGGGATTGATTTGTAAGAGAGATATTCCAATAACATTGTGCAATAGCAGAAGAACTATTCAGAAGATTGGAAGCTAAAACTTATGGTGATTCACTCAAAAACCTGCATAGTAAGTTTTAAATTTTATTGTTTATTTTACTAATAAAAAAAATTATGAGTTTTGTTAGGGCTTAATTAAAAGAAAGATCATTTGCAAGAGAAGATCATATCAAAGCTGCAAATAATTTTGGATCTATCGTAAGATCAGAAGTTGGAATGTACAGTGAATCCCTCAAAACCCAGCTAGATAACAAGAATCTTAAATTGTATTGTTAAAATATTTTACAATTTCTATTAGATTTATTCACAATTCAAAAAATTAAAATTAAAAACCCTGTATAATAAAAAAAAAAATTAATATAGATTTTCCTAGTAAAAAATTTTACGATCTTTGTTCCCATTTAAATATCATTAAAATTCAAAAAAAAAAAAAATCAATACTCACCTTAAACCCTTGTTTCTTCATGCAAAATTTCACATTATGGTTTAACTTTCTCTACCACTTCACAATTAGGGTTTTTCAATTTAAGAATTTTAGATTTAATGGATTTATGTACTTAATATATATATATATATATATATATATATATATATATATATATATATATATATATATATATATATATATATATATATATATATATATATATATATATATATATATATAGGATTTTTGACATATGAAATAGGGGAATCAATTTTTGTATTAGATCCAAAGCTTGTTGGCCCGCTCTGTTTTTTTTAAAACGACTATATGTTGTGCAGTACGCCATCTGTAACATAACGCACCGATGCTACCTAAGTAAAACAACGCACTGGTAAATTATAACACTTTTGATTATGTCTCGTCTGTTCATTGTTGCTCCCGGTGTAACATAACACGCTGACACACATGTTTCTAATAGCATCGTTAAATCATTAGGGTGCGTTGAGCCTTACAAATCGCACTATCGGCCCTTTCCGATTTTTAAAAAATAGTTATATGTTTCACAGTGTGCCCTATGTAACATAACACACCAGGGTTACCTGAGTAACACAACGCACCGGCATATTATAACACATTGGATTTTGTCTAGTATTTTGATCGTTGCTCCCACTGTAATATAACACTTCGACTCGCTTGTTCCTAATAACACTATTAAATCATTCTCTTGTGTTTAGCCTTACAAATGGCATTGTTAGCCCTCTTTAAAAAAAAAAATTGGCTATATGTTGCATAGTACACCCTTTGTAATATAATGCACTGGGGCTACCAAAGTACTTCAGTGCACCAATATATTATAGCACTTTCGATTTTTCCGAGTCCATTCATCATTGCTCTAAGTGTAATATAATGCATCGACGCATTTGTTCCTAATATCATCATTAAATCAATACAATGTGTTTAACCTTTAAAATCACACCATCCTAATTTAAGATTAATTTCCATGACGGTGTTGAACAATTAAAAGTCGGGTGCATTTAATCTTATAAGTGCACGAGTGCATTTATTCAAATAAATGCACTGATTACCAAAGATTTTTTTTGGCTAAAAAATATTTGATTTATTTGTAAAATATATCTAATGGCTTATGTATTGAATGGTACATGTTGTATATTTATAAAAAAAATGCCTCTGAAGGTCTCAACTAACAAAAATATTGATTGACACAATGACAACACATCAAAAGAATCAAAGAAAGCAAGCTCTTTGTAAATTCTTTACAAAATTAATATTTATGAACTATATGTAAGTTTAACTAGTATGTATTAGTTGGTGTGTGTCATGCAAAGCCACAAAATGAAGAAGGTCGATAGTATTATTTCTAATTTAAGTGCAAAAGAGCATTAAAACCTAACAAAAAAAAATACAGGATGATGAACCAAGTGAATGAAAAATACTATTCAATATGAGTTTTTTTTATTTATTAATAATATACTTAAGATTATTAGATAACATATTTTAAACAATATATTAATTCATATATGTTTGATGTTATATAGGGAGCAACAACGAAGGAAAAGATCAATGTCGTTCTAAAAGAAAATTTATGGAACATGTAAATGCCGATGATTTGGTCCTTAGCTCATCTAGAGTGGTGCTAGAGGTTAATGAAATAGGGGGGTGATTTTACAGAACTATGACGGATCTAGTGGAATGAGCGTATAGACGTACTTTCCACTTACAATATAAAAATAAATGCAATGATTCTAAGAACGAAATTATATCTAAACTACAGGAAGTGTTTCCAGAGCAATGGTCAATGAGACATGTTAGACTTGCAATAGCAAAAACATACAACACCAAAAAAGACGCATTCAAAAGGTAATATTCCTAATTGTATAAAATGATTTTCTATAATTATATGTATATATTACTACAAACCATTAATTTATTAATTCTATTTTGTTATATTTAGTTTTAATATATTATTGTAAAAATATTTTATCATTTTTTTAGGAAGTTTATGAAAATCCCAAATGATCAACGCATTGATATATGAAACATGCTAGTAGGAATGTCCAAAAAAGCATATAAGGATATGGTCAAAGAAATGGACATAATTGCATGACAGGAAGAGCCATCTCAACAATAACGTGTTTTAAATGTATGTAATCATGATTGATTTTGTACATATAAAAAAATAATTTAACATTAAATATTAATTTTCAAGTATTTCTGAAAAAAAAAAAAAAAAAAAAAAAAAAAAAAAAAAGATGGAACTCATTGTTGGATTTGTTTACTGGGTAAACTAACACAAGTATTTTATTATCAATCCGAGCTTGTAGAACTTAGAAGCATCTCCAAAATATATGGATTTCAACTACAGTCAATTTTAGAAGATGAATTAATGAATTTAAAGGAAATGCATATTAAAAATATAAAACTTAACTAAATAATCTCTTCAATTATGTAATAAGTAGAAGAAGAAGCTCCTAACATAGGAGAACTTGTTTTTCCTTCTCTACAATACTACTTCATGAACATAAACCAAAAACACTAATGAAAAATAGCTCAAGATGCATAAAAGAATAATACAAGAGTCTCCTAACTAAGGAGGTCCTTATTGTCCTTCATTATAAATTCATTCATCATTAATGTCATTGTTAGAAAACTTGAAATTCAAAAAATTACTTAAAAGCAAGAAAGATGAATTCTAGTTTCTAGTTCTTGATCAAATTAAACATTGGTTTGACCCTTCATATGCAGATTATAAATTTGATTAGGATTCATCAGCAATCATAACATATCATCATTCATCTAATTAATTGATTAAAAATGAAACAAAACTAGTTCAGGAAATTGCAACTAAATTAACCAGAAAGTGCACTTAGCTCGGTGTGGGGGCCCTCCACCCTTGCCTCGCACACTGAGAGTACTTCTCAGCTACAAAAACTTAATAAATAATTCACCATATAGAACAGCAGAAAAGGAGATAGAACTGGTTCTTCATTTAGCTCTCAAAGTTTCAAAAATATCAAAGTGAAATTATACAAATTCTACATATTCATGCCTTCAATGTCTTTGGCTTAAATAGAGAAATATGAAAAAAAATTAACTAAAATGTATCTAACATCCATGTCTATCCTTATCCTATATATTATGGTTTAGCTCATCCATATAATCTCTCAAAATCTGGAAAATCCCATAAAATGCTAAATTTGGCCTATTTCCTAGGGATTTCCAGAATAACAAGTCATGTTTGACCGGCTTTGATCGGGCATGTTCAAGCTTGGGTTGACCGAACCAATAGGTGCACGTCCATTCTTAGTTCCCAATATTTCTATAAATGTGCTCATTTCGAGCCCAGGTGTCCTGCAAGTATGACATCAACGAAGCCATTACAGGAATTTCTAGTCCTGTTCAAAAATGCACTTAAAATTCAAATTTTGTAAAAACTTCTAAAAATTGAAAAACTTAATTTATATACCTGGATATGCATAAATTTGTCAAAATAGAGTGAATATGGATGGTATATGGATGGATAGCATGGAAATAAAGTGTATTTAATTAAACAAAATTGGAACAAAAACGAGGGCCAACATCTCCCCCTTGCTGGTGTACAAGCATGTCCTCATGCTTACTTCTTTCTCTTGGATATCCTGAGCTCTGATGTAGATATTGTACCTGATCTAGATGCCTCCTGTTGTGCTCCTTGCAAAAGAAAATCTATCCCTTTATATTATTCTCCCTTATAGATTGAATCCATGACCTTTTGTCTTTCATACTTATATTTCCATGTGTTTTTCTCATTCATCCACCTGTAAGATTGTTTAGAAAGAAGGGTATTATTTGTCTCTAATTTTCCAACTTTCTCATTTAGATTTTCATTTTCCTTGATCAATTTGGAATTTTTTTTCCTGTATCTCTTGTTCTCTTGCTTCAAATGCCTCTCCAGAATTTTGCTTACCTCCAATTAATCTTTCAACTCTTTTATTTTGCTAAGTTGCAACTCTTTCTCCTCCTCTCTTGTGTCTTTGGAAAATGAAGTGGCTTCTACCTCAACATTATCAAAGTATGAATCTCTTTCCAATGTCTTTTCATAGGCTTCTTTCTGCAATGTTTCAATGATTTCATCAACTTATTTTTCTGTGGGAGGTGTTTCAACAATTTGTACCTCAGGGTCTTGTCTGCTATACTTTTTCTCCTATGTCTCCTGCGAATGGATAGGAAAGATGATTCTCTCTCAACCATGACAGTGTCGTGTTGCTTCTTGGACCTTGTCCTTGGATAAAGAGGTGAGTTCATTATGTTCTTAGTTCCATGAACTGGTTTAAAATTCTCCTCTATGATTTGTTCTTCAAACTGATGTTGAGTTAAAAACTCTTTCCACACTACACCCTTGGTTTTAATTTGATACTCTATAAAAATTTTGATGAGTCCTTGATGGTATATTTGTGGTTCCTTGGGTTTAGTTTCATTCCTCACATTCTCTATCATTTTAATCAAATTTTTAGAGAAGAAGTATGGCAAATTGACTTTCACTTCTCCCTTGATATGCTGGAGCAAATTGATATGCTAGATATGCACTACATTGTGCCTAATGTCACATGTGAAAAATCTAGTAATAATTAAAACCAACTATGCCCATGGATCATTAAACCGCTCCCTCAGAATCCACTTGGTTCTATCAAATGATCCCTTCCTATTTTTCTCCAAAAAGAAAGTCCATCCCTTATCTTTTAAGTGCAAACCCTTATGATATTGTTCCCCTGACAGTGGTAGATCTAAGGCCTGAAAAATGGATTGTTGATTTAATGGGATAACTAAGTTTCCCACCATGGTTTTCTCATGTGTGTAATTTTTTATGAACTCCTTTGTGATGCTCTCATTGTGTCCATTAAAATTTTGGAGGAAACCTATTATGCCAGCTTGTTAAATTTTTTCTATGGTCTCTTTTCCCCAATGCTCAATCTGGAAATCTTTTGGTTCTAACCTGGTAGCCATATCCTCTGAAAACTAATTTATGTAACCTTGCACTGTCAACATTCTCATTTTGAAAATAAAAATTATGCACACATATAGATCTTGTTGCCTTATTCATACATTTTGTTCATGGTGATAAGGCTTACCTATTCTCTGATGCTTTTGACAAAGGAATGAAATCAATCTTCTTCAACCTCTGTACCCTTACAAAAATGAGCCCATTTCTTCCACAAACTGATAAAAACACAAAATTTTGATATATAAATATCATAAAAACATTGTAAACATGTTTTTATTAATCTATTTCTCATTTTATATTCTTTTTTTAATCAAAATTTTGTAAAAAATCTCCTTTGTTTTGATGTAGAAATCTCTGTCTCTAAATTCACTGTGGAATTTTTTTTTTTTAATTTATGCCACAGTGCTCTTCTGCTCTTCGAATTCGTACATAATTCTTACTCCACAGAGACAAATTCATTGTGCATTCAAAATGGAATGATTTAGGGTCACTATTTGCAAAAATATTCAATGAATGGCTCCCTATGTATATGTCAAACAATCATCAAATGACTCATAAAAGGACTCGCTGTATTTTTCAAAATTCACTCACTGTGCAACACTTTGTTTTCTTTTAAATGAAATATGACAATTTCGTGACTATATGTGGAAGAATTCAATTTCATTTTCCTGCTTTGGATCAATCCCGAGATTTTCTCTGAGTTTAGCCTCATATCCCTATTATTTTCCATGAGATCTCTACAATTTGTTGGTGTGTTTGATTAACACGATGGGCAGATATCTCGGTTCAAATCTCAATCAACATCAATGCTTAACTTCACTCCTCTTCTTATTTCTCCGCTCCTCTTTTGCTATTTCTTATGCTTGATTCTCTCGGCTTAAGTTTCTCTTCACAGACTCTCTGCATTTTCTTACTCAATTTTGTTCTACATAGGGTGTTCGAACGCGTGCCTATCGTTTGCACAACGTTCAACTTCCTTTCTCTGAGCATGCAATTCCTGTAATGGTGAAAGAATAATGAAATCACGGAGGTTTGTTAGTTTAAAAATGGCGGAGGCTTTGGTATTTGCACAGGGTTTGTTGTATGTCATAGCGCTTAGTTTTTGAATCTATGTTGACCATTTTTCATGTCGACCTCTGACACAGATGCCTCTGTGGCTTAGTTTCTCTGACCTGCACTACGTCCTTGCTCCAGGGTGTCTGCATACATCTCGTCACCATATCTCACATTCTCTGTTGTTTTGTTTTTCACTCATATCCGCCTTCATTCCTTTGCATGCTCATACCTTAATCAAAATGCATCATAATTCGTTTTTCATTGCATTTGTTTTCATTTCCATGTGTGTTATGTCATTTGCATTTTTTTTTTCATTTTTACATTTTGCACTCCATACCTTAGCTCTTATCATATGATATGCATGTTGCACTTTGAGCCTAGGTTTTCAACTTTTTATTGTTTAATTTAATTTTTAAATGACCCTAGAATGGTCATGTAAAATTAAATTTCTATCATGACACTAACCTTTGTTGTTTTTGAAGGTCAAAAAGGATTTGAATATTGAGCCTTTAATTCTTGATCCATATGCTTAAGAAAATAATTAGGATTAATGTGATGGTTTTAAAAAATGATTGGAATGATGGTATATGGAATGATGGTTAAATATAGGAAAAGGATAATGAAATATGGTATATGGAATGATGGTTAAATATATGAGGGAAAATGTAGGAAAATGAATTAGGATTATGATGGTAGGATAATGAAGGTAGATATAGGTAAAATGATATGCATATCAAGCACTAAATTAGCCTTACCAACTTCTAGAAATTTTTTTACAAAATCGAAATTTTAAGAGCAAATTTTTTTCACTTATTGTACTTGTACTCCCATAAAGTACTTGATGTCAATGATGTCCTCCGGTCAAAATACTAGTTGAAGGTCGACACTCTCTTTATTATCATAAATATGTCTCTTCCAAGATATATTGAAATGTAGAGACTTATTTCTGCTTCATGTTTTCGCATCTGACTATTGATTCGAGATCTTTGAATGTTGATGTTGTTTAGGTCCCTTCTACAATTTTTAATTGATGTTTCAGGTCCCTTCTGGCATGTACTTCAGGCTTGAATGTTGATGTTGTTCAGGTCCCTTTCACAATGGTATTATAGATAATGTTTCAGGTCCCTTTCACAATGGTATTATAGATAATGTTTCAGGTCCCTTCTAACATGTAATTTTCAACACCATTTCAAGTTTCTTCTATCATATAATACAGGTCCCTTCTGCATAATGATATCTAAGGTCCCTTCTGCACAATATTTTCAATGATGTATCAGGTCCTTTTTGTCATGTAATTCAGTTTCCTTCGTCAATTCAGCTGCTCAAACTATTTACATTTATAGTTTTATTACGAACTCCCCCCTTGCTGATGTTAAGACTTGTCCTCAAGTATTGCATGTCTTGGAGGATTAACTCTGCAAAATCATACTGAAGTAAAAACAAAACAAAATATAGAATTCATATTGGCCAAACAAGTTTGTTTTCCGATATGAATTCAAGTTTTTATTGTGCCAGTCTCCTGGATTTTCACAATCAAACTCTTTTATTATTTTTTATTTTTTTATTCTTCTGAAACTAAAGAAGGCATATTATGCTCTTCCATTATTTCCATATCGGTTTCTGTTGAAATTACTTTCATAAAATCTTCTTTATAGATAGGCTTATTGTAGACTTTAAGCCTATGTCCATTCACTACAAATGAAATTGACGATTCATCTATTGTTTTTATTCTAACCACTCCATTTTTGAAGATCTCTTCTATCTCATATGGCCCGAGCCAATGAGTTGTAAACTTTGCCTTGAAATCTTTAAACTTGGATTCAAACAATAGTGCCCAGTCTCCCTTTTGAAAAAACTGTATTCTTGATGAATTGATCATGCCATTTTGTTCTCTTCTCTTGCACTAATTATGTATGTTCCACTGCCTGTTGTCTTATTTCATCTAGTTCATTTAATTGAATCACTCTTTGTGCTTGTGCTTCAGATAGCTCCATTCCCAACTCTGCTACAAGTTTATATGTATGTATTTGAAATTCTATGGATAACAAGACTTCCTTACCGTATACCAACTGGTATGGATTGAATTCAATTGTGTTATTCCATGTGATCTTGAAGGCCCATAGTGCATCTCTCAAATTTTCCGACCAATCTTTTCGTTTCATCTATACATTTTTTGTCATGATATTCTCCAAAACTTTGTTAGTGGACTCCACTTGTCCATTCGCTTGTGCATGGTACAGAGTATATTTTATGTGTTTGATATTGTACTTTTCTGTCATATCCCTTACAAGTTTGGAGGTGAATTGTGCTCCCTGGTCTGTAACAATTTGTCGCGGAACTCCAAACCTTACAAATATTTCTTAAAATTGAAAGGAAACCCCTATTTCTTCTGTTGATCGTGCCACTGCCTTTGCCTCCACCCACTTAGTAACATAATCTATACATACTAGGATGTACTTATTTCCTTTTGATGGAGGGTTTATCGATCCCACAAAGTCTAGAGCCCATTGCTCATATGGTTCTATGAGTACTTGTGGCTTTAATGGTATATCATCCGATACCACTGGTCTCCCAATTCTTTGGCAGTTGTCACATATTTTTACATAGGCTTTGGAGTCCTTGAATATTTTTGGCCAATAGTAGCCAAGTTTGAGCACTTTGTATGTCAACCGCTTGTCTGCAAAATTACCACCACATGGCTCATCATGACATGCTTTCAAAATATCTAGAATCTCATCTTCTCTAACACATTTTCTTATTATCAGATCAGAACTAGTATAAAAGAGGTCACCATTGACCCAATATATCTAGCACTTTCTATAATTATTTTTTCTTTTCTGTTTATTTTTGTAATGGGATGGTAGGATTCCAGATGATAAATAGTTGGCTACATCTGAAACGAGATTTGGATCACCAGGTGAATGAAGTCTTGATAGAAAATATGCTACTTGATTATCCTTACCTGGTCGATCCTGTACAGTGATGTTAAATTATTGCAATAATAATAGCCAGCTAGTAATTTTTCCATTTTTAATTGCTTTATTCATTAAATATCTTATGGTTGAATGATCTGTGTGAATGAATACTTGATAATCTGTTATGCAATGCCTAAACTTATTAACTTCATGTACTACAGCTAACATTTATTTTTCTGTAACAGTATAGTTCAATTTTTTTGGTTAAGTTTTGTCTTATGAAGTATATGGCATAATTAAACTGGTTGTCTTACTGTCCAAATGATGCTCCTATAGTAGTGTGAGATGCATCAGTAGATATATGAAATGTCAATGACCAATTGGGTCCTCGAAGAATGGGTGCAACTGACAATTTTTCTTTTAATATCTCAAATGCATTTTTACAATTATTTGTCCACTGGAATTCCACTTCTTTTGCAAGTAACTTGAATAGAGGCAAAGCCATTTTACTGAAATTTTCAATAAATCTCTTATAATAACCTACATAACCCAAGAAACTTCTTACTTCCTTTTGTGTTGTGGGTGGTATTAAATTCACAATGACTTGTATTTTCGCTCGATCCACCTTAATTCCTAAAAAGATGGTGTCCCAACACTATTCCCTTAGTTAAAATCATAAATAATTTCTCATTACCGAGAGATAGATTTGTCTCTATGCATCTTTTCAAAAAAAAATCAAGATTTTTTAAACAATCATCAAATTTTCTGCCATACACAGTGAAATCATCCATGTAGACCTCTACACATTCATGGATCGGATTAGCAAAGACTGCAAGGACTTCTCTCTAAAAAGTAGCAGGTGCATTACATAACCCAAAGGGAAAAACATTATATGCATATGTTCCCCATGGGCAAGTAAATGTTGTTTTATCTTGGTCTTCCAACACTATATTTATTTGATTGTATCCACTAAATCCATCAAGAAACATGAGTAAAAAATGATGAAATTAGTGACTAGGTGACTAAAAAAGTTAGTCACCGCAATTATTTAAAGTGAATTACTATAAATTTGAGCAACTTTAAGTGATCGAACTAAAAATGACTAGCTTAAACTACTAATTTAGTCTAGGGATAAAATATACGACTAGATAAGAAATGACCAAACTAAAAACGACTAACTTAAATGACTAATTTAGTTCAAGACTAAAATATATGACTATATAATAAGTGAATAAATAAAAAAGGATTAACGTAAATGGCTGCTATAGTCCAAGAATAAAAATATGACCAACTAACAAGTACAACAAGTATATGAATTAGTCATTTACGCTAGTCACTTTTAATCGTGTCACTCCCGAAATGAAAATTTTCAATTTTGATATTGAAGTATTACATTTCACTAAATTTTAACACTGCAGATGGATTCAAAGACCCCATGGTCTCTGAATCAAATTGTAGCATTAAAATTTAGAGACAAAGGGTTCTCTAAATCCATCTAGTGTTAAAATTTAGGTAGATGAATTCACTGACCCCTTAAAAGAGTCTATGAATCCATTTATAATGCTAGCATTATAATAGTTTTATACACTATATATTTTTGTTTGTTTGTTTGTGATCTTCCAGGCTTGACCTATGGCTTGAGGAGTCGTGACCTAGGGGAATCTAATTAGCCATCAAAGTCACTCAAGGATCGCACCCGGCCTGGGCCACACCAAACCTTAGCTAACTGGATTTTTTAGCATGTCTCCTTCCCTTAGCACACAACACAACCACCCCCCGTGATGTTTGATCTTGGGTCGCCTTGCTGACGAGGCCCATCCTTAACCGGTTGTGCTATCCTTAACCGATCTCAATATATAATAGTTTTATTACCCTTTTACCATATTCATATTATTATTATTATTATCTAATTTTAAGTTCACGACCAAGCTAGAATCCAAATTGGTGTATGAGACCCCCTGTTTGTGGAACAAGGAACCCACCTCCAGGCAGTGATTTGACTACTAAGTCTACGAAGACATATATACATTACCCCCTCTAGTTCTAAACATATAATGACCCGATCTTACAAGGAAACACACACTCTTAACCATTAGACCACCTCAAACTATATAATAATTTATAAAATATAATAATTTTGTACTAATCCTTCTTCTCATACCATTATACTATTGGTTTAGTACACTATATATTGTTTATACTTTTACACTAATCCTTCTTCTCATACTATTGTACCATTGGTTTATTACACTATATATAATAGTTTATAATATATAATAGTTACATGCATTGGTAATGTAAAGAGATTTGGATATATGACATTCCCGCACAGTTGTACTAACTTCAGAATTTTGGTTTGGCCATACGCGAGAATATCCGATTTGGTGTGTTCATAGTATTACTATCACAACTATGAAAATAACCAAACACCAAGGGCAGACAATTGTCCGAGCACCAATGTTTCGATCTTTGGTTGTTTGGTAGGAGATTTAGGAGGGTCATTCCTAATAATGGATTGCAAATAATGGCAATACAGAGGGATGGTGGATTGGAAATACCGGCAATACAGAATAGGGCCGATGCTGATTGGCATTGTGGTTTTAATATGGGTTACCTTTGCCGAAGTTACTCAGGTATGTACTACTCAAACCTGGACCACCAGAGAAGGATTTCGTGTGTAATTTTCTTCATTACAAAATATTAGATGTGGTAGGATGTATAAAGAGTTATGCATTTTGTATGAAGAATCAATCGAATTAAAGGGATAATTATCTACCTTCCCTGCCCTGAATGTGCATCCTGTTGTATCTTAAGAAACAATCCCTTGGCTGTGGGTAAGGAATCAGTGCTCAAGACATATATATATATATATATATATATATATATATATATATATATATATATATATATATATATATATATCACAAAATTATTATGTCAAATGGTATTTTCTTAATCACCTTCAGAGATTTTTATTAAACCCTCAAGAATCAAATGTAATGAATGTCTCACAATGCCATTATTTGTTGATAGAAAATGGAATGATAAGAAGAACATGAACAAAGGAAGCCCAAACTGATATGTTGGTTAACAGAATCTATCACTTCAAACTTCAGAAGAATTTTAAGACACGGAATAGTTAAAATGAAGGAGAGGCCATTAAGGATTTTAAATATTATTCACATATGTAAAAAGAAACCTACAGCTTCATTACTTCATTTTATTCATAGAAAGATAGTACATAATGGAAACTGGAAAACATATCAATACCAACAGATGCAAGAATATTGATCTTCATTCATTAATCTTTTGAAAATTAAGTACAAAATTTGCAGTTGTCTTAAGGTCCAAAACTCAAAACCTTTTTCTCTCAAGTATTTTCCTTTAAATACAAAGTAAAGTAGTTTGTAACTGCTGAAACTACTCCTAACTACTTCAACTACTTGAAATATTCGTAAAATACCTATTACATGTCATAAAAATGTCTTATTACAATTACATTCTCTTAAAAGAGATAAAATAAAACTTAAATCCTAATATATTTGCTGAATATGGACTGGTCCCGCTGCTGTTGTATTCTCTTGATTAGCTGATTTATCTTTCTTTATATTTGAACGATCCTTTGGTAGATCTATCATCCAAGCTCTGCATTTCTTCCACACCTCGATGTTTGTTTTAGGTGAATTAATCAGCCTCTGATATTCCAATCTAAAGGCAGTAATTCTGTTGAATGATGGTCTCTTTGTAAACAGGGTCTTTACCAACCATAAAAGTTGAAAGTGCCTCTGAAGAAAATTAATCACTATTGCTCCTTTTAGAATGTGAGTTTTTTCATGAGTATTGTCCACCTTGCTTTTTTCCAACACCAGTAATGGTTCATAGGAATCCTATGATAAAAGACTGCCTCCAAGGCCCCAGCATGATGGCAAACTTGCACTGGTTCTTTTGTCATGTAAACTGTCAAACTTGCTGATTGCTTCCTTAATCTCTACCAACTTTTTCTCTGTAGTCTTCGTGCAATAATTTTTAACAATCAATTTGTTAATTTCTACAGCATATGAAATCCTATCTTTATTCTCATTTTCCTCCAACTCTTGGTCAACTTTGGAATCAATGAAATCAATAAATTTCTTTTCCCAGATAGCTCTTTTAATTGTCTTCTACCTATCTTCCATAACCTGCTCCTCGAAATCTCTGATAATGCTTCTTTCTTCTGATACAATAGTCAAAAAACCCCAAATTGATTTCATCTCTTCAATAATATCATTCCAGATAATATTCTTAGCCTGTATCAGAGATATATTTCCCTTCAACTTTTCCTTTAAAATTTTAATCTCAGCATCATTTGTCTGGAAATCTGTCTTGTATTTATTGATTTCCCCATCTTTGGCCTGCATAATCTTGGTTACTGTCCCCAGATCATTTTTTTCCCTTTTGAGATCTCTCTCTGCCATCTTCAATTCAGTATTCATTTGGGTTATTTGTGCTGTTGGATCTTCATTTCTAGATGGAAAAATGAAAGTACACAAATGAGAATCAATGTGATTCTGTAATGAAAAAGTAGTTTGTTTCAACTTAGTAATTTCTTCTTCTTTCTGCAGGAGTTGCTGAAGAAGGTTCTCTTTCTCGTTTTCCACTTCTGCCACCTGTGCTAGCATAGAATTCTCTCCTGTAGGCAACTTCAACTTTTTCTTCAACACATAAATCTCTGATTCCGCACTTTGTGGCAACTTCTACACAACAGACTTCTCATTTGGATCGACTCCGATCTTCACATTAATCTTCTTGAGTTCTTCGTTCTGTGTTATTAAAGCCCTAGTATTGGCTTTCTCTAAATTCAGTTGCTTGATGACCTTTCGTAGCATGTTCTCATCTTTAAGAGCCATTGCATTGGTTTTGGTCAAATCATTCACTATCAGCTGACCAGTTTGCATATGTAAATTTATTTTATCAAGCAGAGGAATATTTCTTAAATCACCAGTCAAATTTACAGTTGTTACACAGCATTTTTTCACTGTCCCTGTGTTGTAGAGGTAAATCCCCTCTGCGGACAGAGGCGATCCCTACTAGCCCAGATCGAGTCTAGCAACAATCGTACCACGCTAAGGTGCAAGTTCCTAATTGCAATAGACCAACTTGCGATGAAGGCCTACCTCAAGTCCAACGTTGTTGTTTGTAGAGAAGATGGCTCTCCCATTTCCTTGCTCCAGCAGATCACAATCCTCTCTCTCTCTGCGATCGAACACCTGCACACACAAGAAACACGACAAACACAAGCGTAAAACCTGATATATGCAATTATGTATCAGTCAGAGAAGACACAGCTCATGATCATAATGAAAAATACGAGTGGAACCATAACCAATAGTCACTTATCATTAATTCATACAAAGGAAAATACAACCTGGCTCTGACGTTGAATCTTCCTTCGGCGGGTCGTCAGCGGAATACGTCTCCGTAAATCTTGTCGGGAATGGGGACAAGCCTCTCTCTTCGATCGTCTATCTCCTTGCTATTGATTTGGCTCTATGAGGACTATTGCAACATTCTTTAGGCTATGAAGGCTCTTGGAGACTCAACCATTCAGCCCTTCAGCTATTTAGCCCCTTCATCAATGGATGAAGGCTATATTTATAGAGGAGAGGAGGAGGTTCGGATCCCTACAATAGTGGAAGGGAGGCCTTATCCCTTGGGAGGTTCCCCATAAGGTGGAAAAAAGAGGCCAAAGGATGAAGGCCATGGTTATTCAGTCGAAACCACTCCTGATGACTCATCCACGAAGTTGTTGTAATCGAAACTTCGCCTCTTTTTTTTAAAAAAATTCCATAAGCAGATTGGCGCGGGTGCTCAACTGGGACAGAGCGCCAATTGGCGCGAGCTCAGTGTTAATTTTCCTCATTAGCGCGAGGACATAACGGGCTACCAGTGCCAAGGCAAAAACAGGTGTTTTTAGGGGTCTGCTCAGGAAATGATCAACAGAAGGAAAGTTGTCCTCATGGCAAGGGATGCAATGATGGTATTTGCAAGGCATGACACTGCTTATTCGTCACTGAAACGACCCTCCAATGGGTGAGATGGGGATTGCAGGGACAGTGACAAGTTATTGTGTAACACCCTACAATCCCTCATCCCGTACATTGGAGGACTATTCCCGTGACCTGTGAACAGTAAAATGTCTTGAAAACACCTTGATGGCATCCTTCTGCATAAGGGAAAGAATTCTCCTGAAGGATATTTCCTCAGAAAATCATTAAAAACCCATGTTTTGGCATTGGCGTGAGTAGCCAGTTCATCCCTCGCGCCAATGGGGAAAATTTACCTGGCGCTCTGTCCCTGTGTATTTCCCACGCCAATCCTATTAAGGAATGTTTTTTAACAATAGGAGGCGAAAGTTTGATTCTAACAACTTCAGAACGAATCATCAAAAAGAGGTTTGGTTGTTTGGCTCCGGATCTCCCTCATTAGGAAGTGATTTTCCACCTCTCATGGAACCTTCCTAAGAGATAGGACTCTCCCCCATGATTATAGGGATCATAACCTCTCCTTCTCCTTCTATAAAAGCCTGCCCTCTCCATTTGCTAGCTAGCTGAAAATTTGGGAAGAAAACTATAGCTCAGTGACTATTAAGAGCAGAGACAAGGAGAACCCCGTAAGAGAGAGAGCCTTGTCCAAATTCCCGACAAGCTTTGTGAGACACGCTCCACTGGTTGCCCTGCTAAAGGAAGAACACGACGTCGGAACTCGGTTGTAATCTTTCTTTCATATCTTAATATATGCTCGACTATGTTATTGGTTCCATTGTTGTATTGCTTGTTTGTGTAACGCAATTTGATTCAATCTTTTCCGACTGATTGATAGTTACATGCTTGGGTTATTACATTGCATTGTCGTCGTTTGTCTTTGTATGTGTACAGGTGTCCAGACGCGGTGAGTGAAAGGATTGTGATCTGTCAAGCGAGGAATGGGAAGAAACACTTCTTCGTCGACAACAGCAACGTAGGACTTGAGGTAGGCCATCTATCGCAACTTTGTCTTTTGAAACTAGGATTCAATACCGTATCGTGTTTTGTTTGTTGCTAGACCCACTCTAGGGCTAGTGGGATCGCCTCTGTTCGCAAAGGGGATTTACCTCGTCAACAATAATACTGAAATTATTAGATGAAGCTATAGTCATATTAAAGGGGTGAGAAAGAGCAATCTTAAACTGATATTTTTCAAGATCCATGGCAGTTAGCAATCTTGTTTGATTTGGAGTTATTTTATACTCAGCCTATGCCTCCATGCTATCCTTCATCTTCTGATTTATTTTAGCAGTCTGAGAAAATACTTATTTAATCAAGGGTACTTGCTCCTGAGCATATTCATGTCCTCTTGGTGAGGCAGGGACATTTTTCTCATCTCCCAATTGTAGTGAGAAACCAATGTTGAGCACCTGCTAAGTCTTCATTGAGCTTTATTCTCTTTTCGGTTCTATGCTCTTCATCTTCTGAATCAATCACTGCTTCTTTACCCCTCTTGTTAGATTTCTCATTTATGACAAGAGTTTGTATATTTGAGCCAACAGAACCTGCAAAACCTTTATTTGCTAGCTTTTCTATATCAGGTATGCTTTCATGAATAAATGTTGAATAGCCATTTTCAATTCTTCTATTTGAAATCACTTTATGGGGGTCATAATCCCACTTATCTCCTAACAACAAATGCATTCCATCTAACATCACAACGACTTCATTAGTTGCCTATCTCATATTGACTATAAACGGACCCACAGACATAGGTAGCTTAAACACATGACCCTTTATCATAGGCACAAAATGTATTTGGTCAACATTTAAACTCTGCCTACTGAACTCCCAAGCAAATAATCTCATAGGCACAAATACAGGAAGTCTATATGGTTCTACCCCAACTGCATAAAGTCTAATTTCTGAATATTCTTCAAAAACATACCAATCACCAAACTTACAATTAGTTCCCAGCTACAATAACTCTTGAGCCTTTGGGACGAAGCATGGGGGAGAAACCCCATTCAAAATTTTATATGCAGTAGCCATAAAATGATTTTAAAAATGAAAAAAACCCTCTTCATTTTGTTTTTTTCTTACTATGTCAGTCCAAAACACTACTGACTGCCTCTTTTTATTTATATCCATGATATTTAACCCCATATGCAATAATTCTTCTACAATTTGATATAAAAAGAGGTAAATAATAAGAGAGGGGAACCTGAATGACCTAGTCAGTGATAAGCTCATGAGTTGAGTATTGACAACTCATTTCCAATATGAAGGAATATCCAACACTACCCCTGGCTTCATCATCAAAGAAAACATTCCCAGAACTGATTTGTCAATTGAGTTATCATCTTCTTTTCCCAATATCTTTGAAATGCACTTCAGCACCAGTCGGACTTCTGCATCGAAAATTTCCATGGAGAATTATTTGCTGTCAGGTACAAACTGCTTCGTATCTGGCTTCAGAAAAAAGACAAATTGATTGAATTCTTGACCTGCGAGACTATCATAATGTGCTATCAATGAATCATCAGTGAATTGGACATAGGATTCTGACTCACAGTAATAGAGAGCTTGGCGAATTAATAGGGTTGAAACTTGCAATACATTCTCTCCTTGACAATTCATTACAAAACACTTTCCAGTGTACATGACTGACACTAGCCAATATATAAACTCGGGAAAAATATGCATTTTTGGAATGTATGCAGATAGTACACCTATTTTGACCATGGCGGAGAAAATTGGAGAGGTTGTATCATTCAGACAGACCTACTAATAGAATTGGAGATGGTCTAAAGAACATACAATGTCTTGAATAACCCTCTCAGTATCCATGAGAGGAATATGACTGGATGAAGCTGATAGAGATGACCGCTTGGTCATAATTCTGCTTGGGGTGGCAAATCAATGACAAGGTGGAAGACAATACTGGAAGACACAGGTGCAGACAAATTTACGAGTACAGAAGAACAACAATCACCTTGCAAAAATAGGAATCAATTTTAAATAGGTGGCGCGGGATTGTGAATTAAATGCTGAGTTGACGCGCCAAAATACCATTAACGGTACCATGACATGGCTACTAGCTGCCACCAACCAGTTGCTTACGTCATTGCGGGAGCCTCTAATCTACAAAGAACTTATCAGGGTTATGCCTCCACAGTTAATCTTAGTCGTAGATCTTGATTGGCCCTGCAATCAACTGGGTCAACTGCGGAGGCACCCTCCTTGTTGACCGGCGTGCTGAATGTGCCCGCGGGTTGTCATTTTTATTTCCTGCCAGACGAATCATCGGATCTCAGTCATAAACTTGCTTGTTTATTAACTGAGCACTGGGACCCGCTTTCATGAAAAGTTTAAAGTATTAAACTTTAAACTTATATAAAAAAATATTACATCTTTTATGCTAAAGTATGAGAAACTTTGTACTTTAACATACATTTTTATGGTTTTCTATTTTTTTGTATTTTTGAAAAAATTAAAATAAAGGATATTGCAAATGAGCCACAACATTTGGCTCCACCTGGGGGTAGTGTTTTTTGCCATGAAACACTAAGAACTGCAGATTAGTGCCTTCACTTTGGGCATGGAGTCAAATTCTGTTTGATGAGATATGAACAATGAGAAAACTGGATATGTACAATGGTGAACTATAAACTCTTAATGCTCGAAATAATGTTTCAAATACTTCACAGGCAGCTCCACTGTTTCTCCATCAAGATCTTCCAGATGAATGTGTTATTTGATCTAGCCTCAACAATCTTGTATGGGCCATACAAGAGTGGATAAAAATTACCATGCTTTCCCTTCTCTTCTCATCTGCTATCCCATCTTAATACCAAATCTCCAGTTTGAAAAATAATCTCCTTTGCTTTTCTATCAAAAATGGTCTTCATTTTTTCTTGGTAGGTGGTCAAATTTTTTCTAACTTTGTTCCTACTCTCACTTGATTCTATAACCTTGTTCAGCCTTCTCACCAATGCATTAGGTTGTTCTTGTGCTTCTTGAAGAAAATAAATCACTAGTATAGCCAATTAAGTAGGAAATAAATCTTGAGTGTCATAAACCAGTTCATAAGGAGACTTACCTGTAGATCTTCTAGTAGTCACTCTTACTTCCCAAAGAGCAAATGTCAATTTTGAATCCCAATTCTTCTTATTTTCACTAATTGTCTTCTTCAAGATCTTAACCAATGTCTTGTTGGAAGATTCTGCTAACCCATTCCCTTTAGGATGATATGTTGTAGAATGAGATAGAATGACATTATGTGTTTGACAAAAATTAATGAATATTACTAAATTGAATACTTCAGCATTGTCAGTTACAATCTTGATTGGACACCCAAAACTGCTGAAAATGTTTTCTTCCAGAAACTTCATTACTACCTGATCATTTGCCTTTTTAGTAGGTATTGCCTCCACCCACTTTTTGAAATAGTCAATGGTAGTTAGAATCCATTTAAACTGCCCACTTGATGGTGGATTAATTTCCCCAATAAAATCTAATCCCCATTGTCTAAAGGGTTCTTCAAAAAACACAAGGAGAAGAGGTAGAGGAGCTAACCTTTTCTTTTCTACAAACAATTAACATTTTTGGTAGCTTCTAACCAATATGTATACGTCAACAAACAAGGAAGGCCAGCAAAAACATGATTTGAGGATCTTATGAGTAGTCACCTTCCAACTATAATGGCCTCCACATAGATTTTCATGATATTCTTTTATAGCTTCCATTGATTGTTGTGTAACCAGCTCCAAAAAGAGAAGAAAAGAGATATCAACGCCTTAGAAATGATCCACTTCGAGGGGGAAACCTCCAATACATTACATAAATGAACAATTCTTGGATGATACAATTCAAAAAACCTCCTTTCTATATATAGGAGTCCATGGGGCCATAATGTAATCCTAGCCGACCTAACAATAATAATTTAAGGGCACAATAATAACAAAATGGGGGTTACAAGGGTACAATAATAACGATAAGGGGGTTACACTAACAACAATAAGGGACTATACTAGTAATATAGGGACCTAACATGCCCCTCTCCTTCAAAAAAATGTTGTCCTCAACGCTTGAGTAGCTCTGGGTGCTTCTGTATAAAATTCTCATCCTCCCATGTAGAATCTTCGGTGGGTAAGTTCTTCCACTTGATGAGATACTCTGAAATTGATCGATTCCGTAGTTGTCGAGTTCTTTTTTCCATGACTGCTTCAGGTTCCAATATGATTTTCCCTTCCCCATGTAATCCTAGTGGGCCACAATGTAATCCTAGTCGACCTAACAATAATAATTTAAGGGCACAATAATAACAAAATGGGGGTTACAAGGGTACAATAATAACAATAAGGGGGTTACACTGATAACAATAAGGGACTATACTAGTAATATAGGGACCTAACATGCCCCTCTCCTTCAAAAAAGTGTTGTCCTCAATGCTTGAGTAGCTCTGGGTGCTTCTGTATAAAATTCTCATCCTCCCATGTAGAATCTTCAGTGGGTAAGTTCTTCCACTTCATGAGATACTCTGAAATTGATCGATTCCGTAGTTGTCGAGTTCTTGTTTCCGTGACCGCTTCAGGTTCCAATATGATTTTTCCTTCCTCATCAAGTTCTGGCAATATTGTTTGAACTGGAAGATTTTCACCTATAACCTTCTTTATGCATGAAACATGGAAAACTGGATGTACTCGCGAAGAAGCAGGAAGCTCCAATTTGTATGCCATAGTACCAATCTTTTGCAACACCTTGTAAGGACCATAGTACTTTGGCGATAATTTATTATCCTTCTTTGCTTGCTTGAGGGACATTTTTTTGTATGGTTGTAGCCGTAAAAATACCCAATCTCCTACATCAAAACATCTCTCGCTACGATGTTGATCTGCCTGTTGTTTCATTCGATTTTGTGCCAAATTCAGGTTATCCTTTAAGAGTTGGAGAACTTCTTGCTGATGCTCGATGTGATCTTCCACTACTTGAACCTTCAAATTTTTCGTCAAATATGATGTAATGGATGGTGGATGATATCCATAAAGTGCCATAAATGGGGTCATTTTTGCTGCAGTATGGAAAGAAGTGTTATACCACCATTCAGCGAGAGGTAACCACTTGACCCATTGTGTTTGTTTATTAGATACAAAACAACGAAGATATCCTTCCAAACATTTATTTACTATCTCAGTTTGACCATCAGGTGAGGATGATAAGATGAGCTATGAGCTAAATGAGTACCCCAACAAGAAAATAACTCCGTCCAAAAATTTCCAGTAAAAATGGGATCTCTGTCGCTCACAATAACCCTTGGGCTTCCATGTAGCTTTTTAATTCTATCCATAAATGTAGTAGCAACTGTACTTACTTTAAATGGATGAGATAATGCACAAAAGTGTGCATACTTGGTAAGTCTATCAACTACCACCATGATGACACTCTTTCCTTCGGACTTAGGTAAAAATATGATACAATCCATTGAAATCTCCTCCCAACGTTGACTTGGAATGGATAAAGGTTGTAGAAGTCTCGGGGTCTTAATTTTCTCAACTTTATTTTGCTGGCAAATCAAACATTCTGCCACAAAATTTTTAATATCAAATTTAAGACCATCCCAAAAAAATTCCTTCTTCACCCTGTGGTAAGTTTTTAAAAATCCTGACTGTCCTCCTAAAGGAGAAGTGTGCAATTCCAGAAGAATCTTTTTTTTAGTTGGGAATTCTTAAAAAGATATAAGCGATCTTTGTACCATAAGGAATCATTTTTCCAACTGAATGTATCAGATGTACAAGTATCTTGTTGCAAATTTTCAATGAGTGTCCATACATATTTGTCCTTCTTCCATTCCTCTCTTGCTTGGGTTATCAAATTTGGTTGGATAATAGAAATGGCACAAAGAAATGCTTCCACCTATTCAATCTTTCTTGAGAGTGCATCTGCAACAACATTAAGCTTTTCTTTTTTGTAGATTATTTCAAAGTCATAACCCAACATCTTTGTGACCCATTTTTGCTGCTCTTCTGAAGGTATTATTTGTTCCAAAAAGTGTTTAAGACTATCATGATCAGTTTTTACCTTGAAGTGTCTTCCCATTAGGTAAGTTCTCCATTTCTTTAGTGCATGGAGTATTGCTAACATTTCCTTCTCATAAATAGGTTTCTGTAGATAATTTCCTTTGATTGGACGACTTTCAAAAGCAATGGGTCTTCCTTCCTGCATTAAAACAACACCAATTCCATTTCCTGAGGCATCACATTCCACAATAAATGTTTTTGTGAAGTATGGCATAGCTAAGACCGGTGCTAGGCACATTGCCTCTTTAAGATGTTCAAACGCCTTAGTTGCTTCAGGAGTCCATGAAAATGCATCTTTCTTCAATAATGTTGTGAGAGGTGCTGTGATTCTCCATTAATTCTTAACAAACTTGCGATAATACCCTGTTAAATCGAGAAATCCTCGCAACTGCTTTATGGTTGTGGGGACTTTCCATTCCTTAATGGCTTTAATTTTGTTAGGGTCTACTTTAACACCCTCGTGAGATACATTATGACCCAGATATTCCACCTCTTGTACTCCAAAGAAACATTTGGATGCTTTTTCATATAATTGTTTCTCCTGCAATAGTTTGACCACCCTGTCAACATGTTCAACATGATCCTTCCAAGACCTGCTATAGATTAGTATATCATCAAAAAATACTAGCACAAATTTTCTAAGGAAGGGTTTGAAAATTAAATTCATCAACCCTTGAAATATAGAAGGTGCATTGGTAAGGCCAAAAGGCATGATCAAAAATTCATAATGACCCTCATGAGTTTGAGATGTTGTTTTTGGAATATCTTTAGTCTTCATTCTAATTTGATGATATCCTGAACGAAGATCCAACTTGGTAAAATAAATTTCTCCATGTAATTCATCCAATAATTCATCAATCACAGGAATGGGAAATTTATCTTTAATGGTGAGCTTATTGAGCTTGCTATAATCGGGAAACATTCGCCATGATCCATCCTTCTTGTGTACCAATACTACAGGAGCAGAGAAAGAACTTTGACTAGGTTGACTTATACCCTCCTCTAACATTTCTGCAATCATACGTTCAATTTATCTCTTTTGGACGTAAGGATATCTATAAGGCATGATTTTTGGAGGAACACTTCCTAGAATCAAATGAATAGCGTGATCATGATCATGAATAGGTGGGAGTCCTTTGGGAGTTTCAAACACCTTGGAATGATTGTCCAAGACTTGTTGCAGATCTGCAGAAATAGATGATTTTGATGTTGGAACTTCTAGTGAGCATAATTTTGCAATGATGCCTCATTGTTATTTCTTTAGAAGATTTGTCATAACATTAGAGCTTATTATCTTTCCCGGCTTCCCCGAAATACCCCGTAATTCAACTTCCTTTCCTTCTGAAAAAAATTTCAAGAAAAGTTCTTGAAAATTAAAAGCTACCATTCCCAAAGATTGTAACCATTGTACTCCTACTACAACATCATCACCTCCCATAGGAATGGAAAGCATTGGACTAGTAAATACATATTCCCCCATGGTTAGCTTGATATTATGGCATTTTCCAGAGCAATTTATAGTTCCTCCATTTGCAACCATCACTTGACATTCTGGTGCTGGGTATAGGAAACAATTTAATTCCTTGGCTACCTTACAATGACTAAAATTATGGGTGCTACCTGAATCAATCAACACTATTACCTTTTTCTTCTTGATATGTCCTTATATCTTGAGAATTTGAGGAGTGGTAATTCCTGCCAGTGCATTACACGATATGGTCAGATTCATTTGTTCCTCTTTTAGGGATAGTTCCTGGTGTATATCCTCTTCTTGTTCATTTTCTTCTTCCTCTTCACAATCTATGTAAAATAATTTTTTCTGAGCACACTTATGTCCTTTAGTGTATTTGCTATCACAAATGTAGCAAAGCCCCTTTTCTCTTTTTTCTTCCAATTGTTGTGGTGTCAACCTTGTATGTTGTGGAAATCTAGGCTTAGCAACACTTCCTTCTTTATAGAATTGAGTGGTAGGCTTCCTTGTCGCCATTATTTTACATTCAACTTTTCTTGCCAACCTGAATGCCTTCTCCAATTAATCTGGTTCCAAAACACGAACTTCATGTTGGATGTTATCCTTTAAAGTGCCTATGAAGAGATCGATCCTGTGTTCCTTTGGAATATCAGTTACCCTTATATTCAATTTTTGGAAGTCCTCAATGTGCTACCCCACTAAACCCTTTTGTTTGAGATTTATCAATTGGCTAAAGAAAGTGTTGCTCTTTGTATCTTCATAATGTGCTATCATTTCCTCCGTAAAAATTGACCAAGTGACAATTTTTTTACGGGAGCAAAGCCATCGATACCATACAAATGTATTTTGTTCTAAATGTAAAGTTGCAATGCGTACCTTTTGTGTGTTTTGCACGTTATGGAGATCAAAATATTGTTCCATCTGTAGTATCCATGTTACAGGATCCTTTCCATCAAACTTCCTCATATCCATTTTTGGAATATGGTGGTTCTTCCCGCCAAAGGAAACATTTCTTGAATAAACTTTGTCAAACCTTCTATGTCTACTTTTAGATCATTCTTCATGTTTTCCATGTTGTCTTTCATGTCATCCATCTTAGCTTCCATGCCATCCATCTTAGCTTCCACGTCAGCTTCCATGCCATCCATCTTAGCTTCCGCGCCTTTCTTCAAACCATCCATCTTCACTTCCATGCCTTTCTTCAACACTTCCATTTCATTTTTTGTTGCTCTTTGCGAGAGTGAAATTTGTTGCACTTGCTCTTTTAATTTTGATAGATCATGTTGCAATTATTCATCTTCATGAGTCATAGTAGAGCCTTCTGAAGGCTTAATGGGTGTTGAATTATTTTTACGGGGCATTTTTTTAGAACCCAATAATGATATCTATTCTACAATATTCCCTTGGAATCAATTCAAATTGATTTTTCAAACAAGACTTATGCAATTCGGAAAAACATACACACCTTTTTCTTTCTTTTGAGGAGCTCGATATTGAAATTTGATTATCTCTGTGATTGCGGCTCTTCAATATCTAAAATTTAGCACTGAAGTAGCCCTTTGAATTCTATTTTGAATTCCATGGGTCTGACCTGAATTGGATTCTCCAAGAAAAATTTATGTCCAATCTCCCACAATGACCTAATTATGGACTAGTTCAGTAGAGTGAACTTGTACGACTTTCCACGTGTCATTGTTTCATCCTTCGCCTCTTAAATTGATAGCCAAGAAACTACAGTCCGTGTACTTGTGACCAATTTTTACAGCACTCCAATCCGATGCTCAGAGAGAGAGTTATTGAAATTTTCCCACAATCACCTCTTTAAGATGAAATTTGGGAGCCTGAAAAAGCACTACCTTCCACAGATCATTTCTCCAGAAATATTACGAACCAAGCTCTAAAATTTTGCGATGAGTTTCCTCAGGATTTCAACTTCGCACCCTAAAAATTCCAGATTATGAACCTTGGTAGAAAAATATTTATAGTGCAAATTCCACGATGACCTTTTTAGGAGCCTGAAAAATGACATAACTTCCACAGATCATATCTCCGAAAATAATGCGAACCAAGCTCTAAAATTTTTAGACGACCTTCCTCAGGATTTCGGCTTCGGACCCTAAAAATTTCAGCTTCTGAAACTTCATATAAAAACAGTTATAGCGAAAATTCCAGGATGACCTGTTTGGAGCAGCAAAACCCTACAATCCAAAGCTCTGATACCAAATGTTGTGTAACCAGCTCTAAAAATAGAAGAAAAGAGATAGCAATGCCTTAGAAATAAGCCACTTCAAGGGGAAACCCCCAATACATTACATAAATGAAAAATTCTTCGATGATATAATTTAAAAAACCTCCTTTCTATATATAGGAGTCCATGTGGCCATAATGTAATCCTAGTGGGCCACAATGTAATCCTAGCCGACATAACAATAATAATTTAAGGGAAAAATAATAACAAAATGGGGGTTACAAGGGTAAAATAATAACAATAAGGGGTTTACACTAATAACAATAAGGGACTATACTAGTAATATATTGACCTAACATAGAGTTTTCTTTTACCAATTGTAACATGTAATATCCCCAAATAAGGATAATAGAAAAATAACAATATTTCCAAAACTTGGGCACAGAAAAATCTGAAAATTCATTAGTATATAAAAAATTCTACACTAATCCCAGATTTATATTCAAACCATTGATCTGATTTTTTTGCTAAAATAAGTAAATTTCTAAGTATTTATGAACTTAGAAAAAGTACAACAAATCCCTTTATTTCTACCGAGAAATTCTAGAAATGAAATACAGTGACTTTTTTTTAATTTTTCTAAGTTAAAATAGAATTAAGTATGTACATTTAAACGAAAAGTACCTCAGACACTATTTTTAAAACCCTAATCATCCTCTTAAATGTTCAAAAATATTAGAGTTGTCATTTGTGTGAATACAATTTTTTTGGTTTCTTATGATTAATCATTAACCTATAAATCTAACAAATCTATTTATGCCCATTACTTCAATAGTTTTGCAAGTAGTAGATGGTATTGGTTGCATATTGTTTAGTTGTCATATATCATTTGTCTCATTTGATTGTACGTCTTTTGTAGGTTGTTGGCCACATTTTTCTTGTAATAATGCTTTTGGACATTTTTTCCAGCCGGTGCACTTTCTGGAGGTTTCGTTGACACAAGAAGCAGCTTAGAGGCACCAAAAGTTTCAACATTTTGGGTAGCAATTTTAGAAAAGGAGAATAAAAGTTCTTCCAATGTTTCTGTGAAGAATAATTTTGCAAATATTGGTGATGCTGCCAAGGTAGTTGTCAACAAGAAGAAGAAAAAGAAGATTTTTTCAGTTAGGCAAATGCTTCAGCTCCCACTGGTGATTTGTATAATCCTTATAATGTTCAAGAGGAGGAGGAAGATGTGAACCTTCTAGAACCATCCAAAGTAGTAACTGATTTTTTCAAGAGTAATACTTCCTCAAAAGAGCTTGAGAAGCAAGTCCTGAAAGACGTGGATGAATGGGAAGATGCAGCTGAGATTTCAACTCCTATGAATTAAGTAGATATTTTAGTTACTAAATGTTCAGGAGACAAAAAGTACTCTAGCGATTTTTTTTTTGACAATCAAGGATCAGTGCAAAGATCTACCAAATCATTTTGAAATTTTTCTAGACACTATTGAATTACTTGGAAATTCCCAAGCACTTGCAAGTCATATTGGAGAGGCTCTTGCATTAGCAAGCACTGCAAGAGGTATTGAAAGGCATCAGAATGGGAATTATCTACTTGAACGTCGTGGGATAAATATGGCCAGTTTGGATGATGATAGATGGGCCAAGTCAATGGATGCTTTTGCTGCTGGCTATGATATGTGGATGGATGCATGTCTAAGTGGTTCCTCTTCTATTTTTCAACTTGGTCAAATTTATAATACTGGCTTTGCAAGAAATACTTGTTCAACACAAATGAGTATGAATGGCATCCTTCCCGGAGGGCCTTATGTGCAAGCACAATTTCCACAAGTTGCACTAGTGAGAAATAATTCTGATGCTGATAGGTGGCAGCATGTTTCTAGTTTGCAGAAGGGTTTGATTCCTCCTCCATAGCCTTCTCTGCCCACAATTCATAAATCATAAAACTGGTATGAAGTGGGAAAGGTTTCTGATGTGGATTAGTTCAAAAAATGACAACTTAAATCCATACTTAATAAATTAACGCCCCAAAACTTTGAATTTTTTTTTAAACAGGTCAAACAAGTGAACATTTACTTTGCATCATGTCTTCATGGTATAATATCTCAAATATTTGACAAAGCCTTGATGGAGCCGAATTTTTCTGACATGTATGCAAAATTATGTTTTTAGCTCGCTGCACGATTACCATAATTTTATGAAGATAATGAGAAAGTTATTTTCAAGCGAGTTCTTTTGAAAAAATGTCAAGAATAATTTGAAAAATATGAAAGAGAAGAAGCATAGGCTAAGAAATAAGAAGAGGATGGTGAAAAAATCCTTTCAGTAGAATAAATATGAGAGAAGAAGGGTGTAGCACAACGATGAATGCTATGAAATATTGGTGAGATTTATAAAGAAAGTATGTTGACTGAAAGAATTATGCATGCATTCATCGGGAAACTAATTGGTGAATTTTAGCATGTAGAGGACAAAAATGTTGAAGCTTTGTGCAAACTGATGAGTACTATTGGTCATATTATTGACCATTCAAAGGCCAAGGAACATATTAATGCTTACTTTGATAGTATAAAAAAAAGGCCGAAAACCCAAGGGCCTGCCTCTAGGTTGAGGTTCATGTTGAAGGATTTGATTGAACTAATGAGGAATGGATGGAAACAAAGGTGGAAGGTTTAGGGCCAGAAGAAAATAGAGGAAGTGCATCGGTATGTTGTGAAAGAACTACATGGACAGGGAGGTCGCTCTCGAGGTACCAATATGGGACATGCAGGTTGGAGACTTGTGACACCACTTGATCATGTTGTGAGAGGACCTATGATGCCACCTGACATGGCATGTGCACAAATGGGTTCACTTCCACATATGGGTGGGATTAAAGGGCCACAACCCCATATGGGTCCACGTGACTGTGGATTC